>CM054152.1:20055935-20084827 GCA_028751875.1 Rapana venosa | reverse complement strand
TCATTTTGGGTTTTAAAATTATTTAAAAAAAAAATTCTTTTCGGGATTTTTTTCCGGGGGTTTTGTTTTGGGGCCGGTTACAAAGAGTTTTGGGGTTTTTTTTTTAACTTTGTTCCAAAATTTGCCTTTTAAAAAAAAGAACAAATCATACACAGTGAAAATTTTGACATAAATACAGTGATCATCTTCAACTGACATTCTGCATCGCACTATGATGAGATACCATAAAGTTGAACTGTTGACGAAAGTTCCATTTAACATTTCAGGCTAAACATTCCTGTACTAATGTGTTAGATCAAAGTGTTATCATGCTAAGTCACTGAATATGATCACTCTCATTTTTATCAGAATGTTTTGTCTGGCACTCAAGATAAATATGCTAACCTGTGGAGATGCATGTTTACCCAAGAAATTAAGTCTCATGACGGAAATGCATGCGTACGTCAATGCTCAGTAAAAATTCTCACAAGTTCGAAATATTTGCTAATCTTTCTGTAGAACTGTGCCTAACACTCAGGATATGAGTTGCCCTATCACAATTGATTTTTAACTCGACTTAATGAAGTAGCTCAACTCATATCTAATTGTAACATTTCAATTCCCTGCCGATCCCTAACTAACACTGCTCAACCACCTTTCATGCCTTTGTACATCCTGAAGAAGACCTGACAGACCAACTCGTTGGTTCTAAACCTGCGACCTTGGTCAGTACTACGAGTCACATCCCCTAAAACGTCCCTGAGCATAACAAATGTATAAGAAAGATGTTCGTTAGAATAAATCTAAAAAAATTTAAACTAAACACATTCATATGCCAATGCATTTCTAAACACAGACAACTGCTAAAAAAAATATGTTGTCAACACAGATCTCCTAGAAATCTCTGGTACCGTGATCCACTCTAACCCGAACAATCCCTTAGGTGACTCACGCAGCCACAAAATACTCTCAAGCAAACCCAATCTTCTGCCTCACTCCCATTTCATTATAACCTGCATCTCCGCTGAAACTCACCTCCTCGCCTGAGCCACATGTGATACATGCAGTCACTCTCAACTCTTCCTTCCTCATAAGTTTGTGGTTTTTCACACTTAAAGACGACTGTCTCTAGTTTGCTCTTTTAATATGTCTTTAATTTTAGATGATTTCTCGAAGCTATTATAATTCGGCCCGAGTATTGTTGTTCGTGTGAGTATTTGTGTTAAACGTTTGTTGTTCGTTGTGTATTAGTAATATTTATTAGAGTGCGTTAACATAAATGTAAGTGGTCAATAGGTAGTAATAAATGCATAATTAAGTAACAACAGCGCCCACTCAAACCAGTCCTCATTGAGGGACAAAAAATAATAAATTATTTCATAAGGTCGAGTATCATAGTAGAAATATGTACTATCTATAGTGTTTTGGTAGAAAGAATTCATACTTAAGTTTTGAGTGAAGGAGACTTTCAAAAAGATCCTTATAAAGAAAAGAAAAACCAGATTAAACCGAACATCCAACCCAAAATCTGAACCCCACTCCCGACCCGGTACACCAACACAAGATTCACGGATGGTAAAGCCCGAGGGCACAGAAATTGAGAGTAAAAAACAAATAACCGTGGGCCAACTTAAGTATAGGGTTTTCCCAAATCCTGGCCTTAAGGATTAAAAGGGGTTAAAAAATTTTTTTTATTTTTTTTCTAACTTTTTTCCTTCCCTCCTTTTTAAACTTAAAAAATTTTATATTTAAATGTTTTTAAGTATTTTAATAAGAATTATTCATAGAAATTTTCAGGACATGACCATATGTTAAGGGTAATGGATGTGGGGATTTGGGTAAAAGGAAAAAATTTTAATATGAATATTCTCTCATATAAAACGAGAAATTACATTTCTTTTCAGTTATTAATGAATCTTAAAATTCTTCCCTTACACTATCCACCCGCCGGCAACTCCTCCTTAAATAATAATTCGTTAAGGTAAGGAGGTTACTAAAATAAAACCGCAAATTGAAGGGCCGGTGGTTAGGGAGAAATTGAACAAAAGGGGAAGGGTGAAAAAATCCTCATGGGGCACTTTGAAACGATTGGGGGGTGGAAAAAAGAAACAAGATTTGAAAAGGAGCAAAAATTAGTTGACAAATAAATTTATTAAAATTTTTTCAGAAAATTTCAATGAAATTAAGGAGAAAAGTTTGTTGTGATGATAAGATAATGAAATGAAAGGGAAAGGGGAAGAAATAGAGGAAAATTACAATAAAATTAGAGTGGTAAGAAGGGAGTCAAAATTTTGTGTTAAAGCATGAATCTGCAAAAGAAACAAAAAAGGAAAAAGGAGTGACGGAAAAACCCAAAATTTGAGAAAAAGGGGACAGTAAGTGTCAATGACAAAATTATCAAAAGGTTAAACCAAAAAGAAGAAAAGGGCCCAAAGTAAAACGAGAAAAGCAAAAGCTTTTTAAAGGGGGAGGGGGATCTAAAGAATGCACCGAGGAAAAGAGTGAATGGATGGGAAAGAAAGAGGGAAAACAAAATTTAAAAACCCTAAGGGGAAACAGAGTGAAGGTTGGAAGAACTAATATGGAACAGAGGGGGAAAGGGGTGATGAAGAAAGGTGGTAAAGGTTGTAAGTGTTAAATGGTTTTTTTTGAATTAAATTTGACCCCCCGGGAAAACCCAAAAAAAGGCCCACCCCTTTTTTTTTAAGGGAAAAAAAATTTTCTTTCAAAAATTTTTTTAATTTCCCCAATTTTTTTTGTTTTTTAAAGAAAAAAGGGTTTAAGAAGTATGATATTAAATGTTGGAATCCCGGATAAAAAGGGTATTTAAAAAACTTTATGGTAAATGAAAGAAAATGGGGTGGGGATAATTTGGTATTAAAAAAAAGGGGAACACTTACTAAACGAAACCAAAGGAAGAAAAAAGGGTATGGAAGAAAGAAAAAGAAAAGGAGTAAGAAGGAGAATAAAGGGGGGAAAAGGCAAAAAAAAGGGAAAGAACAACAAAAAGAGAAGGCGAAAAAACAAAAGGAAGAGCAAATCGATTGTAAATTCAAGGATTATTAGGGACAACCAAAGGTTCCCAGGGAACAAAAAAGGGAAAAGTAAAGTAAAGGGGGAAAAAATTTGTACGAATAAGAGAAATGACTTAGGAGAATAAACAATGATAAGTGAAAAGTTAAAATAGAAAAATTTGTTTTTTATGGGTAGATTTAAGGGTTTTTCAGTAGGGGTTTTTTCAATAACTTGGAAAAAAAGGATTTGAAGGCAAAGAGATGGAGGAGAAAAAATCAGGTACGTAGTAGAAGGGGGTAAGGGGAATAAGAGTTCGGGGGAAGAGAGAAAACGGGAAAAAGAAATTTTTTTAAAGGGTTTATAAAACAAAAGAAAAAGGAAAAAAGAAAAAAGAGAAGGAGGGAAAAAGGGAAAGAGAGGAAACGGGAAAAAAAGTCTAAAAAGGGGAGGAGAATTAAAAGGGACGCAGGAAAGGAAAAGAGGGAGAGGGGGGGAAAATGGGCGGATAACAGAAGTGGTGACCAGTAGACAAAAAAACAAAAAAAAAAAAAAAAAAAGGGGTTTGGGGGGACACAACAAACGTAAAGAAGAAAAGAGGAATTTTAGAAAAAAGTTAAAGGAAGAGAAGAGAGTTAAAGAAAGAGGAGAAAAAAGATGAATGCAAAATTGCACTGGAAATTTCGGGGAAAGCAACAGAAAAGAAATAGCGACAGTAAGAGGAATTAATATTTTAAGCATTTAATAAAAGGATTTGAAAAAGAGTTTCAAGAAAGTTAGGGAAAATTGAATGGATGTCTGAATTCCCCGGGGTGATGGAGTGAGTAATAAAATAAAGCTAAAATAAAAACCATAAAGGTTTAACTAAATTGCAAAAAACCCCAAAATTACCTTTTAAAAAAAAAAGATAAATACACACAAATTACTAGACATCACCCGAAAATCAATTGCCAAAAAAAATTAATAAACTGCAAAAAATAACGCATCCTCAATTTAACCCAAAAACCATTTTACTAATTTATTTCATTAAAAATTAACAATTTTTAATATCCCAAACAACACTGACATACATCATTCTCCATCCTCAACTAAATAAAATTATCCCCAAATATCAATATAATACTTTTAAATATTTTTAAAAAGAATATTAATTAAATTTTACTGAAATGTTTTAAAATAATTTTTTGCATTTTCCACTTTTCAAGAAGTGAATATAACCTAGAAGATTAGTGTAAATGCATCACACCTATTTCCCAACAAATCCCAACTTTTTCCCATTTCTCCCGGAAACACTTAAAACAAATTTAATTGAGGATAGTTTTTTTGGGAAAACAAATCCAAGGAAGGGGAAATTTTTTTGGGTAAAGATTCCCTTTCCCTTCCAAAAATTGTTTTCCTAACCCAACAAACAACCTGAACAGGACATACAATGTAAATAAAAACAAAAAAATTTAAATAACTTAATTTTAAAAACCTTTTCCAAAAAGGGGGTTTTTGAGAAGAAACAAAAAAGGGTGGCTACCAATAAATAGATTAAAGAAAGTATATATAAAACCTAACAACACAGTCATTAAAAAGGTCAGCTCATACACAGTCCTGTCCTCTAGTGCCCCCTGATAGTAAAGGCAATGTGAGAGCTGAGCAGTTCAAAGTCCAAGAGGAATACAAAACTCTGTTTACCATAAGCTTTTTGCTATTGCTGCATCTTTTTTCCCCGTTTCCCTTATCATCGAAACCTACTCATGTGTTTTAGTCCCTCAGTCATCCTGTATTGCCTTGAAAAATAAGAATCACCTCTTTTTTCTTTTGTCATCCATAAATCAGTATAGATCAAGAATATGTCGGCATTGTTTAATGACAGTACTTCCCTGCCTTCTAGCTTGACACTACTCTTTTTTATAATAGCCCTTCCTAAGTTTGCTACCACACTTCTGTTTGGATCATCTTCAGACTCTAGTTCAATCTGAAAAGCAAGCCTAGTTGTGCCTGGAACAATGACATCATCTTTTCCTAAATGTGACTCTCCATTTCGAAATGAGTCGCTTGTCACCTCAGGGGCCTTTTGCCGCTAGAGGCCAAAATATGCCGGTAGGGGTGTCAGGTGCCGATTTTGGGAATTTTGGATCAAAACGAAAATATCGACATTTCCAAACGGAAAACATCAATAAAATAATAATATTTAGTTTCTTTTCCTTATCAAAATCCATATTAAAACACTACCCACCTCCAGAAGACGAGCGATTTTTTGATCAAAAAGATCCTGAAGAGAGGCCACTTTTCCGCAAACCTGTATCCCCTCAATATTTAACAATAGACCCGCGAGTGACACAAACTAGAGAGACCAAGGCAACCGTCGAAAGCTCACAGTTTCGACCTTACACACACTGTGGTCAACTATAATCTGGATTGAAATTAAAAACTGAATCCAATTAAAACCGCTCAAAATAGGGGAGCAGTCTCGTAAACAAACGTCCACTAAGGGGGATTACATTCCTCCTCATTGGCCACAAGTAGATCATGTGACCTATGAAAAGCCAAGAGGTGATCTGTAACCAAAAATGGCGTCGTCCACTTTCGAAAGTACACTCGAGAATAATACCTCGAAATTCTGTTCTGCTCGTTCGCAAATATTCTGATGGATAGAACTCATAAGACTTTAGTAATAAAGTGAGGGCCATATTACAACCGATTGCAATGGTGTTAGGAAAACAAGAGCGAAAACGATTAGCCGATCGCGACATCCCTGACCCCCTGACCTGACTGAATTGAACACTAGAAGCATTTCCTGTTACTCCGTGAACAGAAAACTAACACGCTTCTGATTCAAGATGAAGATATTAACAGTCAATATTTTTTGCCCTTGTGCTTTAATCTGAAAACATCATCGAGGCAATCAAACATAAAATACCAAAGTTCTCTCAGACGGCAAAAAGGTCCGTGATTTTTTAACTCTAGTAGCAAAACTGCTAAAAATAGGCTGAAAAACAAAAGATAAAAACTGATCAGCTTGTGAAGTTTCAGTAAACAATGTACCCTTAGAATAAGAACTTCCTTTACACAGTTTTTCAATCAGATGAACTACGGCAGAAACGAATAAGGCATAAATGCACAAAGGTGAGAAATTTTTGTTTTTAATTTGTGTGTGTGTGTGCATATTTCAAGTGTGTATGTGAATATTTCATGTATGTGGTGTGGTGCACACACACACATCTTGAATTTAATGTATGATTGGGGGTAGTTTGTGTGAGGTAATTGAGTGAGTGATGTGTGTGTGTGTGTGTGTGTGTGTGTGTGTGTGTGTGTGTGTGTGTATGGTGTGATGTGTGGTGTGGTGTGTGTGTGTGTGATGTGTGGAAATTTTTGTTTCAACCCACGCGCGCACGAGTGTGTGTGTGTATGTGCGTGCTGCATGTTTGTATGTGTTGTTGTGTGTTAGGGAGAGTTGTGGGGTGTGTCCTATTTCCTTTCTTTGTTAAACCTCAGACAGGAACTGTTAGTTGTCGTTTTCATTTTAATCCCAGCTAATATGTCCTGCTTGATAGCCAGATTCTTGCTTTCTGGAAAATGATCTGTAGTTACAGACCAGACCATCATGGTCAATATTGAGATCCTCTTTCCCCGCAACCCCCCCCCCCCCCCCCCCCCCCCCCCTCCCTTGACCATCTTTGTATTAACTCTTAAGGAAAACTGTCCCCCTTAAAGAAAAAGTTCAAGTGTCCCATAACCTATGTAGTTGTTGAATAGCGTGGTACAGACACTCGTATTACTCTAGTGCCAACATAATGGATGGGACCCATCTCCATTCCCTCACTGCTTTACCTTTCCCTGACCCTAAAGAGGTAGATACCCATTTACACATTGCAAGCATTGGATTTTTAAAGGAGAATGCCTTCTTCCCGAAAAGAAAATGAAACAATCTTTTATTTTAAGCATTCCTTTTTAACGAGATATTACAATGTGGTTTTCAGGATAGAGTTCACTTTAAATTCTTTTTGGTGTAAGAACGCTTGAGCATGATTTCAAACTCTTTGGAAAGTGTGCTCCCCACGTGGGTGGAGGAGCCATCTTCCTGTTCAGTTGAAAATATTCTGGTGATCAAGGCTGGCCCCCCCCCACCGCCCCCTATCCCCTTATGAGAAAAGAAGCCACGGATCTACAATAAGGCAGACTGGTACATGTTTTCACCACCTACTAGACAAGCTCCACGAGAAAAGCAACGCGGACAGTGTTTTACATCAATCTTCAACATCACACTTGACCCTGAAGAGATCTTGGTGTCTGGCTATCCCAGCCTAGACTTTGAGCGGGCCTTCTGCCTGAAAAAAGTCCTACATCCTTTGAACACCTCCAGACTCACTACCTAAAAATCTTGTGGACGTATTCCTACAACCTTTTGGTTCTGCAGATAGTGAGGATGCTGAGGGAACTGGAGGGACAGGGATTTAATGAATTTTAATCCAGTGCCCTAAAAGCAGAGAAATAGGACCTAGTCTCTCCACCCCGGGCTTTACCTCCACAAACTACAAAGCTGGACAGAAGCTATGGAAAAGCAGCAACCCACTGTGGTGCACTTGTAGTACCTGTTAAAATTCACTTTTTTTCCTGGTTTATCAACAGCAGTTTACTGACTCACTCCCTTCCAACGCATACATTAACTCTGCAACTCACGACATGTCAACGAAAGAAAAAATCCGAACACATTACTCTTCTCATTGCTATCTCTTCACTGGTTGCCGTGTCTCAACAAAGAGACGAAGTACAAGACCAGTACCACTCTGTTACAATGGCTACACAAGATGCACCTATCCTATCTCTGTGTCTGTCTTCACCAATATCCCCTCGTTTCCTATTGTTTCTGCAGCAGACATTTGTCCCTACAAATATCCAGGTTCAAAACAATCCACGTTCTGTCACTAATTTCCAACTATTTCTTGGTCCCTCTATCTCAAAATGTACCTTCCTCTTCCTCTGTCAAAACCGATCATATGACACTTTCAAATCCAACCAAAGGGACACTTATTTTTCACCTAGAAATCAGCGTCAGTCTCCTCCATCTCCATCCCCTTGCTGGTAGCTTTACTCTGTGTGGTTTGATGTTTTTCTACAATTTAAAACGTCTATACACATTAAGTGATATTAAAAATGTGTGTGTGTGTGTGGTGCGTGCGTGCGTGCGTTCGCGTGCGGTGCGTGCGTGCCGTGCGTGCGTGCGTGCTGCGTGCGTGCGTGCGCGTGTGTGTGTGTGTGTGTGTGGTGTGTGTTTGTGGTGTGTGTGTGTGTGTGTGTGTGTGTAAGGGTATAATTTTGTTTTAATTTTAGTTATGAACGGGTCGTGTCGTGAATGATTTGAATGCAAACGCTTGATTTGGTTGCTTTTATACAAGATCCGCAACTGTGTAAAATACCATAATATTATAATTATACTCCCACAAAGAAGCTCGTTGTTCATATTTTTTCTGATGATGCCCTTCGTCTTACCATCCCTGTAAAGTCCCAGCGGAGAAATGCGACCTAAACGACCTGTCCAACCACTGTTTTTTCTCCCTCCCCAAGAGTCCATACAGTGATCCCCCTCCCCTTTGCAATGTCCTTTTCTTTGGCTGCCTCATCTTCTGTGGTGTCCCCCGTTTCTGCTGTTCCTCACGCCGCTCATCCTGATCTCCCGCAACAGCCACACCCTAGAATCGTTACATTCGCATCCTCAGGGTCGAAGTCCACAGGACCCATCAATATCAGCAAACGGCCCCCGTGGGCCCAATCCAGCCAGAGGGACCTTGCAACAGCTGCTGGGTCTTTATATGGCGTGATCATGGTGGCATGTTCTAGCTAACAACACAGGACACCACCTACTAAGCCCCCAGCTACTAACGACAGTATTAGACATCGCAGAGCCAGACTGAGTGATTGCCCACGCGAGGTGGAAAACACTGCAACGTCCCACCACCAACCTCTCCTGAACCCTCCAACCCAAAGCTTTGACACCAACTCACCACACCAGCAACAGAATGTTTGCGAACCGAATCTGAGGTCACCCCATGAGAAGAGTAAATGGGACCACCGAATCAGAGCAAATTATTTTTTTTATTGCAAATGATGACAATGACAATGAGGATGATGTAATGCTGCAAGCCGTGAAGGCATGTCTTTGAGACGACTTAGCCGGGTTTACTCTGCGCTTTACTATCATAATATACCCGGCGTCAACCGGATGCCCGAGAGATACAGACCACCTGCGGTTTGGTCAGTAAATTTGAGCCACCACTCTCAAACTCGCATCCATAAACGTGGATGAAAGCTCGACTGTGTGGTCCCCGTCATTCCACTGAGCCCACAGCACTCACTCAACTAGGTAGGAGCCGTCCGGAGTCAAAAATCCCAAAGACACATGGAATTCGAACCCGCGACCTTCATTTTGAAATCCAATGGTTGATAACCCCTGCCCATGGCAGCTGGACCATTGCAGTGTACTTGACATTGAGATGTGACCTGACAAAAAGGCAATGGACATAGCTAGGTACTGCACCTTTTTTCTGAAGCAATCACCGTGCAGAGGCCTGTGCTCTGCTACCCGCAGCCCAAACTTTCCACAAGTAGACACTCTGCCAGCCAACAGTGTTCCTGACTGATTTCAAGTCCATCTTGCAGAGATCCAGGCACCAGGGAAAGGCAGATCTAAGAGACACAGGCAGAACTAAGCCTCCCTCAGCCAGAGAACTATTGGGAGCTGCAATGGGTCCCCCCTCCTATTGTGGCACTAGGGCAGTGGAATAGAAGCGTCCGACTGTCCAAGTTCGGCAGCAACTTGAGCAACCCCCCCACCGAGTATCCACCGTGAGGCAAGGGTAAACCTTCTCTTCACAAGCTACCGAACGCTTTTTCACAAACGCGCGACCCCACTGATCTGACCCTCGCTGCACACTATAACACTGTCTCCGCCAATTGCTTGAGACATGCACCTCCTACAGACCATCTCCTGCCTGACAGACCCTGTGCGCCATGGTACTCTCAACGATTTAATAGATAGCGAAGCGCAAACGCCGGCAACTACCACGGCAGTGGCGAGGAAGTCAAAAAAACTGAAATCAACAACAGCTTTTCCCAAAAACAAATAAACACAGCCACACATAATCCATTTCAGAAAGACAGACTACTACTCTTCCCAATTCCTGTGCTATTTCCATAAAATCTCTATTTTCCCTCATCTCAAATCTTCTTGGATCTGCAAAAACAACTCCTTTGCTACCACCCACAGCAGTCTGAACTTCCCATCATCTTTTCTTCCATCTTTTCAGACAATGTCCGCAACATACGCTCCAGACTGGATAGAACTCCTTTCCAGCCTGCGCCTCCTGAGCCCCATTTCACAGGCACTCCTCTCTTCTCCTTCCATGCCACAAGTGAAAAAACAAATAACCTACAAATTCTGAAGGCCATGACTAATAAATCATTGTGACCCTGATTCCCATACCATAGCTCCTTTTTTTTCTCGCAATGCCTTCTACAACTTATATCTCTTTTGTCAGGAAATTTTTCCATTAGCTCTTAAAACCACAATAGTCAAACCTCTACTGAAAAAGCACGACCTCGAACCCCAATATTCTGGAGAATTATAGGCCAGTCTCAAACTTACCTTTTTGTCTCTAAAGTATAGAAAAGGTTTTTCAAACAGCTCAACATCACCTTCATTCCAATGAGCTCCTTCCCCCTTTCAATCTGCCTATCGCCACCAACCAACAGCACTGAAACCACCATAGTCCACACTTAGATACACTTCTACTCGCTTCTGACCCAGGAAAAAATCCTCCCTCCTTACTCGTCTCGACTATCCAGCCATTGACACTATAGATCACTCAATTCTTCTTTCTCTCGCCTCCAAAATATGTTTGGTATGAAATGCACAGCCTCACCTGGTTAATAACTTCATACCGCACAGACCGATTCCAGAAAATTATTGCAAACAAAAATTCAATCAAACCTTCAAAATTGAATATGGGTCCCACAAGCATCAGTTCTGTGACCCTGATTCTCTTCAATCTCCATAGTGCTCTACTCTCATCATATAAAAACCCACCATCATATTCGATCATCATTTTCTACGCCGATGATACTCACTTCAATGCAGTGATACTGTTGAAAACTCTTGCCTACGTTCCTTCCTGACAAATATTTCTACTACTGCCTTCAAGACAGTCAAAACTGGATGATCAACAACAATTCACAACTTAATGCTGATAAGACCAGAAGCCGTGCTCATAGGGACTGAACATAACTTTCCTCCATCATAACAACTTCAATAGAATTCGCAATAACTCCAGTTCCTTTGCCAACTCTATGAATTATTTAGGTGTAGTTCTCGACAACACCCTCTCTATGAACAATTCATCACCCAACCGCCATACTTGCTACTATCAATTACGACCATAAGCGCTAACGCAAGAAACTCCACGATGCAACTTCCAAGCGAGTCACATCTCTCATTCTTTTCAAGTATTGACTATGTAATTCTCTTTTGGTTGGCCTTCCAGTATCATCCATCCACTCTCTTCAAACACCTACAAAACTTTGCAGCTTGAACGGTCTTAACACATCACAGTCCCTCTTCTGCGATCTCTTCACTGGCTGCCGTCACACAGAGACTAAATATAAGACCAATACCCCTTTCAATGTCTTCACAAATCTGCACCCTCTTACTCTGTAACTGCTTTCACCTGTATACCCATCCGTTCCCTTCGCTCATCTGCAGATACATTGTGCTTCGAATACCACCAGATTCAAACAAAAAACCACTGTTGGCCGTCGCTTTTTTCTCTGTTTTCTGGCCCTTCCAACCTAGAATTACCTCCCCCTTTCACTTCGCCAAAAGCCTTCCCTTGAATACCTTCAAATCCAGCCTCCAAATGCTATTATTACCTACCTGACACTTCCTCCCCTAAATCTGTTTCCTACTTGGCAACTAAGCATCCTTCAATCTCCCTCACACCACCTAGTGTGTGTGTGTTTTTTTTATTTATTTTATGTTTATGTAATTATTTTATTTTATACCACTTATAGTCACGAGATTTCTTTAGCGTGAAATTCGGGTTGCTTCCCCGGGAGAGCACGTTCTCCACAAGAGCAAGCAGCGCCCCCCTTTGTTTTTCTTTTTTTTTTTCTTTTGTCTGCAACTGTATTTGTTTGCCTATCAGAGTGGCTTTTTTCTAAAGAATTTTGCCAGGGACAAACTCTCTTGTTGCCGTTGTTTCGTTTACGGTGCGCTGAAAATTTTGTGTACACACGGTACCTCGGTTTATTCGTCCTCATCCGAAGACTAGCGCCCAGAAGACCATCCACTCATGGTCTAATGGATGGGGAAAAATTTCGGCCCAAGAACGGGTACGAACCACGCACAGCAACGAAACACCCGACCCCGACTTTTCCGCATTCTAGACAGGCGCGTTACCCTCTATACCACCGATGTGTTGTGTGGTGTGTGTGTTGTGTCAAAGTCAAAGACCAAACTTTTATATCAGATGGTACATTGTGTGGTGTGTGTCGGTGTGTGTTGAGTGTGTGTGTGTGTGTGTGTGTGTGTGTGTGAGTGTGTGTGGTGTGGTGGTGTGAGTGAGTTGGTGTGGGAGTGTGTGGTGTATGGTGTATGTACATAAATTTGAAATATTTATGTTATTTGAGAGGAAAGTTGCATACGTGGCCAAATGATTTGAGTGCAAGGCTTCAATTCCAAAATGTTTGTTTTTACAAGATTCAGCCGCTATATTATTTCCATATATTATTATTATTATTATTATTATAACTTCTGAGGAAACAAAGCTTCAAAAGACATGACGCAAGCGCCTAGACATCGAGCCAGTAGATGGCATTGAAGTTTAGAGCTAGAACAGAGCTGTCAAGTCACGACTTTAGACTGCAACCAGACACAACCCATCGTCCTATTCCATGTACATACATCATCTGAGGATATCCGACACTGGACCAGTGGTCCCTGTGGCACAGCCCACCACCCCCCTCCCCTGATCCTACAGTCCTTTGCTACCATTCAACACTGCACTCCCAGACACCCGACATGGCCCAGCCCAAGTGAGGCTGCAGGAAGACCAGTGGGGACCAGCAGGGTCACCGTGACGGACTGCAGACTTTGCCATCCACACTGGACCAAACATGAGATAGGGCCAGGGAACATGAAGGAAGAAGAATGCAAAGAAGAAAAAGAAACTCATTTGAAGTTAGATGAAAGCTACCTTAAATTTTTCGGCCTCCAGCCGGCTCCTACCCAGAGTGAGTGTGCTGTGGGCTCAGTGGGAAGACTGGGACCACACAGTCGAGCTTCACCCACTTTTACGGATGCGAGTTTGAGAGTGTTGCTCAAACTACCTGACCAACACTGCAGGTGTCTGTATCTCATGGGCCCGGTTGACTCAAGATCTTCTCGGATAGTAAGCGAAAGTACAACCTTGTCCAAGTAGTCTCAAAGCACATGCACTTCCATAGCACATCATTACATCATCTTCATTACGCACTGATCATCCATGCACTTCCATGCAGCATCATTACATCATCTTCATTATCACAGATCATCCTGCAATAAAGAAAACTAAAACCTGCCTCTGATATCGGGTGCCCCAGGTAGTATGTCTCATGGTGACCTCAAGATTTCGGTTCCGAAACACTTCTGTGCCTGTGGTGATCTGTGTCAAAGCCCTTGGGATTGGAGGTTCCCGGTGGGCGGTTTTGTTTGGAGGGACGTTGTGGTGGTCGCCACCTCTGGTTCTGGCTCCGTGCCTGAGCTACTACCGTCGTTAGTCGGGGCTTAGTAGGTGGTGTCCTTCGTAAGTTAGCTCAGAACAGCACCACTGGAGCACCACCAAAGTGACCCAGCAGCAGTCATGGGCCGCTATTTTCCTGGTGGCCCTACAAAGCGGCCTGATATTGATGCCCCGATTCCTGGGCTGCCAACGTAAACGAATGTGGAAAGGCTGGATGGCGGGGAGATTAAGGATGAGCGGCTGGGAACAGAGGACATGGATCGTCCAAAAATGAGTTATCAAAACTTGTAAAATAATCATGTACAAAAGAGCCGAACAAGTTGGGAATGCTACCAGAGTCAGTCCAAGTGAGAACAGAAAAATACTTTGTGCAAAGTGTTACTTCATTGTTGAAGGATCCTTGGAGTTTTTTCTGGATCAACATGAGTGTTTACTTCAGCAACAACTCATGCAGATTTTTTTTTTTCTTGGTAAGAAAGAGGATAATATAGCCTACGCAGTTTTATTTTTGGTCCAGATTATAATTTGATCCTCTATCGAACAGCTCTGCTTTTTTTATCCGCGTTTTATTTTGGTCCCATATAGCCATTCTCAGTTCTTCTCATAATGAGGTAATTTATGATCTTCACAAGAAATAATATTAAGAATAAATAGAATTTATATAGCGCTATATCTTGCAATAAACAAATCAAAGCGCTATCATTCATCTTACTCATTCACATGCAGCCTTACAAATTCAAATATATACACACACAATCTCGCACGCACACACACACACACACACTCACGCACACACATAAAGGTTGTACAATCGGCAGGGTGATGGGGTTTTGGCTATTGAGGGCAGGACAAAAATGATATGGAACAAGAGGGAGAATCTAGGTTTTAAATAAATGTGTCTTGAAGCCTAAATTTAAAAGCATACATAAAGAACTTTTATTGACGAAGGGAGAGAGGGAGTCATACCAGATCGACAGACCAGAAACAGAGAAAGAAGTGAAGGCCAACAGTGGACTGGTAATCTAGGTATTCTTAAGCACAAGGTATCTGCAGCAGAGCGAAGGGAACGATAAGAGTGTACAGGTAAGACATCACATAGGTAAGGAAGGTGCTGTTTTATGAGACCATTTGTACCAGAGGGTTACTGATCTTATAATTTAACTCTCTGTGGACACAGCACCATGGAGAGATCGCAAGAGAGGAATAATGTGCTCAGATTTTTTTCTTTCTGAGGACTAGGCGAGCTGCAGAGTTTTGTATACGTTGAAGGGTATGGATAGATGATGCTGGCAGATGTAAACTCTTCCAGATCAGAAGACTGGAACACTTTAAATCTGGGAATTAGTGCTGTGGACCAAATTTACCAATGAGAAGTCTCAGAGATGTACGCTATAAAAACAAAGAGACTAAAAGATTTTTTTCTAGAAAGGGACCTGTGAGGAATCCCATGTTTAAACCATTTATGACACCATTTATGAATGACAAAACGTTGAAGCTATATTTAGAGCCACATCATATGGCCTCAGAACTGTTCACGTACCAACAAGATAAGGAGACAGTCTTCACGTACCAACAAGATAAGGAGACAGTCTTCACATACCAACAAGATAAGGAGACAGGCCTCACATACCAACAAGATATGGGAGACAGTCTTCACATACCAACAAGATAAAGTTTTTAAAAAAGACGAGTCTTCACACGTACCAACAAGATAAGAGGACAGTCTTCACGTACCAACAAGATAAGAGACCAGTCGTACACATACCAACAGAATAAGGAGACAGTCTCACATACCAACAAGATAAGGAGACAGACAACACATACCAACAAGATAAAATATTAAAAAGACAGTCTTCACGTACCATCAACAAGATAAGGAACAGTCTTCACGTACCAACAAGATAAGGAGACAGTCTTCACGTACCAATAAGATAAGGAGACAGTCTTCACGTACCAACAAGATAAGGAGACAGTCTTCACATACCAACAAGACAACGAGACAGTCTTCGCATGCCAATAAGATAAGGAGACTAGACAGTCTTCACATTACAATAAGATAAGGAGACAGTCTTCACATACCAACAAGATAAAGAGACAGCCTTCACGTACCATCAAGATAAGGAGACTAGACAGTCTTCACGTACCAACAAGATAAGGAGACTAGACAGTCTTCACATACTAACAAGATAAGGAGACAGTCTCCACGTACCAACAAGATAAGGAGACAGTCTCCACGTACCAACAAGATAAGGAGACAGTCTCCAGTACCAACAAGATAAGATGACAGTCTCACGCACCAACAAGGATAAGAGCGACAGTATTCACTGAATCAATAATATAAAGGGACAGTCTTCACGTACCAACAAGATAAGGAGACAGTCTTTCATTCGTACCAATAATATAAAGGGACAGTCTTCACGTACCAACAAGATAAGTAGACAGTCTTCACGTACCAACAAGATAAGGAGACTAGACAGTCTTCACATACTAACAAGATAAGGAGACAGTCTTCACGTACCAACAAGATGAGGAGACAGTCTTCACGTACCAAAAAGATAAGGAGACAGTCTTCACATACCAACAAGATAAGGAGTCAGTCTTCACGTACCAACAAGATAAGGAGACTAGACAGTCTTCACATACCAACAAGATAAGGAGACAGTCTTCTCGTACCATCAAGATAAGAAGACAGTCTTCACGTACCAACAAGGTAAGGAGACAGTCTTCACGTACCAATAAGATAAAGAGACAGTCTTCACGTACCAACAAGATAAGGAGACAGTCTTCACGTACCAACAAGAAAAGGAGACAGTCTTGCAACAAGAATGTTGTGGTCAGATGCGTCGTAAGCTGCAAACAAAAGCAGCAAAGACAGACTGTCGCACAACGGTTATCTTCTGCTGCCTCTATCCAGTCCAGTCCTGTATGACACACACCAGTGCTATCTCGGTACTGGTATACCTATAACACACTTCACCACCATCACCTAACTTGTAGTCCTGAAGACCGTGGGGGGTACCACTGAAGATTTTGCAACTGCTTCACTGCACCCCCCCCCCCCCCCCCCCCCCCCCCAGCCCACCAACGTATCTGAAACAGGCGGATTAGAACAGTTTTCAGAAGCGTGTTGTCTTTTTTTCCTAATGATTCATTAGCTGAATAACACAAACAAAGATTGCGGGCCCAACCAGCATCAATATAACCACAAGACACCCCAAAATGATCCTGTGTGTAGAGAAAGAATAGCTCGTATGTCAATTATGGATAAAGTCAAAGATTTGATAAAGGACATATGTTGCGGATTTTTTAACACAGTTATAAGATATCCAAGTTAAGTGTATTACGGTCAAAATAACTTTTATATTTAAGTGGCCAAAAACATGGGGGGGATAGAATAAAATAACTTTGCTAATGCCAAATATGGAACTTTCCTTGCATTAATTAAAGAATTTAGGTTTTAAAACAATAGTCTGGAAGAAACCGATTTCTTGGACCAGTTATAGATTTTTTAAAAGGCTTAGTAGTTTGAAACCATTTTAGTTTTGGCATCCATTTTTGGATTTTTCCATCAGCAACAGTGCATAACAAATGAGTAATTTATAGTGGTTTTTGGGCTACTACAAGGGATGGCCCTGTCATATAAAATTACGGTAACCATTTCTACAGTGACTTGTAACAAAAGTTCATCACCAGTGTTGACTCCCTCGTGTCCCTCCCTATGACTGACTGACTGGCTGCCTGCTGGCTTGACGACTGATGGCTTGACTGGACTGACTGACTGACTGGTTGGCTGATGACTGGCTTGACTTGCTGACTGACTGACTGACTGGCTGACTGACTGACTGACTGACTGACTGACTGGTTGGCTGGATGACTGGCTGACTTGCTGACTGACTGACTGACT
This sequence comes from Rapana venosa, assembly GCA_028751875.1. NCBI lineage: Eukaryota > Metazoa > Mollusca > Gastropoda > Neogastropoda > Muricidae > Rapana > Rapana venosa. The sequence continues at coordinate 20,067,172 of CM054152.1, read as the reverse complement.
GACTGGCTGACTGGCTGACTGGCTGACTTGCTGACTGACTGACTTGCTGACTGACTGACTGGCTGACTGGCTGACTTGCTGACTGACTGACTGACTGACTGGCTGACTGACTGGCTGACTGGCTGACTGACTGACTACTGACTTGCTGACTTGAACGACTGACAACTGTCTGACAGAACTGACTGGCTGACTGGCAGCACTACTGCAGTTTTCTGGCCGAGGAGGCTTCGTTCTTGAGCGATGTCTCTGAAGATCCTGTGACATGAGCATCCCTGCAGTCAGCAGGCCAGCCTAGACCGGAGGCGCCAGTGGAGAGAAGGAGGATCATGTCAGTGTCAGTGGGGAGCGGCGACTGACGCCGAACTCAGGTGATACCGCGACAGGTAGAGACAGACAGGTGAGACAAACAGGTGAGGTAAGACACGCTCGAATTCTATCTGAATTCCTTGAGGAGTCCGTTCTTGAGTCCCTACCAGGATTTTTTTGTTTTGTGTTTTTTTTCCAGACAGTGTGTCATGGGCAAGTTGAACCTGGTGGAGCCCGTCCTTCTCCAGACAGGGAGGTGCAAGCCCTCGCCAGTCGGGAGTATCCATACCAGCAGCATAAAAAGCTGGCCTACTAATCTAAAGAAGGGGGGAAAACGTTTCAAACAGAGAGGAGAGAGAGAGAGAGGGGGGGAGAGAGAGGGAGAGAGGGAAGAAGAGAGAGAGGAGAGAGAGGATAGAGAAGAGAAAGAGAAAGAGAGAGAGAGGGAGAAGAGAGGGCGAAAGATAGAGGGAGAGAGGGAGAAGAGATAGGGTAAAACCAAGTCAAGCTCAACCACTTACTGTTTATTCCCAAACCAGGGCCAACTTTGGTCTGATTCGGCTTCGCCTCATCGGTACCAAAAAACTGCAATAGTTTTTTATATAAAAACTAAGCAGTTTACTTGACTTCGGCTTTTGCCCTATTCTCTCTACTAAAACTGAAAGTAAATACTAATTTAATTTTGATGGTAAAAACTATCAAATATATGGAATTATGCTAAAACAATATCTTATCAGAACTTATCACAACTTATTAATAACAATAAAAGATTATGTCAAGTAACTTATTAAAATGACAAATGTTCCTATTTATTTTTGATGGGTAATATGAAATTAAGGGGATTTTTTACTAAACAATATCTTTGTCACGAACTAATACAAAAAAATATCTAAAATAAAACTAAAACATCTTCTTTCTTATTGATTTATGTTGAATTTTTTTATTTTTAAAAAAGAGTGGCAAAACCAGCCTCCGCTACCCACAGGCTCCGTTACAGAAGGAGAGCAATATGGAGGGCACTGCCAACAGAGCTTTGGTACGGAGAAGATTCCGGCCAAATTTCACCGACTGTTGGAAATGGCCGACACAAACATGCATCACCACCACACGCATTCACACAACACATAACAGACAAACATAATAAAAACAACACACTTCACACAACACAAACATAGTACAAACAGGACAAACACAAAACAAACACGTAACATCACAAACATAGTACACAACCACACAACACATAAATATATAAATATAGGACTGTCGCCTACTGCTACCCTACCAGGATCAACCCGTGCCCTGCCTGCTCTGCCAGCCTGCCCAGGTCTAACCATTCCACTTTTCCCCACTGGGGCTGCCCCAAAAGGGACGATAGAAAGAGTGAAAAATAATAAATATAACCCTTCCTATCTGATGGCGCAATACATTGAGCCAATCCCATTTTTTGGCGCCAGTGTTCGCAAAAGATTGGTGCATGTTGCCAATACAACACAACAGCAGAGGCCTACCGCTCATAGCACAGTGTAATGATGTGTGGGTTTGTGGTGTGAGAGTGTATGTGTGTGAACGTTGTGTGTCCTGGCAGTCCAGCATGTTCTTGTGTGTGTTTCAAAAATAAGCTATTGGGTTTTACACTCAACTACACAGATTTAGTCGCTGTATGTTTTGATATTAGTTTTACTAGGCTTTGAGTTTCTCAGTTTAGTTTTAATTTCATTCTACTTTCTGTCCGTCACTGTAATACATCAATCTCCGTAAGGCAATTATTAAACCCCCCATCTCTGTCTTCATGTGAAAAATTACAACGACTTTGATTGTATCACGGTAATCTTTTAATATGCTATTCTATTTTTGGTCAGCAACCAAACAGATATCTGTGCAATGCTCCCACTGAAAGCGAGCTTAGATAGACAAACGTTTCCTTTTCTCTTAAACAATGTCACGCTCCTGCTGAGCAGTCGTCTATTAAGAAAAGGTCTGCCTATTTTCAAAGAGCCTGTAATAGTATTCTAAACAATCGCTTAGCCTGTCCAGAGGGATAGACTATAATTATATTCACCTCGGTCCAAATAAATTTTCTCTCTCTGTATGTTTTAATTGTTGTGGCCAGTGTTGGACAAATATAACAATGAACTCGAATGATTTTTTGGTTCACTGTTTGTAATAAATCTAAACAAATACAGCCTTGCCACACCATCCCCTGCCCGCATATAAGAGAGGCAATGTCTTGTTTTGGTAGAAAACTTAGTCTGGTCCATAGTAAACAACTTCTTTTAGTCTAAATTTCTTCTAGGGGGGTTATTTGAGGGCTGGCATCCATCACTACAAATAGAATATATATTTATGGGCTTCATCATTTTCTTGCTCCTTATCTCTATTTGTATATTATATTTCCCTTCTGAGGCCGTTTTTCAATGCGTCTTCCTGAACCAATGCAGCTTATTACATCTGTTGATCGTACGTCAACCCAACAATGCATATTTAATGTTAGTATCATGAAGCCTAACATTATGAAGATGTAAAGATTTGCTTGTAACACCAGTAGTGGTATCATTGTGTTACCCAGAACCAAAGTATTTTCTTACCTCATCAAAGTGTTGATATGGTAAATAGCCTGAGCGTAACTTGATTGGCTGTCCCTCTATCGTACATGATAAAAGTTTAATACAGGGATTACTGAACCTCTCACTTAATCAGAGAAAATGGGTGCTGGTTTTTCAAAAACAGCATTAATATTCCTTTTAATGATCTTGCCGGAGTGTTCAGATTTATGTTCCACACAGTATCTGCTTTACCTCTTCATTAATGTGCTATGATTGAGCACACTTCATAATAGATAGCAGCCTTGAATAAATGCTGTGCAATCAAGCGTGCAAGCTCTGGGTATTGAACAACATCATACTCTAAATATATACCATTATTTGTACTTTGCGTCAGCTTCATGGATTTAGTAACACGACACAGTCATTAAAAAGGTCAGCTCATACACAGTCCTGTCCTCTAGTGCCCCCTGATAGTAAAGGCAATGTGAGAGCTGAGCAGTTCAAAGTCCAAGAGGAATACAAAACTCTGTTTACCATAAGCTTTTTGCTATTGCTGCATCTTTTTTCCCCGTTTCCCTTATCATCGAAACCTACTCATGTGTTTTAGTCCCTCAGTCATCCTGTATTGCCTTGAAAAATAAGAATCACCTCTTTTTTCTTTTGTCATCCAATAAAACGTATAGATCAAGAATATGTCGGCATTGTTTAATGACGATACTTCCCTGCCTTCTAGCTGACACTACTCTTTTTTATAATAGCCCTTCCTAAGTTTGCTACCACACTTCTGTTTGGATCATCTTCAGACTCTAGTTCAATCTGAAAAGCAAGCCTAGTTGTGCCTGGAACAATGACATCATCTTTTCCTAAATGTGACTCTCCATTTCGAAATGAGTCGCTTGTCACCTCAGGCCTTTTTCCGCTAGAGGCCAAAATATGCGGTAGGGGTGTCAGGTGCCGATTTTGGGATTTTGGATAAAAACGAAAATATCGACATTTCCAAACGGAAAACATCAATAAAATAATAATATTTAGTTTCTTTTCCTTATCAAAATCCATATTAAAACACTACCCACCTCCAGAAGACGAGCGATTTTTTGATCAAAAAGATCCTGAAGAGAGGCCACTTTTCCGCAAACCTGTATCCCCTCAATATTTAACAATAGACCCGCGAGTGACACAAACTAGAGAGACCAAGGCAACCGTCGAAAGCTCACAGTTTCGACCTTACACACACTGTGGTCAACTATAATCTGGATTGAAATTAAAAACTGAATCCAATTAAAACCGCTCAAAATAGGGGAGCAGTCTCGTAAACAAACGTCCACTAAGGGGGATTACATTCCTCCTCATTGGCCACAAGTAGATCATGTGACCTATGAAAAGCCAAGAGGTGATCTGTAACCAAAAATGGCGTCGTCCACTTTCGAAAGTACACTCGAGAATAATACCTCGAAATTCTGTTCTGCTCGTTCGCAAATATTCTGATGGATAGAACTCATAAGACTTTAGTAATAAAGTGAGGGCCATATTACAACCGATTGCAATGGTGTTAGGAAAACAAGAGCGAAAACGATTAGCCGATCGCGACATCCCTGACCCCCTGACCTGACTGAATTGAACACTAGAAGCATTTCCTGTTACTCCGTGAACAGAAAACTAACACGCTTCTGATTCAAGATGAAGATATTAACAGTCAATATTTTTTGCCCTTGTGCTTTAATCTGAAAACATCATCGAGGCAATCAAACATAAAATACCAAAGTTCTCTCAGACGGCAAAAAGGTCCGTGATTTTTTAACTCTAGTAGCAAAACTGCTAAAAATAGGCTGAAAAACAAAAGATAAAAACTGATCAGCTTGTGAAGTTTCAGTAAACAATGTACCCTTAGAATAAGAACTTCCTTTACACAGTTTTTCAATCAGATGAACTACGGCAGAAACGAATAAGGCATAAATGCACAAAGGTGAGAAATTTTTGTTTTTAATTTGTGTGTGTGTGTGCATATTTCAAGTGTGTATGTGAATATTTCATGTATGTGGTGTGGTGCACACACACACATCTTGAATTTAATGTATGATTGGGGGTAGTTTGTGTGAGGTAATTGAGTGAGTGATGTGTGTGTGTGTGTGTGTGTGTGTGTGTGTGTGTGTGTGTGTGTGTATGGTGTGATGTGTGGTGTGGTGTGTGTGTGTGTGATGTGTGCGGAAAGAAATCCGTACACTGTTTCGCGAGCAAGGCATAACACTTGTCAGTATAATTACAGCATTTGGTTTCGCTATTAGCACACTTGTGTATGCGCTGACAGGAAGCACACTTCCGCCACCCACCACCACCACCACTCGACACCCACAGGCACAGCTGGGTTAGGAAACAACTCGAGCCACTTAGCTGACCTATTAAAAAAATTAGCCTACAAAGTTGGCGATGCACTTCCTGGTATAATTGGTTCTGTTGTTAGCTGGCTATTATCAACAGCAGGAAAAGTTGTGGGATTTATGGCAGAGCATTTATGGGCGTTACTGGTTTTAGTTGTTGGTTTTCTTCTTTCTAAAATAAAGATAAGCAAGGCCGCTTAAAACAAGTATACATGTTAAAGCAGTTATTTCATCATAGTGACTGTCTCTTACAAGGGGAATAATTAATTTTTTTGTTTGCTCTGAGGTGGTAGTAGTTCTTTCCCTTGTTTCTTGTGTCGGACTTACTACACCTGATGGTGTATTGTTTACACTTTCATTTTTTCCAAGCAGCACATCATCTCCAGCTATAATAATATTGTTGTTGTAGTTTGTAATTGTTCCTATTTGTAACTGCATGTTGAAGGCAGCATATATAAACCATGTCCTATAGCAAAGTCTACCTTAGACCGTGCATAGTGAAGAACATCTTGATAATGCTTGATGCTTGTGGTAGGTCAACAGCGAGTTAATACTGTCTTCAAGATTTGCTAGAAACTGCTTCTGTGCATCAAACCCAGTTGCCACCAATAATACTGACTTGTCTGTGCCTGTGCACCAAGCAAGCACCACAATAGGTCGACAGAGTCATTAAATCCCTCTTAATCCTGGTCTTGTTAACCCTTCTACTCTTAATCAAGAATAAAAGTCGTCCATGCATACATAGCATTTGCTCTATTGAACCAAGAACAACTCTTGCACCGCGTGAGAAAGATGTATTTGGCGGCCACCAGTCATAGTTATACCTCCTGTGCACACCCACAAATACAGAGTCCCATGCCATGATTTTTGTCCTGTGCTTGTCTGAATGCAGTCTTAGATCAATATTAACGTCATTGCACAGCCTCTCATACGCCTTCATGTTAATCCTACTATTAAAGGGATTGAGTTACTATCAGTGGGCAGTGGGACCTGCAGCTCAGATAACACACGCTGAAACTGATAGTCACATGAAACCTGTACACAGACTTTACTAATGGTTTGGATGGTTCATGTGGTCAGCAATGACACAACCAACAGCCCGTAGTTGCACAGTGGATAGCAAAGTTTAAGTGGTTTTGATAGAACTGTATAGGATTAGACAACCATGCTTTCGCAGTGGCATCATCCTTAATGGGTGGGTTTAAGTATGATTTCAGTGGGTTGGGAACTTTTACTTCGAAGATCAATGTCTCTGACACAGCAACATCTAGTTATTAAAGGAATAGTACTTTGGGTTATAGTGGAGATCCAGCTAGTATTTTGCAATCTCTTATTATATTTATACATTATTTCTTTAGTATGCATAAAGGTTTATAACACTAACAAAGATCCAATCAGTGTACCTTGTAAAACTAGCCATTCCTATTGACAGTACCGCTGTCAAAAACAAATGTTGCTTGCATGAGGTCTTCTACAAAGTATATGGACAAACATCGGACAGCTGCAAGACTGGATTAAGAAATGATCATGATATAGATGCGTTTAATTGCAAATGTACTGTGCAGAAGGTATTATGATTTCTGCACACTGGAAAAGAGCTCTTATCGTCAGTGGTAATTCACACTAAGAATCACATAGCTGTCTAAGAGAACTTAAACAGACTTCTTTCAATAGTTAGATACCTACGTCTTGCAGAAATGTTAGTTTAGGAACCATTGATCAGTGAAGATGTCTGAGTGGAATAATTCCTTCTGGTTTCGTGTGAGTGAGGAAATCACACTATTTTGTTAGGAACCATGTGACTTGCATACTCTGTGAACTTGTTTTACACTGTGACTGAGTTAAACACACTAAAACAAAGTGGTGAGCATGAGGTTCTTCCTGCATCGAGTCCCTTGACATACTGAGATGCTTCAACCGATGGAATCGTACTGTGAAACAAGACAATAGCAGTTCTCAACTGTCAATTCAAAAGAGCTAGAGAAGTCCAGCAAACATGCGTCATACAATCATACAACTTCTCAAGAACAGTTGACTAAAAGATTTACAATTACATTAGAATGAAATGTCACAATAGATTAAATATAATACACTAACCATGTCACGAGGTCCTGTAATAAGCACTGAAGACTTCACCAACTAGACTGTCAAAGATCTTAAGGAGATTGATACATAGAGTTGAAAGTGATGGGAGATGGGAAGTTTACCTTTGAGTACATAAGACTGATGGTAATACATAAGCGTACACGTATAGTAGGTATCATGCCTAGAAGAACCCTCTGGTTTCCTAAACTGAATTGGTAATGTGACTGAAGCTAGGATTGATGATTACTTAGATAGTAACTATAGATGCCAGCTAAAGAATGGCACTTTCAAAAGGCCATTGATCGTCTGCAGTCAAGTTTGAGTTTATGGATCGTCCATAAGTTTAGTTGCATTCTAGACAGAAATCCTTTCGAAGTAAAGCCGTAATGCTGGACAGTACTATGCTTAGCTATCATTCAGCACTAGAAATGAGCTAGAGATATTGAGATTTAGCGACATAAGACTGTTACTTGCTTCATAGAAGAGGACTGTCAGACAAGCTCATCAAGCACATTGTAGATTCTCATACTTCCTCATGATAGTACACATATGTGTGTCATGGTAGCTAAAGAAGAATAGTTCTTTCTCTGTTCTGGATGGGATTACATGATTAACTGACATTTATGCTTCTGGAAGTTATGCCGTTCGATTTGCTATGACTAGTTCAGATAGTGAGTATCAGGTTGATCGTATGTGATCATTGATGAGGACATTTCCAGTAATAAAGTCAACATGCTTCTAGCTACCGTCTGGACCAACACTGATGACTATTCATTAGCATCCCTCAATGCTAAGGACCACATTGACGCATCTTGTGCAATGCTTACCAGTTGCTGAAGTACTAGCCCTGCAAGTAATTAGGCAAGACTTACTGTGATGAATGACGCAAATTAAAATACCAAGTTGTCAGTTAAAGTGCGAGCTAATTCCTGAATCTAGCAGTTCTCTAACCATGCTAATGTATGTCAACCATGTTGACAACAGATTCACAATGCCTTGAAATGGGATAAACACTAAAAGTCATACAAGTTTGAGGTAGAAGGTCGTTCGCTTGTGAGTCTTGATACAGATACAGTAACATTACGTACAAAGAGCAGACACAATTGCTCTGCTACATGACCCCGATAGAATGGCAAGTCATAGACAGCGATGTGTCAGCATAGAGAAGTGCGAACCTATCTGTGGTTGGTGAGACAGTGGCAGAAGTGTGCAAGTCTGAATGACTAGTGTTCAGTCGTTCTCAAGCTAGAAAGATTGGCCAGTAATGTAAGAAATCAATATCTAGCTTGGGCAATGTGACATCAGGAATAGACGTATAGCTAGCTGCGAACATTTTGATGAGTCCAAGGCAAAATATGAGAAAGTCATACTGAGAACAAGGATATTTAACTTGGATGGTTAAGACTTTATTGTTCGGCTCGGGCAGATATAGTTTTGCATATTCTAAAAGCAAAATTTAGAATAGGATGCAACGACAATTAGATGAGAATAACATTGAACAACCTACATAATAAAGTTTTTGAGTAAATTCATTACAACCAAAGCCATAACGCAAAAAACAATTGGTAACCACAAACAAAGTTTTAAAACCTTGAAAATCTAACAAGTGAAGTGAAAGACAAATTAAAAAAAACTGAAAAAAAACCAAAAAAACAAACAAAGAAACACGTAAACACATACAACAAACTATACAAAAGTGGAAAAACTTCAACAATGATAAGTAAGAAAAACAATAAAATGAAACCTACCCTAAAAAATGCAAAAGAACAAAAAAAAAAAAAAAAACAAAAAAAAAAAAAAAAAAAAAAACAAAAAAAAAAAAAAAAAAAAAAAAAAAAAACTAAGAAAAAAACTCAAAATAGAAACTAACAGTAGAATTGAAAACAAAAAATAAAGTAGAATAAAATTTTTTCCTTTAATGAAGGGATTAAAGCTTTAATAAGGAAAGCTGAAAGTAATGCCACTTACTAAAATAAAAAAAAAAAAAAAAAATGGAAACATGAAATAATATAATCAAAAGATCAAAAAGCAAAACAGCATCAACAACCATACACAAGCAAAGAGATATTAGAAACAGTAAAGAACACAAAGAAACAGAAACCAGAAGTTACATGAATAGAAACAAAAAATTTGGGTTAATCACAAACAAAAATTTTAAAAATTTAATAAATTTAAGAAGCATTTAAGGGAAAAAAACATTTAAGAACATAAATTTGACTATCAGAGAAACATATCTAGGATGATCAAAACTGCTACCAACAGATGTTACCAAAGCTACTTTGAGCAATTCAAAACATCTGAAAAGATGCTAAACAAAACATAAATTCTAAACATTGAGACCTAGCAAGTGAGCAAAACAAAACTGAAACTATTCAGAGTGCCAAGCTTCACACAAGCTGACAAGAACAGCACGAAAACAATAAATGATCAACCCCTACCACATGAACAATAAATGCTAATGTAAGAACACAGAGCTGACTTAAAACTAATCTTAGCCAAAGACTAGCATTAGATTTACCATTAACTGAAAAGAAAGTAGAGATGACAGACTAGTTCAAATCTTGATTTCAGGAGTACAAAGAAATTCGATCACACAGGTCTAAGATAAGTCGAAGATAGATATCTGCCATGCAAGATTAGAGGTCAACAATGAGACATCAATTTTCGAATTTAAACTTACAACAAGGTTAGCAGATAATCATAACTGAAAGCAATCATGACATGATCTATGTGAATAAAAAATAGGGTGAAAGATCACGTACATTTTGCGAGCAGGCATTACGATTGATAAGTATAATAACAGCATAGGAGTTCATTTAGCATAATTTTTAATAAATGCAGGAAGACATGACACGAGAAGAATGGCACCACAAGGACAGAGTAGGAGGTTAGAAAGAAAGCCGTTAGACTGATTAAGAAACAACTGAATTGAGAAGCATTTTCGGTAAATGGTATCGATTAGTGGCATTGAGTCAACAGCAGGGAAAATTGACGTGGATTTATGGCAGAATTTAAACAGGAGCGACGTTACTGAGTAATTTAGTTAGTGATTGGTATTTCTTTGACGATAAAGTAAGAGATAAGCAAGGCACGCTTAAAACAAGATTAAATTGTGTGTAAAGCAGTATAATCAGATAAGATAGAACTGCATTACAAGGGAATAATTATTGAGTTAGTATGCTCAAGGAGGTAGGTAAGTAGTTGCATTTCCATTGTTGCAATGGTGACTCAAAACGGTAATACATAATCTGAGGATATAAAATAGAGTTGTATTGTAAACTTTAATTGTTTATACAAAAACACAAACACACTAACAAATTTATGTAGTTTAGTTAATTGTCTATTGTAAATGAGTAGAGTTGAAAGAGACCAATATGATAAAACAATGTTCTAATAGCAAAGTGCAATATTAGACGGAGAAAAACAAAAGCTGAAAAAACTATGAGTAAAGAAAGCTTAGAGCATATGATGTAGGGAAAACGAAGCCGAGTGATTACTAGAGTCTTCAAGATGGAGAAAGTAGGCAAAAACAGTGCAACAAAGAAAGATAGCTGGAGATGCAAAGAAAAACAATAAGGGAAGAGATTAATTTCTAATGTTTAGAAACCGAAACAAGAAAAAAATTTTGGTAAAGTGATTGCGTTTGACAAAAGGAAAGGGTTAGAAAAAAGAAAGGAAATTACAATTGAGTCAGTGCCGGGAAAACGTGGGAACCCAAAATTTCCCAGTGTTGGGGAAAGCTAAGAATTGATCATTGAAGGCCCAACGGACAATGAAAAAAGGTACTAAGAAAAAGGTTTAAAAAGGATTGGAAGACCTTGCGGAAAAAAAAAAGAAGTGAAGAAATTTTTTAAAATATGGAAAGGGAAGAAAAACAAGCTAAAGCCGAGAGAAGTTGAACAGGGGAAGGAGTAAGGAAGAACCAAAA
>CM054152.1:20032465-20049965 GCA_028751875.1 Rapana venosa | reverse complement strand
ATCATCATCATCATCATCATCATCAGACCCGTGACCTTGGCGGTCGTGGGGGAGACACGAAAGACGATGCCGTGGTAAGCCTCCTCCATCCATGTCGGTCCTCGGCTCTGCGCAGTAGTGCCGAGTCATTCATCCTGGTTCATTCTCTGACGTTGTCCATCCAAGACTTGTTCTGTCTTCCCCTCTTTCTGCCACCTTCGAGTGTTCCCTGCAGTACTGTTTTTGACAGAATGTTGTGACGGGTGACGTGGCCGAACCATGTCAGCTTTTTCTTCTTGACGATGGTGAGAAGGGGTTCCTGTGGACCTGCCCAGCCGTGTTTTTTTGACTCTTGACAAATTCATTGGTCTTTCGTTCTCTCCAGGATATCCCCAGTATTTTCTATGGCATTTTGTTTCAAATGACTGGATTCGCTTTGCTGTTTCAGCAGTCAATGTCCAGGTTTCACTTCCGACAGCAGGATAGTCTGATTTAGGGCTTTGTAGAGCTTTAGTTTGATGGGGAAACTGATCTCTTTACTTTTCCATATGGTGGTGAGTTTTGTCATGGAGGATGTTGCCATGGCTATTTTGACTTTGATTTCTGTCGTCGACCCGCCGTCCTTTGTGAGTGTAGCGCCAAGGTATTTAAAAGCGTCTACCTCCTCCAGTTGTTGGCCGTCATGTAATTTTAGCAGTGGCGTTGCTCGTGCTGTTCACAAGTACTTTAGTTTTCCCGAGCTCACCTCCATCCCATTTTGCTCTAGCTCTGTTCTCAAGTCTGGTAGTAAATTTTGCAGCTCGTGTTACTTCCGCCCATGAGGCAAGGGTCATCGGCAAACCGAAAGTGTTGAGGGTGCCGCCAAGGGAGATGGTAGAGTGGAAGTCATGGGGGGTCTCTCTCAAAATGTTTTCAAGACAGATTAAACAGGACTGAGATAACAGGCACCCTTTGTCGACCCCAACTGTGGTTTAAAAGTAGTCTCCGACCTGATTGTTCAGAAGGATTGCACTGCTAGCGGTGTTGTATAGTGCTTAAAATGGTTTGCACTAGCCCTTCTTCATTGCCAAACATTCTGAGGACCTGCCCCAGGCCTTCGTGCCATACTCTGTCGAAGCCTTCTTGAAGTTGATGAAGTTGTGGAACAGGTCTCTCTGTGTTGAAGATGTTTTTCCATTAGGATGTGGCAGTTAAAATCTTTTCGATTGTGCTCCTGCTGCCCTGAACCCCAGCTTGTTCCTCTGCAAGGTGTTCTTCTGCCTTTCTTTATCGATTCAAAATAACTTTGAGATGATCTTGCTGGCGTGGCTGATGAGGTGATTGTTCTAGTTTTGGCATTGGCGAAATTCCCCTTCTTGGGCAGGGGATGCTGATGATTGTGTCCATTCTGTTGGCCACTGTTTTGTCTCCCAAATCTTCTGACAGATAGCCCGTAACATGTGTGATGGACTGTTTCGCCCCATGCTAAGCAGTCTGCTGGTATTTGTCTGCTCCTGGGGACTTTCCTACTGGGAAGCTGCGGATGGCTTCCCCTTTCCCCTTCTTCCCTCAGTATAGGTAATGGCGAGGGTGCTCTTGATGTTGCTTTCTTTCTCTTCTATTATGCTCTTGTCAGGTTGTATTGGGTAGTTGTACAGTTCTTGACAATACTCAGACCACCCCGTTCAAAGCAGCTGAGGGTTTCTGTGAGGAGGTTTCCGGAGCTGTCTTCAATGATTGATGATTTGGTTTGAAGTGGTTTTTTGAGTTTCTTTCAGGGTGTCGTATGCCTTTTTACTGTTTCCCACTTTCATGCTTTTTTCGATCTCATCACATTGATCACTGATCCTTCTCTCTGGGCCCTTTAACATTTATTCTTCACAAAATTGTTGGCCTCCTGGGATTCTTTGGGTTGGAAGACCTGGGTTTGGGTTTTAGTGCTCTTCTTGTATCGCAGTAGGTCCAAGATGTCATTGGTCGTCCATGGCTGGTGTTTATTCCTTGACGACCGAGTACCTCCTCTGCTGTTTCTCGGCTGCCTCATTAATTGTTGGTGAGGTCATTGTTCATTGTCCAGGAGGGTTAATGCCGCAAAACGTCCGCCAAGCTTAGCTTGGAAGATCTCCTCGACATCTGGGTCTTTCAGTTTGTCCACGTCAAATTTGATACGTGGGTTTGCAGGCTGTTTGTTTTTCTTCAGCTTCATTTTGAATACCAGCAGCACAAGGTCGTGGTCGCTGCCTATTTCAGCTCCAGGGTAGGTTCTTGTTCTGGCTCTGTTGATGCTGGATTTGAAGCGCCATGGTGTTAAGATAAAATCTATTTGGTTATGGATCTTGCCGTTTGGCGCATGCCAGGTTGTCCTTCTTGACTGCTTGTGGGGATAGAGGGTATTGGCAATGGTAAGTCTGTGGGTGCAGGCAAACTCCAGCAGACGTAATCCCCACCATCACCTGCAACAACAGAATTTGTCAAGTGACACAAGGCAGAAAGTCTGCCGGCAGTTCTCCCACCATCACCTGCAACAACAGAAGTTGTGAAGTGACACAAGGGAGTGTGCCTGAGTGTAGGATTTGTTTGCTATGGATGGCCAGTTAGTGAGGTGCTGGAGAACTGGGACATTTTTGTTTGTTTCTTGTACTGCTTTACGTCTAAATTTATACTGATTACTGTGTTGCATAGAATTCCTTTTTTAAAAATTCACATCTGATATGATCTAATGATCCATAAAAACTGGTGAAGGCCAGTCTTTTTTTTTTCTTTCTCCCCTATTTCTTTTCTATAGTATAGTACATCATCTACATGTATACACACTTTGTAAACGCAACCTGACATTGTGACAAGAAGCAGGAGTTGCAGATGAGTGTGTGACTCTGTTAGTGTGTGTGTGTGTCTTGTGTTACTTGTGGTGAGAGAGAAAGTGAGAGAGAGAATAGAGAGAGAGAGAGAAGAAGAGACAAGAACAAGAAAGACTGCATTTTTTGTGTGTGTCTCTCTCTCTCAACGTTACACACACAACACACACACCTACAAAGTGTGTGTGTGTGTGCGGTAACTGAGAGAGAGAGAAATGAAATAAACGAAGTTTATTCAGTATAGGTCACAGCCCCTTCTGAATGGGGGTACAGATAAACATCACACAAGTAACACAAAAACATAATAATCACAAAATATTACATAAAAGGATTCTACAAACATCACTTCCAATTCACTATAAAGAAACTATAGATGGATCAAGTATTAGTCATTCCTAACACTCTCAGAACGTCTTCTGAAAACTTGATACAGTATATGCACAAATTCTTGAGTAAATGTTCATTTTGACTTGACATTTATAAGCAAAACTGCTTGAAATAGACATGGAAGAGAGAGAGAGAGAGAGAGAGAGAGAGAGAGAGAGGAGAGAGAGAGAGAGAGAGAGGAGAGAGAGAGATGACAAATGACAAATTCTTTTATTTCGAGGATAATGAATAAGCACCCATGTGCTTTTTTACATCCAGTCCCCGCCCTTAGGGATATATATGATAATAAAATAAAATAAAGCCCATAGCAATACACTCACACAGTATACCGAAAAAATATCTACACAAAAATCCTCACAAAAATCACCGAAGAGAGAGAGAGAGAGAGAGAGAGAGAGAGAGAGAGAGAGAGAGAGAGAGAGAGAGAGAGAGAGAGAGAGAGAGAGAGAGAGGAGAACAAGTAAGAAAGAAAGCAAAACAGAAAACACAGAAACAACCCAGAAAATAGCAAAGAAACCAAGAGCAAAACAAAAGCGGCAACAACAAGGGGAGAGGGGGCAATCGAATATCCCCCCCCCCTCCATTAAGCCCCCAAACCAAAACAGAACCAAACAAAGCAAAACCTCCATAACATAAAGAGAGAGACAATGACAATGACAAATTCTTTTATTTCGAGGATAATGAATAAGCACACATGTGCTTTTTTACATCCAGTCCCCGCCCGTTAGGGATACATCTTAATAATAATAACCCAATACTTATCCAGTCTCCCCAATAAAAAAAAGGGGGAAAAAACCCCTTTTCAAAACAGCCCCCCCCCAACAACCCCCCCCCCCCCCCCAAAGAAAGAATTAAAAAAAAAAAACTACCCCCCCCTACCCCCCCCCCCAAAAAACCCCAAAACAAAAACAAAAACAAAAAACAAAAAAAAAGAGAAGGAAAAAAAAAACCCAAAAAAAAGATGAAAAAAAAAGGGGAAAAAACGGGACAAACAACAACAACAAGAAAAAAGGGCTACAACAAACCCAAGGGAAAAATAAACAACCAAACTTAATAATCATAAAGAAAACATCTACCCATTGAAAAAAGGGTACCAAAAATTTGGTTAACCTAATTAAAAAAAGATATTAAAATGGGGCACCCCTTTAAAAAATTAATTTAAAAGGAAAAGTCCAATAAAGTATTGAAAATATAAAAAATAAATTCTTCATCAGGTATCATGATTTTAAAGCAGGCATAAAAGGGGGGAGAGAGAGGAAACAGAAAAACAGAGAGGGGTTTTTTTTGTTTTTCAGAGTAATATCCAAAATATAAACCCCAAAAACAGTATGCGATCCCATCAACATCATTTTAGATTATATCTTTTAAAAATTATAGTCATGATAATGAAAAAATTTTTAAATTTCCCCATACATCCCACAAAAAAACAAGAAAAAACCCAAAGAAGAAATAAAAACAAAACATCGTTTAGGGGGGAAATAGGGTTTTGGGGGTTGAGTGAGTGAGTATGTGGTGGGGTGTGTGTGTGTGTGTGTGTGTGTGTGTTGTGTGTGTGTGTGTGTGTGTGTGTGTTTGACGTGTGTTTTGTGGTTTTTGTGTGTTTTTGGGGATTTTTTGTGTGTGGGGGGGTGGGGGGGGGGGGGGTTTTGTTTAGGGATAATACTAAATATGTAATACTCACATAGCACACGATCAACACAAACATTTTTTTAAATAAGGTTCTTTGCCAAATTGAATGTCATGGTAATAAAATAAGTGCAAAAACCCATACACTTCATAATAAAGAGGGGAAAAAGCCCAAAAAAGAAAAAAAAAGAAAAATCTACACATTGAAATTTAAAAAAACAAAATTTTTTTTTTCCCCGGATTAAAGAATAAGTATTCATGTTCTTTTTTTTAAACCCCTCCCCCCCCCATGGGGGGCAATTTAAAATGCACTCAGTACCATAAATTTCAAGCAAAAGAAGCCAAAAGGGGAAAAAAAATTTTTTAAAAAGGGAAAAAAGAGAAGAAGAAAAAAAAAAAAAAACAAACAAACAACCCCAGACGAGCAAAAAACAAAAATACCCCAGAAAAACCCCCCCCCCCAAAAAAAAAAAAAAAAAAAAAAAAAAAAAAAAAGCAAAAAAAAACCCAAAAAAAAAAAAAACAAAAAAACAAAAAAAAAAAAGAAAAAAAAAAAAAAAAAAAAACAACAAAAAAAAAACCCAAAAACAAAAACAACAAAAAACAGACAAAAAAACCCTTCCAAAAAACAAAAAAAAAACAAAAAAAAAAAAAACATCAAACAAACAAATGAGAAAAAAAATAATAACCCCAAAAAACAAACAAATAAACAAACAAAAAAAACAACAAAAAAAAAAAAGAAAAAAAACAGCACCGTTCCCCCCTTCACACCACACACACACACACACACAACACACACACACACACACACACACACACACACCACATACATACACCAAAACAAAAAACTAACAAGCGAAAAATCCAAACAAATTACCAACAAAGAACAAAGTAACAACTACAGCAATAACACACACACAGAGAGAGAGAGAGAGAGAAGAGAGAGAGAGAGAGAGAGAGAGAGAGAGAGAGAGAAGAGAGAGAGAGAGAGAGAGAGACCAAACTTATAGATCATAAAATTGAACACCTTCATACTGTAGAATAGTACACATAGTTGTTACACGTGGTAATAAGATATTAAAATAGGAGATTCACTGGAGCTCAAGTACAGTCAACAAGTCCAAAATAATATTGAAAATCGAAAGTATGAATATGCCCTTTAGAGAGAAGAGAGAGAGAGAGAAAAGAGAGAGAGAGAGAGAGAGAGGAGAGGGAGAGACAGAGAGACAGACAGACAGAGAGACAGACAGACAGACAGACAGACAGACACTGAGGCAAATAGACAAACAGAGACACACAGAGAGAAAGAGTCAGGATAAGGATATTTAAAATTATATTGATTATTTATAGTTCTGTTTTTTAAGTTATTAATCGAGTGTGTACAGGTCTGAGGTTTGGCATTCTCTGTCTCAGTGTCTGTGTTCATTGTCATATTTAATAAAAACAACCTCTCTCTCAATAATTTTTTTAATGTTTAATCTCTTTTCTTTAGATCTCTGGTTGATTTTTTTTCTAGTCCCTAATCTGGGCAATGAAAGGATGAAAACAAAGTATGTGAATATTTATCTGTAAATTCTTGAAAATTAAGTCTATTCAATCATCCATTCTCTGTCTTGTGATTTGTTATGTACTATGATGATAGTACTGTAATTGTAAATAATCATTATAATGAAGTGTCCCCAACTCCAAGGAAGACTGTCAAGAAAAGAAGATGATGATATAAAATCAAAGCTATTTTCTGGACTTGTATGAAGCCTGGCTGCGATTGCTACTTTATCACAACAGTGTTCACTAGTCACTGTATCCTATCAGTCAGTGTCCAGTGATTCGGGGTGAAGTCTGTCAGGTTATAAGGCTAATGTGCAAAGTAAACACGATGTGGTGTCAACTGTCATCACCGAATTTCTTAGTTATTTCACACGTTTTATCCTATATGCCTATAATTTCGCAACCGACAGACAACAAACTATTACTTATAGCATTAAGGATTTACCAGGTTTCGTCGACTGCCGACCAGAGAGCCAATGAATTCTGGGCTGGCGAAGGTGTGGTTTTTCGTTGTCGACGACATGTTTATGAATCGATAAGTTTTACTAAGATTGCCATAGGGAAGCTTTTTTATTCCTATAGAGTCACTAAAAAAGACATTGAGGTTAGCCCATGCCGCTGACTTTTATTCCCTAATGACTGGTATGTAAAACGGGAGCCTGTTGGGCAACCTTGACATAATAATGAATATTATCTTTCCATATCTTGTTCATGTGGTGGGTTGCTGCCCCAGCGCTCCTAAAGTAATCATCCAGACGATTATCTTTATTCATTGCGCATAGATAGACCGTTGGTATAGTTGTATCATCCATACTACCAGCTGACTATAGCGGGCTTACTTTTCTATGGGGATCAAATTATTTAATGGGTTGATGGCTAGACGCAAAATAGTGCTCGTTGCTCTGCACCATAAAACTCGACTTCCTCCATCTGAAAAGACCTATTGGAAATTTAAGTCCAGTAATACAGACATCTCTCTGGGATACTCAACCAAATCCATTCCAATCCGAGACTAATTCAAATCCAACCCCAAAAAGTGACGATGCAATGAAGCACAATGCACTGTAAAACCATACAGTATGATTCACACTGATAATTATGATGTGATATCTCTAAGTAGATATGGCTGAAAAGTGAGTGGGTAGGAAGGAGTCTGTGACTACTAGGTGACTTGCTGATGTCAGTTTCTTCTCTGGGTCGGCTGACTGATGTTACCTAGCTGTTTTTCTTCTTGTTCATGTTGTTGTTGTTGTTGTTGTTGTTCTTCTTCGTCTTCTTCTTCTTCTTCTTTTTAAACTCTCTTCTTCTTAATTCTTTCTTCTTGCCAGGATAATGGAATAAGGACTCATGTGCATTTTTTATTTTTTAACATGCAGCAGTCCCCTTGAATATCGTTTTTGTAAATGTTTTATCCGTTCCCACCAGCACACACCTACTCTTCCAAAAGTGGGAACAGAATGTTATCGTTTGGGCAATATGATTCTGCGTGCGTTTCGATACACGAAACCATTGGTTTTTTAGAATCGTCCGAAGGGCTTTCGGGGAGTTGATCAGTACGCATGTTAACTGGCAGGGCAACAATATTCTTGAACAGGCGTCTCGTTTCAGTGGTGGCTCGAACCTGGGGCACGAACCCCAGCCGTCAGATCGCGAGCGTTAGCCGCCCAATGCTCTAACCACCAGACTAATCCCGTATTTTCCTCATCAGAGGCACCGATGCTAATTTGGAGCTAGCACTAACTATGACTGTACACACTACAGTTCTGGAATAACAGATAATGACGCAGATCTATATCGCAACCCGCCTCTTTGTTGTTGTCTTCGATTTTACGTCTGTTCACTCTCAGTGAATAGACGAAAAAAAAACAAAAAAAACGAGCGTGGAAGTTGAGGTGGATAGGTGGAGGTCCTAAGTGAAATGTGTAACAAGGGACAAATCTTTACTTACACAAAACGAAACTTCACAAAGCAAGAAGAACCAGTTAAAAGACAAACAACACATAAACCATTAAACTTCATGAAGTTATAAACAAATGACTTAAAGAACTAGTGCCTCTTTGAATTCAACAGTCCATTTCTTTTTGATAGGGATACGAGCGAATAAAGCAAAACGATTAAATTTTTTAATATTATCAACCATCCATCAACAATGTTTACAATGAAGTAAATTCATGATTATAATCATTATCACCATCATTAATAATAACAAAGAATAATAATAATAATAATAATATAATAGTAGTAGTTCAGTAGTAGTAGTATGTAGTAGTACGAATACACTACTACAACACTACTAGTAAGTAAGAAAAAAAAAAAGTAGTAGTAGTAGTAGTAGAAGTAGAAAGAATATAAAAAAAGGCATTTTATATAGCGCTTATATCTTGCAAAAAACAACATCAAAAAGCGCTCATCACCCTACATACATATCACATGCAGCCAGTTACAATTAATAGTTGTTGTTGTTGTTGTTCTGCTGTGTTAAAAAAAAATACAATGAATGCCACACCAACGCTTGCATCCAGCACGAACATAAACACACTCACGCACATTACACATAAGTAGTAGTAGTTAGTTGTAAGTAGTAAAGTAGTAGTATGTGGTGGGAGTAGTAGTAGTAGTAGTAGTAGAAGTATGGTAGTAGTAGTATAGTAGTAGAATATGGTAGTATAGTAGTAGTAGTGGTAGTAGTAGTAGTATAGTAGTATAGTGGTAGTAGTATTATAGTAGTAGTAGTGTAGAAGTATGGTAGTAGTATTAGCTAGAAGTAGTAGTAGTAGTAAGTAGTGGTATAGTAGTAGTAGTAGTAGATATGGTAGTAGTAGTAGTAGTAGTAGTAGTAGAAGTAGTGATAGAGTAGTAGTAGTAGTAGGTAGTAGTGATAGTAGTAGTAGTAGAGTATGATATAGTAGTAGTATAGTAGTAGTAGTATAGTGATAATAGTAGTAGTAAATAGACGTAGTAGTAGAAGTAGAGAAGTAAGTGATATAAGTAGTAATATTGTAAGTAGTTAGTGCTAGTAGTAGTATAGTAGTAGTAGTAGCTGTATAGTAGTAGTAGGAAAGTAGTAGTGATAATAGATAGTAGTAGAAGTATAGTAGTAGTAGTAGTAGTAGTAGTAGTATGATAGTAGTAGTAGTAGTAGTAATAGTATTAGTGGCATCTGGCTGCTTCTTCTGCTGGTAATTCTCCTTCGTCGTGTCGAATGCTCAGAACAGCGACTATTGTTGTCTGTGATATGCGCGGAAATGCGTTGCGTTGCCGTTAAGCCCCTGACAAGTCAGGCCCAGCGCATCCACATTCGGCGTGGGAGAGAACTGTTATCTTCTTAGTCTTTCTGGAAAAAAAAAGACAGGATAATGGACCAAGAAGGCAGAAAATAGTCTCAAAGGTGGCAGGATGAAAAGAAACAAAGCAGGAAAAAAGAGAGGGATAGAAAAGAGGAAATTCCTAGTCTTTCGTTTTAGGAGAGAGAGCGAGAGAAGAGAGAGAGAGAGAGAGTAGAGAAGAGAGAGAGAGAGAGAGAGAGAGAGAGAGACTGAGTGAATGAGAGAGTTTTTAAAATTTCTACAGATTCTATCCATGTTTCAAGAGAAATAAACTCAATTAGCATTTTTGAGCAGGGTAAACTGACAGACATGCAAAAGACATACATACATACATACATACATACATACATACATACATACATACATACATACATACATACATACATACATACATACATACATACATAAACATACATAGGCCTACATACATAGGCCTATATACATAGGCCTACATACATATACATACATAATACATACATTATACATACATACATACATACATACATACATACATACATACATACATACATACATACATACATGCATACATACATACATACATACATCATACATACAACATACATACATACATGCATACATACATACAATACATGCATACAGTTTGACTAAAATCACTTAATGTGAATGGATCTTAAACTGAAGATATCAGATACCTACCTACCTACCTACCTACCTACCTACCTACCTACCTACCTACCTACCTACCTACCTACCTACCTACCTACATACATACATACATACATAACATACATACATACAGTACATATACAGACAAACGTACATACGTACTACGTGCAGACAAACAACAAACAGAACAACAGACAGACCGAACCCAAACCAGAAAATCGAGAAGCGAGTAGACATAAGAGACGGGTATTGGTGACAGTCTGAGAAGTAAGAAAAAGTACACAATTTCACGCCGAACTTTTTCTTACTTAAAGAGAAGAAAAACCTACGTGTCCCTGGCTTTCAATACCACTCCCTCCTGTCGTGGGCCCTGTATAAATAACAGCCCGTGCAACTTTATCAACCAGGGGAAATAGACTGTACAAACTTGCAGTCTTTGTCGGGATGGACAAGACAGAAGCTTTTTTTTTGGGGGTGAAATGGATAGTTTTGCCATTTCCTTTATTTGCCCTTCTTCCAACTTGACACAAACCACCCACCTCCCACCCTCCTCTCTTTATTTGTCCGCCTGTCTGCTTTTTTTTTTTCTTCTTCTATTTTGTTTCCATCTTCTCTTTCTTGTCTATCATCGTCTTCGACTTCTTAAATATGTCATTCTGTCTCTCTCTGTCTCTCCTCTCTCTCTCTCTCCTCTCTCTCTCTCATCATCATCTCTCTCTCTCACTCTCTCTCTCTCCTACTCTCTCTCTCTCTCTCTCATAATCCTTCCTCTCTATCTCACCTTCCTATTGTTTTTTCTGTTCTTCTCAAAGTTCTGTCTGTCTGTCTGTCTCTGTCTCTGTCTGTCTGTCTGTGTCTCTCTCTCTCTGTGTCAAGATTGTGCCGGTGGGAACAGATGACAACTTACAAAACTGCATACACACGGGGACTGGATTTATAAAAAGCATATTAAGTGTTTATTCCATTATCCTCGATATAAAAGAATAAAATAAAATAAATAAATCAATAAAGATTGCCAGGTTTCAAGATTGCTTACTTATTAAGCCTACCAGAACATCTTGTGCACACGTTGAAACCCGTTCCGCTTTTCATAAGAGAAGGCCATTGTGTGCCGGTGGAAACAGATGACAGAATTTACAAAACCGCATACACACGGGGACTGGATGTAAAAAAGCACATACGTGTTTATTCCATTATCCTCGAAATAAAAGAATAAATAGATAAATAAATAAATAAATAAAAGATTAAATAGATAACTAACTACCAGCTTGTGAAAGACCTGACTGACAAGATCAACACGAGGGAGAACCACTACCACCCAAGACAAAGCAGGGAAACGCCTCACAGATGAACAAAGATATTATAACAAAGTGGTGGATACGAGTACTTGCTCCTGAAAGTACACACACACACACACACACACACACACACACACACACACACACAACACACACAGTACACACACACACACACAACAATGCACACACAGAGCAACAGGACCACCAAGGTGGGGTTCGATGTCCCTCTACCAAACCCACAACAGCTACCCTAACCTAAACAGCAGAGAAGTGAAAGTGTGTGAAATCAATCAAAGAAAAGAAAGGGGAATCAGCAGAGTGGACAACGTTCCTATCAGAGCTCGTCTAGGCAGGAGCAGAGCCATGATAGACTGATCAAGACCCGAATGCTTATATATATTTTTGTATGTTTTTGTCCTCGTGTCGACGAAGCCCTCCAAAAACAGCAGAGGGCAGCTACTGTTTTGGAAACGTGGGGGCAGAAATTTGATATAGGGAGAAGCCCTTGCCCAAAGTACATCCCCCCTCTCTCGGCCAAGTGGCATAAGGACAGTCAGCGTTGGAGATGTTCTCCAAAGGCCAACCAGCCTCCAGGGCTGCAGCACATAAAGATGTGCTAGCTCAAGCCTCCTAGACAAGAGTCACAGTCGATCACTAAAGACAGAAAGTGGAATTCCATGAGTGGAAAGCCACTGGTCATACAGCCTCTCACTTTGCTGTTGCCACCACGTTCAATCGGTGTAATCAAGAACTGTGATATGCCCAGGTGCCGATATATATACTATATATATAATAATATAATATATATATATATATATACACCACACACAATAATATAATATATAATATAAATATATACTATATATATAATATATATAATATAAATATATAATATATATATATATATATATATTAAAGACCTGATGCTTTAATTCTCCTGCATACTGTACCATGTAAACCTTACTCTACCTTTCATGTGGGGTGGAGGGGGGGGGGAGGGGTAGCCAACCCTGACTCCCAAAAAAAAACAATCAGAGAGGGACGGGCTCAAGCTGGCTGTAATCGCTGCAGATACACTGTATGAGATGAACAAAACACCAATCACCATACCGGGACGGGATAGTCTCGTGGTTAGAACATTGCGCTCGCATTCTGACGACCCGGATTTGATCCCCGTTCAAGGGGATATTTTCCCCTGGAGTTAATAACATCAGTGCAGACTCCACTCTCCCCAAAAGTCCTTCGGATGAGACTCTAAACCGAGGCCCCGTGTGTGAACGCACGCAGAACATCTTGCCGCACAACCGGGTTTTTAACATCCTGTCCGCTTTTTTGAAGAGTAGGCTATTGTGTGGCGGTGGAACATATGACAATTGACAAAATCCGCATGCAACACGGGGACTAGATGTAAAAAAGCACACAGTCTTATTCATATCCTCGAGATAAAAGAAATACAATACAAAAAAAAAGAAAAAAAATACAGATCGGTCCAATGCCCGTCAACAAGGCTCCCATCCGGGAGAAGGTGAAAAGTATCAAACTGGTGGAACTCGAATCCGGGGAAGAGCTTCTCACAACCAGTGCACTTCCCACAACCGCCGCAAATGGAGCCAGCTGGTGCAACGTTCGTAACTGCAGTGCCCTTAATCCACCACCCCTGGGGAGGTTACGGGGAGTAGATGAGTATGGATGATGATTAATATGCATGAATGATGATGATGATGATGAATGCGATGATGATGGTGATGAGATGATGATAGAATGATGAAAGCTTATTTAAAATTATTATAAAGACCTGTTTTTTTATATAAAGATCTAAAGATAAAAGGTTTTTAAATTAAAGACCTGATGCCTTTTATTAAAGACCTGATGCCTTTTATTAAAGACCTGATGCTTTTTAAAAAAATTATTAAAGACCTGTTGCTTTTTTTTTAAACACCTGATTTTTTTTTTTTAAAAAGTCCTATGATTTTTTTTAAAAAGAACTGATTTTTTTTAAAGACCTGATGCTTTTTATTAAAGACCTGATGCTTTTTATTAAAGACCTGATGCTTTTTTTTATTTTTTATTAAAGACCTGATGCTTTTTATTAAAGACCTGATGTTTTTTTTAAAAGGACCTGATGCTTTTTAAAGAAAAAAAGACCTGATGCTTTTTATAAAAGACCTGATGCTTTTTTTTAAAAGACCTGATGTTTTTTAAAAAAAAAGACCTGATTTTTTATTATTATTAAAGACCTGATGCTTTTTTTAAAAAAAAAAGACCTGATGCTTTTTATTAAAGACCTGATGCTTTTTATTAAAGACCTGATGCTTTTTATTAAAGAGCTCATGCTTTTTATTAAAGACCTCATGCTTTTTCCCAAAGACCTGATGCTATTTAAAATAAATCTTTACGCAAACGAAACTTTCTCTGCTTCCTAGCAAAACACACCACACTTTTTAATAGCATTACACACGACCAGTGTGGAAACTACTTTGTTAATAAACAAAGACACTCTGTTGACAAGTAAGCGTGTGGGTAAAAGCACTGCACAGAGAGAGAGAGAGAGAGAAGAGAAGATGAGAGAGAAGGAGAGAGAAGAGAGAGAGCAGAGAGAGACAGACATACAGACATACAACAACATACATACGACATACATACATACATACAACACATACATACATACATACTACATACAATACATACACTGTTGTTGATTTTTATACCACTTTAAGTCATGGCAGATTTCTCGTGTGATATTCAGGCTGCTCTCCCGGGAAGAGCGCGTTGCCACAAGAGCAGCGCCACCGCATCCCCCCCCCCCCCCCCTTTTTTTTTTTCTTTTCCTGTCTGTAACAGTATTTGTTTCCCTGTCAGAGAGGCTTTTTTTTCTACAAAATTTTGCCAGGGACAACTCTCTGTTGGCATGGGTTCTTTTACGCGCACTAAATAAATAAATATATGTAACACACGGGACCTCGGTTTATCGTCTCATCCGAAAGACTAGCATCCAGACCACCACTCACGGTCTACGGATGGGGGGGGGGGGGGGGAGGGGGGGAAGGGGGGCAACAGTTTGAACACCGCACACTTCCGACCCGGACTTTTCGCTTTCTAGGCAGTTGCGTACCACTAGACACACCTATCACTAATGATAAACACACACACACACACACAACACACACACACACACCACCACCACCACCACCCCCAACACACAACACCACACACACACACACACACACACACACACACAAACACACACACACACACACACACGACACAGCACACATACCACACCACACCACACCACCACCACCACCACACCACCACACCACACCACAAACAAGACCACACACAAAACAACGCAACGTCAACGCAATGAACGCAACACACGCAAACGTAACGCAAACGCAACACAACACAACCCAAACACAACACAACAAACACAACACAACCAAACACAAACACAACACAACACAAACACAACACACACACACACCACACACACACACACACACCACACACACACACACACACACACCCAGTCAGACTAACAGACAGATAGAGTATTAATCAGTCATATTTTTACTTCAAGGAATAGCTTTAAAAAAAAAAAAGAAACAGACAGACAAGCACATAGACAGCAGATTGGCAAGCAGACAAGCAAGCAGACAGACAGAGAAAGAAAGTCACAATGTTATCAACAGAAAGAGCAAATTAAAAAAAGAAAGAAAGAAAGTATTTTGGCCTTTGCAAAGATCGTACTGCTTAAAACAATATAACAAAATCAATATGCAATGTATACAGAGGTGCACAACACGATACTTACAGATTTGAAGAGTACACACGCGTGTGTGTGTGTGTGTGTGTGTGTGTGTGTGTGTGTGTGTGTGTGTGTGTGTGAGTTGTGCGCGTGTGTGTGTACGTGTGTAGGTGTGAGTATGTTGCTAATGTGTACAGTGTGTGTGCTGTGGTGAGTATGCGCGCGGCCGCGCATACGGCGTGTATGGTGCGCGCGCGTACGTGCTGTGTTTTGTGAGCGTTATCATCATCATCATCATCATCATCATCATCATCATCATCATCATCATCATCATCATCCTCATCATACATCATCATCGGTCGTCGTCGTCGGTCGTCGTCGCCGTCGAGTCATTAATTATTATTTAGTATGTATAAAGTATTAGTAGCAGTATAGTAGTTAATAGTAGTAGTAGTAGTAGTAAGTAGTATGTAGGAGTAGTAGTATAGTACTATTATAAAATTATTAATTATATTATAATTATTATTATTTAATTATTCGATGATGATGGAATACGCATATATGTGCCTTTTTTTCCATCCAGTCGCGTTCCAAAGCGTTTTGTAAATTTATGTCCACCGTTCCACAGTACACAAGGGCATACTCTACCAAAAAGCGGAACGGGTTTTCAGCGTTGCGCAGATGTTCCTGCGTGGCGTTCACACGCGGGTACCTCGCTTTACAATCTCATTCGAAAGACATTTGGGAGGTGGAGTTGGTACCTTGCCGAGTGTAAGTGAGTGTATGTGCGTGCTGTGCGTGCGTGCGTGTGTAGTGCACGTGGTGGGTACATGTGTTGTGTGTGTGAGTGTGTGGTGTGTGTGTGTTGTGTTGTGTGTGTGTGTGTTGTGTAAGGAAGAAGAAGAAGAGACGAAAAAAGACAATGATAAAGATTATGTTTACGCATAAGCTTTACGGCCCATTCACAAGGGGACAGAGGGATGTGGACTGGGCACAAACACACACACACGTAAAATTGGCAGAGAAAACTACACATCAACGACATACCGAACCCAAATAGACAACATGGCATGGAATCCACGATATGTTGCAATAATTGGAAATAGTATGAATGAATAATCGCCCCTGTGATACAAGCTACATCCTTTTCCAATTTGCTGAAGTTTTACGCTTATCTTAGACAACACCAGGACAGACAGGAGTGGAGAACATTTGTTGCTGCCCTACGTGCCAATAAGGCTCAAAGGCATTGATGATGATGATGATTAGACAACACCGTGTCTCTCTCCTGAAACAAACTTCCCGCTGTCATCAGTCATTACTGGAGTGACCAGGCCACATCTCTACAGACACGTGGTTCTCTAGCAGTCCGGCCAGTTGTTGTCACTTCTCGTAGTTCACTGGAGAGATTGTCCACCCAGATTCAAACAAACCACTGTTGGCCGTCGCTCTTTCTCTGTTTCTGGCCCATCCACCTGGAATGACCTCCCTCTTTCACTTCGCCAAAAGTCTTCACTTGATACCTTTAAACCCAGCCTCAAAACACACTTATTTCCTACCTGAGCTTCCCCCCCCTCCTCCCTCATATCGACCCTATCTTCAAACAGTCATCCCATCCTACACCTGAATCTCCTACGTGATATCTTCAGTTACGTGTGTTTGCGGCTGTGAGTGTGTATGTGTGCGCGCAGCGTGTGCGTGCTGCCTACGTGCGTGCGCCGTGGCATGGATTTGAAAATACAGTTTTGTTTATTACGTTAAGAGAGTTTACATTGTGTAAATGATTTGAGTGCAAGCGCTTACGATTTGTTAGGTTTATTTTTTAAACAAGATTCAGCGCTATATAAATCCATATAATTATTAGTATTATTTCTAATACTGAGCGCCAAACTCTTTTAAAAGTTCATAATAACCCCCCACACCAAAAACCACAATCACACAAACAAACACAACCAAAACAAAACAAAAAAAAACAAAAACAAAAAAACAACCAACCAAACCAAACAAAACAATACACAACAACAAAATAGATATATAGATAGATAGATAGATAGAGATGAGAAAGAGAGAGATAGAGAGAGAGAGAAGAGAGAGAGAGAGAGAGAG
>CM054152.1:20009965-20029965 GCA_028751875.1 Rapana venosa | reverse complement strand
ACGGATATACGCCGCACTTGAGACACATGTCAATGTACACATTATATAACATGTATCCAAAGATAGAACTATGAATTGATAAGAAGTACTATATTACTTGCTATTGGTGCATGACTGTGTAAGAATATAAATAATAATAATAATAATGAATTTGATATATAGCGCTTAATCTTGAAAAAAAACCAAACAAATCGAAGCCTTGCACTCAATCAATTACAGGCATGCAACACTCCTTAAACATAATGAACAACATATTTCAAAAACCATGCGCGCGCACGTATGCACGCATGCACGCGACAAAGCACACGACACACACACACACACACACACACACACACAAAGTAGTGAGCACACACACACACACACACAAACACACACACACACACACACACACACACACACCACTCTGAACAAACACATAGAAGGGAAAAATGCATGTTTGAAAATTAGGGACAGATATATGGGTGGAAAAGTCTCAGGTAGAAATTAAGTGTGTTTTGGAGGCTGGAAATTTTGAAGGTATCAAGTGAAAGGCTTTGTGTCGAAGTGAAAGAGGGAGGTCAATCTTAGGTGGATTGGACCAGAAACATAGTAAGGAGAGCGAAGGCCAACAATGGTTTTGATTGAATCTGGTTGTTCGAAAGCACACAAAGTAATCTGCGGCTGAACGTAAGGGAACGGGATTGAGTGGTAACAGATGAATACAGTTATACAGAGATAAGGTTGCAAGATTTGTGGAGGACATTTGAAACAGAGGGTATTGATTTAATACACTATTCTTAGTGAGACAGGCAGCCATAGAAGATATCAGCAGAAGAGGAGATATGTGTTCCATCAGATTTATTCCTTTCTTAGTACCATAACGATCTGCATGAGTTAGAATCGTATGAAGAGAGTGAAATAGAAAATGCTGGTAGCCAGCCCAAAGAGAATTACTGTAAGTCTAAACGTTAAAGAATGAGAGATTGTGACAAGCTTGGAATTGCATCAGTGACAGAAACTTGCCGATCGCGCTTTATGCGGGCGGCCGTACTTGATAGTAGCAAGCTGGCAGGTCTGGGTGATGAATTTTTCATAGAGAGTGTGTTGTCAAGAACACTTACTAGTACTCCAAACAAAAAAAATTACCTCACAGAGTGAGGACAAAGGACCAGACGTATTGCCAGAATACCTATTGAAGTTTTTTGCGATAGAGGAAAATTATGTTTGTGTCCCTATGAGCATGGCTCGGTTTTATAAGGCATTAAGTTTAACTTGTTTCCTGAGGTCATCCAGTTTTAGAATGTCTTGAAGCAGTAAGACATATTTGTCAGGAGGGAAGGCAAGTTTTCCAACATAATCACTGCACTGAAACTGAGTATCAATGCACAGAAAATTATGATCAATAAGTGGTTGTTTATTTATATGTGAGAGTGGAGCAGAGTAGAGAGTAAAGAGAACAGGGCCCCGGACTGATCCCTCTGCTACTCCACATTTCATTTATTACGGTTTTGATTGAATTTTGTTTACAATAACTTTATGGAAAAATGATTTCCTGTCCCCTTGTGAGGTATGAAGTAAAACAAAGTGAGGCAGTGCCGTTAATACCCAACGTATTTTGGAGCGAGAAAGAAGAATTAGTGATCAATGGTATCAAAGGCTGCAGATAAGTCAAAAAGTGAGGAGGGAGATTTTCCTGCATCAGAAGCAATAAGAGTGTAGTCTAAATTAGTTGGACTAGGGTGGATTCGGTGCTGGTTTTTTTGGGTTAGGCGATAGCAATTGAAAAGTGGGAAGAGATCATGGGAATGAAGGTGACGTTGAACCTGTTTGAGAACGACTTTTCTAGTACTTTAGAGACAAAGGGTACGTTTGAGACAGGCCTCTTAAATCATCAGAAATGTGGGATCGAGGTCGTTCTTTATCATTAGAGTGTTACGTATTAGCCAGTTTTAAAGGAGCTGATGGAAAATTTTCCTGACAGCAAAGATGATTTTACTATTTAGTGATAATAATGTACAATTTAGGAAGGACATTGTATAAAACAGGAGCTAAGGTATGGTCAAGGTCGCATGAATTTTTATAGTCATTTCCCTCAGAATTTCATGATTTCTTTTCACAATGTGGAAGGAAGAAAGAGAGCGGATGCCAGTGAACTGTGGATCAGTAGGCGCAGGCTGGAATTAATCCTGATCCAGTCCTGGAGCGATGTTTTTCAAAACTTTGTCTGAGAAGAAGGCAGAAAATTGATGGAAGTTCAGACAGGCTGTGGTATGGATAGGCAGATGAGTTGTTTTGCAGATCCCAAGGAGATTGAGTTAGGGTAAAAAGAAGATTTAATATTTATTGTAAAAAAATGTTAGCACAGAGAACATTGGAAGAGTAGTAGTCTGTCTTTGCTGACAAGGAATAAGAGTTTGGACTTTGTTTATTTTTTAAGAAAGCTTTTTGTTGATTTCGGTTTTTTGACTGCCGCCACGAGGCGTTCTAGTTTGGCGGCGTTTGCGCTTCGCTATCAAGATGTCTGGTGGTATAAACCATGGCGCACAGGGTTCAGTCATGAAGTAAATGGTCATAGGAGATTGCAATGCTCATCAAGCATTGGCGGAAAAAGTGTTTAAGTTGAACAGAAGAAGTCAGTGTTCAGAGGTTTTGAAAAACGTTTTCCCCGTAGCCCCCTTGTGGATCGGAGGTCAAGAGTAACGGCGCCTGTCTAGAAAGCGAAAAGTCCGGGTCTGAAGTGTGCTGGCGGTTCGTACCCCGTATGGACCGGGAATTTTTCCCCCATCCATTAACATGAGTTGGTGGTCTGGGGCGCTAGCTTTCGGATGAGAACGATAAACCGAGTACCCCGTTTGTTACACGAAATAATTTAGCGCACGTAAAAAAAAAACCACGCAAAATAAGTTGACCTGGCACAATACTTAAAAAAGCCACCAGATAGGGAAAACAAAATACAGCTGCAGAGAAAAAAAAAAAAAAAAAAACAGGGTGAAAGGTTGGCGCAGCGCTAATGGGCGACGCGTTCTCCCCTCTACCCCTTGAGAGCAGACCCGAAATTCACTGGAGAGAAATCTGGCCGGACTTAAAGTGGTATTAAAATAAAATCTGAGCGCATTGATTTGTTTGTTTACAAATTTCAGCGCATATAAATTCCATACATTATTAATAATAAATAGAAGGTATGAATTCTATAGGACCTTAAGATTGCGACAGTAACATAATTCTTCTTTCTCAGGTTTTGTGATGTTAAGAATGGCAAAGAAATGGCTGAATGTCAGAATGCAGTTTCGCGTCGTTGACAGAAACAGATGTGACAAGAATAAATGAAGCATTATGTAACAGCCAGTCCTAAAATAAGACCGATCTGTGATTGCTTCGTTACCAAGTGAGAGAGAGAATGGTTTGTGACAGAGCAAGATAAAGACGTTAGACATCTGGAGAAGACTGGTTGTCAAAAGGAAGTTAAGTCACAAAAATGGTTGAGTGCAAGCGTTTGATTTGTCTGTGAAAGATAAGTGCTATATAAATTTCCCAATTTATTATTATTATTATTTATATAGTAGTAATGATAGTAGTGGGGTAGTATATAAATAATAAAATTTAAATTATTATATTATTACACTTTAACAAAAAAAAATAAAATAGAAAATTTTTTAAAAAAAAAACAAAACACTGCACTTAATAAGGAACGTACGCCGATTTTTCCCCCCAACACCCCCCCCGATTTTTTTTCCCCCCTTTTCTCCCCTTTTCCCTTTCCCCTCCCCCTTTTTCCCCCTCTCCCTTCCCCCCCTTTCCCCCTCCCCCCCTCTCTCTCTCTTTTCCCCTTTTTCTCTCTCTTTTTTTTTTCTTTTTTTCCCTCTCTTTCTCTCTCTCCCTCTTTTCCTTTTTCCTCCTCTCTCTTTCTCCCTTCTTTTTTCCCTTTTTTTCTCTCCTCTCTCTCCCTTTCTCTCTCTCTCCTTTCTTCTCTTTCTCTCTCTCTCCTCTCTCTCTCCCCTTTCCCCTTCTCCCCCCCTCTTCTTTTTTTCCCCTTCTCTCTCTCTCTCCCCCCCCCCTCCCTTTTTCCCCCCCCCCCTCCCTCTCTTTTTTCCCCCCTCTCTCCCCCTTCTCTCTTTCTCCTCTTTTCTCTCTCTCCTCTCTCTTTTTCCTCTCCCTCTCTCCCCCCCCCCCCCCCCCTTTTCCCTCTCTTTTTTTGAAACTTTCCCCCCCCTTCTTTAGATTAGTGGCAGCTTTTATAGGGTGCTGGTATGGATACCCCGTTCCCGAGCTGCATCCTGTCTGGGAAGGACGGGTCCGCCGGTTTCAAACTTCCCCATGACACACTGCGGGGAAAAAAAAACAAAACAAAAAAAAACCCCGGTAGTGACTAAGGACGGTTTCGGAGTTAGGTAAAAGTCGAGCGGTTTCCCCTCACTGTCTGTTACCTGTCTGTTACCGCTGCTCACCGTCGCGGTATCATGGTCGGCTAGTCGCCGCTCCCCATGACATAAAAAGTCCTCCTTCCTTTTTCACGGCCCCTCCGCCCCAGGCGGGCCCTGCTGATGCGGGGGTGCTTGCACAGGATCTAAAGGAAATCCCTCAAGAACGAAGCCCCTCGCCAAAAAAAAACTGCAGTAGTGCTCCCAGTCAGCCACAGTTCATTTCAGTCAGTCAGTCAGTCAGCAGTCAGTCAGTCAAAGTCAGTCAGCAGAGCAGCGTCATCATTTCCCAGTCAGCCGGGCACCAGCAGCAGCCAGCCAGTCATCGTCAGAAAAGTCAGCCAGGTTATATCGGGTACCAGTCAGTCAGTCAGCCATTTTCAGTCGCCAGTCGAAAAGTTCAGTTCAGTCGGGTCATCAGTCATTCAGCCAGTCATCAGTCAATCGGGGGGGAAACCGGGGGTCAACATGGGAACTTTTTTTTACAACCCATGTGAAATGGTACCTAATTTATAGACAGGGCATCCTTGTAAACCCCCAAAAAACCCTAAAAAATTATCATTTTTATGCACTTTTAGGAAAAACACCCAAAAATGGCTCCCAAAATAAATGTTTAAAACCCCCAAAGCCTTTTTTTAAAAATTTTAAAACGGGTACAAGAAATGGTTTTCTTGACAGTTTTACAACCAAAAATTTTTTAAAATTTAAATGCAAGGAAAGTTCCATATTTGCATATAGAAAATTTTTTTTATTCCCCCCCCCCCCCCCCTGATTTTGGCCCACTTATATATAAAAGTTTTTTTACGAAATTTCCCTTTTAACTTTGATAATTCAAACTGTTTAAAAAAACCGAAATTGCCCTTTAAAAATCTTTGTTTTCCCCATGTTGACATCGAGCTTTCTTTTACCACACAGGTTTTTGGGGTGTCTTGTGGTTTTTTTGTTGGGTTTGGGCCGCCATTTTTTTTTGTTTTTAAGCAAATGATCACTTAGAAAAAAAAAGAAAACACGTTTCCCCTGAACTGTTCTAATCCGCTGTTTACAGGCCGGGGGGAAGTGGAGGAAGCGGGTTGCAAAATCTTCAGTGTCCCCCCACGGTCTTAGGAAGGGGGTAGGTAAAGGTGGTGAAAGTGAAAAAAAGGTTTCCATACCGAGATAGCACTGGTGTGTTCATACAGGACTGGACGGGTTAAAAGGGGGCAGAAGAAACGTTTTGCGACAGTCTGTCTTTGCTGCTTTTTTTTGCAGTTAGAACCTGGGGACCACAACTTCTTGTTGCAAGGGCTGTCTCTTACCTTTTTGGACGTGAAGATGTCTTCTTATTTGTTTTTACGTGAAACTGTTCCTCTTTTGGACGTGAAGACTGTCTCCTTATCTTGGGTCGTGAAGACTTCTTTTTATCTTTTGGTACGTGAAAACTGTCTCCTTTTCTTTGGACGTGAAGAGTCTCCTTATTGTTTGGGACGTGAAGCTGTCTCCCTTTTCTTGTTTGGGTTGTGAAGACGTCTCCTTTCTTGTTGGTACGTGAAGACTGTTTTTTATCTTTTGGAGTGAAGACTGTTTTCTTTTTAAAGGGGGGAAAACGTCTCCTTTTCTTTTGGTACGGAAGCTGTCCTTTCTTTTTCTGGTGGTTTTCGTTGGGGGAAGCTTTCCTTTTTCTTTTTGGTTTTAGTGAAGACTTCTCCTTTTCTTGTTTGGTACGGAAGACGTCTCCTTATCTTTTGGTACGTGAAGACTGTCTCCTATCTTGTTGGGACTGAAGACGTTCCCCTTATCTTTTTGGTAAGTGAAGACTGTTCCTTACTTGTTTTGGGGGAAGACTGTCCCTTACTTTTGGTAGTGGGAAAACTGTCTCCTTTTTCCTTGGGTAGGAAGACTGTCTCCTTATCTTTTTGGTAGTGAAGCTGTTTTCCCTTTTTTGTTGGTTTGTGAAAACTGCTCCTTATCTTTTGGTAGTGAAAACTGTTCCTATCTTTGGTTTGTAGACTGCCCCCTTATCTTTTGGTAGTGAAACCCCAGGTTAAATTTGGGCCCTATGGTAGCTTTAAATATAGCTGCAACGTTTGTCATTCAAAATTGTGTCTAATGGTTTAAACATGGATTCCCCACAGGTCTTTCATTAAAAAAAAAACTTTTGTCTCTTTTTTTTAGCGTACACTCTAGATTCTCATTGGTAAATTTGGTCCACAGATAATTCCAGATTTAAAGTGTTCCAGTCTTTGATCTGAAGAGTTTACATCTGCCCGCCCACAACCCCCAAAGTTACAAAATCTGCAGCCCCCTAGTCTTTAGAAAGAAAAAAAATTGAGACATTATCCCCTTTTTGCGATTCTCCACTGTTGCCTGTTTCCCCCAGAGGTAAATTAAAGTCGTACCCTCTGTTTCAAATTCCCATAAAACAGCACCTTCTCCTCTGTGAATGTCTTCACCGTAACCCTTTTCTTCCTTCGCCTGCTGCAGTACCTTGTGCTTAAGAATACTAGATTAACCGTCCCCTGTTGGGCCCTCACCTCTTTCTCTGTTTTTTGGTCCTCACTGGAATACCTCCCCTCCCTTTGCAAAAACCTTTTAGATGCTTTTTTAATTTGGCTTAAGACACTTTTTTTTAAAACCTAAGATTCTCCCCCCTTTTTTCCCTACATTTTTTTCCTCCCTCAAAGCCAAAACCCCTCACCCTGCCGAGTGTACAACCTTTATTGTGGGGCGTGAGTGTGTGTGTTGGTGTGTGTGTGTGGGGGGGTTTGTTTGGGGGGGGTTTGTTTAAATTTGAATTTTAGGCGCCCGTGAATGGTAAAAGGGAAAGATGCGCTTGATTTGTTTTTTGCAAGATTAGCGCTATATAAATTCTTTTATTTTATTATTATTATCTTGTGAAGTCATAATCTACTCAATTATAGACGAACTGAGGAATGGTATAGTGGACAAAAATAAAAAGACGAAAAAAAGCAGAGCTGTTGGATATAGGATCAAATTTTTATTGGAAAAAAAATAAACTTCTGCTAATTTTTCCTTTCCTTTACAAAAAAAATCTGATGGTTTTTGCTGAAATTAAAAACCGTTTGATCCAGAAAAAACCCCAAGATCCCTTTACATATTAACCACTTGCAAAGTATTTTTTGTCTCCTCTGACTGATTTGTAAAACCCAAATTGTCGGCTCTTTTTTACATTATTATTTTAACAAGCTTTTTTTTCTATTTTTTTGTGAGATCATTCCTCCCGTTCCCACGCCCCTCTCCCCTTCCCCCCCACAGCCTACCCACATTCGTTTTCGTTATCCCCCGGAAGGAGCCCATCAATATAGGCCGCGTAGGGGGCCCCCAGACATAGCGGCCCGCATGCTGCTGGGTCACTTGGTGGGGTCATGGGCCCGTTCTGAGCTAACTAGCAGGACACCCCCTACTAAGCCCCCCCTAACGACATATAGTCGTCGGGGGCAACCAGAGGTGGCGACCCCCAAACGTCCCTCAACAAAACCCTCCCCCGGGGAACCCCCAATCCCCGGGCTTTACCAACTCACCACAGGCAAAAGTTTCGGAAAAACCCCATCTGAGGGCACCCTGAGACCATATACCCGGGCACCCAAACAGAGGAGTTTTCTTTATTGCAGGTGATCAGTGATAATGAAGATGAGAAAGATGCTGCTATGGGAAAGGGAGTGCTTGAGACTACTTTGAAAAAAAAAAAAAAAGGTTGTACTTTACGCTTACTATCTAGAATATTGGGTCAACCGGGCCCATGAGAACAGACACCCGCAGTGTTTGGTCAGGTAGTTTGAGCAACACTCTCAAACTCGCATCCGTAAAAGTGGGTGAAGCTCGACTGTGTGGTCCCAGTCTTCCCACTGAGCCCACAGCACACTCACTCTGGGTAGGAGCCGGCTGGAGGCCGAAAAATGTAAAGTAGCTTTCATCTAACTTCAAATGAGTTTCTTTTTCTTCTTTGCATTCTTCTTCCTTCATGTTCCCTGGCCCTATCTCATGTTTGGTCCAGTGTGGATGGCAAAGTCTGCAGTCCGTCACGGTGACCCTGCTGGTCCCCACAGGTCTTCCTGCAGCTCTACTGGGCTGGGCCATGTCGGTGTCTGGGAGTGCAGTGTTGAAGGTAGCACAGGACTGTAGGATCAGGGAGGGGGGTGGTAGGCCTGTGTCACAGGGACAATGGTCAGTGTCGGATATCCTCAGATGATGTACATGGAATAGGAGATGGCAGTGTCCTGTTTGCAGTCTAAAGACGGTGACTTGAGCAGCTCTGTCTAGCTCATAAACTCAATGCCATCTACTGGCTCGATGTCTAGGCGCTTGCGTCATGTCTTTCTGAAGCTGTTCCTCAGAATTAATAATAATAATAATAATAATAATAATAATAATAAATAATAATAATAATAATAATAATATGGATATGAATAATAATAATAATAATAATAATATATGGAATTTATATAGCACTGAATCTTGTAAAACAAACATTGAAGCCTTGCACTCAAATCATTTACACGCATGCAACTTTCCTCAAATAACATAAGATATTTCAAATTTATGTACACACACACACACACACACACACACACACACACACACACACACACACACACACACACACACACACACACACACACACACACACACACACACACACACACACTTAGGTGGTGATGAGGGAGATGAAGGATGCTGTTGAAAAGTAGGAACAGATATATGGGGAAAGTGTCAGGTAGGAAATAAGAGCGTTTTGAGGTTGGATTTGAAGGTATCAAGTGAAGGCTTATGGCGAAGTGAAAGAGGGTCATTCCATGTGGATGGACCACCAACAGACAAAGAGCGACGGCCAACAGTGGTTTGTTTGAATCTGGGTATTCGAAAGCACAAAGTATCTGCAGCTGAGCGAAGGGAAGGGATGGAGTATGCAGGTGAAGGCAGTTACAGAGATAAGAGGGTGCAGATTTGTGAAGACATTTGAAACAGAGGGTATTGGTCTTATATTTCAGTCTCTGTGAGACAGGCAGCCAGTGAAGAGATCGCAGAAGAGGAGTGATGTGTTAAGACCAGTCAAGCTGCAAAGTTTTGTATGTGTTGAAGAGAGTGGATGGATGATACTGGAAGGCCAACCAAAAGAGAATTACAATAGTCAAAACTTGAAAGAATGAGAGATGTGACAAGCTTGGAAGTTGCATCAGTGGACAGATTCTTGCGAATCGCGCTTATGCGTCGTAATTGATAGTAGCAAGAATGGCAGGTCTGGGTGATGAATTTGTTCATAGAGAGTGTGTTGTCGAGAACTACACCTAAATAATTCATAGAGTTGGACAAAGGAACTGACGTATTGCCGAATTCTATTGAAGTTGTTATGATGGAGGAAAGTTTATGTTCGGTCCCTATGAGCACGGCTTCGGTTTTATCAGCATTAAGTTGTGACTTGTTCTGAGTCATCCAGTTTTGAATGTCTTGAAGGCAGTAGGACATATTTGTCAGGAGGGAAGGCAAGTTTTCAACAGTATCACTGCATTGAAGCTGAGTATCATCGGCGTAGAAATGATGATCAATATGATGGGGGTTTATTATATGTGAGAGTCGAGCACTAATAAGATTGAAGAGAACAGGGCCCAGAACTGATGCTTGTGGGACTCCATATTCAATTTTGACAGGTTTGATTGAATTTTGTTTACAATAATTTTCTGGATCCTGTCTGTGAGGTATGAAGTAAACCAGGTGAGGGCTGTGCATTTAATACCAAACATATTTTGGAGGCGATAAAGAAGAATTGAGTGATCTATGGTGTCAAAGGCTGCAGATAAGTCGAGACGAGTAAGGAGGGAGATTTTTCCTGGGTCAGAAGCGAGTAGAAGTGTATCTAAAGTGTGGACTATGGTGGTTTCAGTGCTGTGGTTGGGGCGATAGGCAGATTGAAAATGGGGGAAGGGATCATTGGAGTGAAGGTGACTGTTGAGCTGTTTGAGAACAACTTTTTCTAGTACTTTAGAGACAAAAGGTAAGTTTGAGACAGGCCTATAATTCTTCAGAATATTGGGGTCGAGGTCGTGCTTTTTCATTAGAGGTGTGCGGTTTTAAGAGCTGATGGAAAATTTCCTGACAAAAGAGATGAGCTTACTACTTTAGTGATAACAGGTATAAGTTGTAGAAGGCATTGCGAGAAATAAAGCAGGTATGGGATCAGGGTCACATGATTTTATAGTAATTTCCTTCAGAATTGTGGTGATTTGTTTTTCACTTGTGGCATGGAAGGAGAAGAGAGGAGTGCCAGTGAACAGAGGATCAGGAGGCTCAGGCTGGAATTGAGTCTGATCCAGTCTGGAGCGTATGTTGCGGACTTTGTCTGAAAAGAAGGAAGAAAAGATGGATGGAAGTTCAGACAGGCTGTGGGTGTTAGGCAAAGGAGTTGTTTTTGCAGATCCCAGAAGATTTGAGATGAGGTAAAATAGAGATTTTATGGATGTAGCACAGAGAACTTGGAAGAGTAGTAGTCTGTCTTTGCTGAATGGATTAAGTGTTGGACTGTGTTTATTTGTTTTCGGAAAAGCTGTTTGTTGATTTCAGTTTTTGACTTCCGCCACTGCCGTTCTAGTTGCCGGCGTTTGCGCTTCGCTATCAATAAATCGAGAGAGTACCATGGCGCACAGGGTCTGTCAGGCAGGAGATGGTCAGTAGGAGGTGCATGATCGTCAAGCAATTGGCGGAGGAGAGTGTTATATTGTTCAGCGAGGTCAGTGTGGTCAGAGGTTTGTGCAAAGCGTTCGGTAGCTTGTGAAGAGAAGGTTTACCCTTGCCTCACTGTAGGATACTCGGTGGGGTGGTTGCTCCAAGTTGCTGCCTAACTTGGACAGGCGGACTGCTTCTTCACTGCCCCTATGCCACAATAGGAGGGGACCCATTGCAGCTCCACCATAGTTCTCTGGCTGAGGAGGCTTAGTTCTTGCCTGATGTCTCTTAGGATCTGCTCTTTCCCTGGTGCCTGGATCCTCTGCAAGATGGACTTGCAATCAGTCAGGAACACTGTTGGTTGGCAGAGTGTCCTACTGGTGGAAAGTCTGGGCTGCGGGTAGCAGAGCACAGGCCTCAGCACGGTGATTGCCTTCAGAAAAATGTGCAGACCTAGCTTGTCCTTGCCCTCCTTTTGTCAGTCAGCAATCTCAATGTCAAGTACACTGCAATGGACCAGCTGCCATGGCGCAGTGGTTAGCGCCTTGGATTTCGAAATGGAAGGTCGCGGGTTCGAATCCCATGAGTCATAGGGATTTTTTGGACTCCGGCCGGCTCCTACCTAGAGTGAGTGCTGTGGGCTCAGTGGAATGACGGGGACCACACAGTCGAGCTTCATCCACTTTTGTGGATGCGAGTTTGAGAGTGTTGCTTTAATTACCTGAACAACACCGCAGGTGTCTGTATCTCTAGGGCCCGGTTGACGCCGGGATATATTATGATAGTAAGCGCAGAGTACAACCCTGTCAAGTAGTCTCAAAGCACATGCCCTTCCACAGCAGCAGCATTACGTCATCCTCATTGTCATTGATCATCATGCAATAAAAAATAATTGCCTGTGATTCGGTGGTCCCAGTTACTCTGGTCTCATGGTGACCTCAGATTCGGTTTCCCCAAACACTTCTGTGCATGTGGGGAGTTTGTGTCAAAGCCTTTGGGGTTGGAGGTTCAGGAGAGAGTTGTTGGAGGGACGTTGCAGTGGTTTCCACCTCGCGTGGGCAACTCACTCAGTCTGGCTCTGCGACTGAGCTAATACTGTCGTTAGTAGGGGGCTTAGTAGATGGTGTCCTGCGTATGTTAGCTCAGAACTGGCACCACTGATCACCGCCATAAAGACCCAGCAGCTGTGCAAGGTCCCTCTGGCTGGTGGGCCCACGACGGCCTGATATTGATGGGCTCCCTGTGGACTTTCGACCCTGAGGGTGCTTTGTAACGATTCTGGGTATGGCTGTTGCGGGGAGATCAGGATGAGCGGCGTGGGAACAGCAGAACGAGGACACACAGAAGATGAGGCAGCCAAAGAAAAGTACATTGCAAAGGGAGGGGGTTCACTGTATGACTCTGGGGAGGGAGAAAACAGTGGAGGACAGGTCGTTTAGGTCAGCATTTCTCCGCTGGACTTCAGGGATGGTAAGACAGAAAGGGCATCATCAAGAAGACTACTTTGTGGGAAGTATAATTATAATATATGGTATTTACACAGTGCGGAATCTTGTAAAGCAACCAAATCAAAGTGTTTGCATTCAAATCATTCACGCGCACGCAACCGTTTATAACTAAAATTAACAAATTATACACTTACACACACACACACACACACACACACACACAACACACACACAACACACACAAGCACCACAACACCACCCACACACACACACACACACACACACCACACATTTGTCTAATATCACTTAATGTGTATAGAGTTAATTGAAGAACAACACACACACACAGAGTAACAGCTACAGCAAGGGGATGGAGATGGAGGAGACTGACAGCGTGTATGATGACGATTCTAGGTGGAAATAAGTGTCCTTAGGTTGGATTTGAAAGTGTCCAAATGATGTTTTTACAGGGTGAAGCGCTCAAGTCTAGCAGATAGAGGACACAAATAGTACTGTCACGGTCAAAGTGATTGTGTTGAAGATTTGTAAACAAGGTGTCTCGCGTACTGCTTTCTGTAGGAGCTATGTGACAGTCAAGGATAGGAAAGTGGACTGTCTGCCTTCTTGTAGACAAGTCTGGTCTTATTCTCAAAGGGAGGGGAGGCAAGCCGTGCTGCCACAGAATCATTGTTCAATCTAACAGGACAAGCACCTCCACCACGTGGAGTCACACTTCATGAGTTTGAAATCATGCTTAGGTTCTGATAAACCAGGAAAAAGATACATATACAAGTGCCAACAACTCTCCTATATAACCACATGCTATCATTCTCAGCTAAAACATCGTTAAAACTAAAAGATTGTATCATCTTCTTTTCAGGGAAGGACATTCTCCTTTCAAGTCCAAATGCCTTGCAATCAGTGACAAGGGTAGCTACCCAATCTTTAGGGTCAGGGAAGGTAAGCAGTGAGGAAGGAAGATGGCCCCTCAATTTTGGCCGACTAGAGAAACGAGTGTCTGTCACAATGTCGTCAACAACTTCATGTTAGACACTTGACTTTTTCTTTAAGGAGGCAGTTCCTAAGAGTTAATACAAAGCTTGGTCAGGGGGAGCGGTGACGGAGATGGCACCTCACATGGAGACACTGCAATGAGTTTGAATCATGTCAGGTCTTACACAAAAAAGATATAAGTGAACATCTCCTGAAACCATTGATTTCTCGTAAACGGTGTAAAAAAATTGTTCATTTCTTTCGGAAGGCATTTCCTTTAAAAACCAAAGCTGCAATGTGAAATGGACTACCTCAGAGTCAGGGAAGGTAAAGCATGAAGGAGTCCCATCAATGTTGGCCACTAGAGAAACGATGTCTGACACGCTCCAACACTACACAGTTAGACACTTTACTTTTCTTAGAGGACAGTTCTAGATTAATACAAAAGTCAGGGGAAAAGAGGATCAATATTGATCATGATTGTCTGGTTAACAACATCATCCAGAAACAAGATCTACTATCCAAGCAGACATTAGCGATTAAAGAAAACGACAACAACATTCCTGTCGACTTAACAAAGAAAAACATAGGACACACCCCACAACTCTCCCTACCACACACACATACTAACATGCACGTACGCGCACAAAAACACACGTGCGCGCGTGGGTGGAAACAAAATCTTCCTATAATAAAATCCTGGACATTCATGGCAAAGACTCAGTCTGTGAAAGGATTGTTTGTCTGTTTCTGCAGGAGAGCCATGGACACAGTCAGTGCCTCCCACCTCTTCCCCAGTGTGAGCAGCCCCAGTTCACCTGCAGCAGTCAGTGGCCACATCTGACAACTACACCACACAAGAGACCACCGCTGACCTGGACCCTCTTCACTTTCGTCAGATGACAATGTTGATGAAGATCAGTCTTCTGCCCATCTTGGTTGCTTTTGGTCTCTTTGGCAATGTCATGATCATGATCATTGTTGCTCGTCTGTGGAGAGATCGTTCCACGTTGAATATTTATTTCCTCTGTTTAGCAGTGTCTGATTCCTGCTTCATTTTCACAGGACCTCTGGATATCTGGCTACAGTCCGCATTTCAAGTCAATATGAGGGGTTTCAATGAGGTCACGTGTAAGCTTTACATTTTCATACTGAACATGACAGGTGGAGTGTCTGCGTGGATCGTGGTTGCCTTGGTGGTGGAGAGAGCTCTCTCAGTGGTCTGGCCTCACCGGGTGGGTGTGATGTGCACAGTCAAGAAAACCTGGATCATCATCTGCACCATCGTCATTGTTTCAGCTTGCTTTACTCTCAATTATTGTATGGAATAATAAAGGAGAACGATGTCTGCACTTT
Source organism: Rapana venosa (assembly GCA_028751875.1). NCBI lineage: Eukaryota > Metazoa > Mollusca > Gastropoda > Neogastropoda > Muricidae > Rapana > Rapana venosa. The sequence continues at coordinate 20,015,114 of CM054152.1, read as the reverse complement.
CAAAGCTGATTATTTGCCTTTCGTGTTGAACGTGTTTGTCAAAGTGGACTTGTTTCTCTTTTCCTTTGTGCCGCTGTGTGGCCTGTCCATCAGCAGCATTGTCCTTGTTGTTAAACTGAGGTCATCAGTGAAGAGGGCAGGAGACCAATTTGCAGCCAGCAGAGAACAACAGAAGGAAAGGCGGAAACAAGTCAACGCCACGTCTCGAACAGCTTTGCTTGTGTCTGTGTCTTTCATGGTGTTCACAATACCTCTTGCTGTATGGAATGCAGTGAATTTTCTCCCTCCCAAAAAGTCTCCGAAAACTGTTCAGCAAGTGTACTTTGAGTTTTTCCTTCAAGCTTTCCTCTTTTGCCTAGTTTATTTTAACTACTCCATGAATTTTTACCTCTACTGCCTGACTGGACAGAAGTTTCGAAATGAATTTCGAAAAATCATGTGTGGGCTTGCCTGCTGTATCAGACCTCCAAAGACACAGTCCAGTGATTGACCTACAGAAGGATTAAATATTGATCTTATACAGTTTGCCAGTACGTAGTCATTGAATAACTCACAACTGATGTATCTTTCAGAACATAGTAGTGGAGGAAAACAAGTGCAGGCAGCTGGGTGCGTCCTCTGCTGTACTCGTATTCCCAGGTTCAAGTTCATGCACCCATATCATCCACATTACCCACTTTACCCACATTAGTGGGTGACCATGTGACCACCGACAGCATCTTGGACCTTTGCATTGAAAGAAGAAGAAGAAAACCTATTAGGTTTTCAGGTGCCAGGAACATCTGGAATTCTACCTCTAGATGACTATGGAGAATTGGCAGCTTCAAATGTGGTATTAAGAGCAGCATCATATTCAACTTCTGCTGCTACATACACTGCCGACTTAAAAAACCGAACAGGAGTTAATCTATTAAAAATAGCAATAGCACAAGGTGTTCTGTACGTGCTCGCAGACAGATGACGTCTATAGTCTCGTCTGAAGAGCTTTCATGGGATAGAGTTGGTACTGATGTTGTCTCCAGGAGAAAAAAACCCTCGAACAGACCACTCGCTGCCCGTCGGATCGTGAGTTCCATGCTCTCACCACGGGATATCCCACCGCCACCCCTGGAGATGGATAGGCTATGCTAGGTTCAACTTTCCCATGGAACACTGGTTGAAGATGTCAATGCAATGTCCCAGCAACTTGTCAAAGAATTAAGGCAAAGACCAGACATAATATCTATAAAAAATCACCATCATCATAACGATCATCCTTTTAATCATTATTTTAAAAACAATGCAGCCAATCTTCTGAACAGGACTTTGCCTTTTTGCTTAATACAGAGGTTAAATTTACTTAGTAATAAAAATGGCTTTTGTCATAAGCATTGTGTCAGGAGACTAAAGCTATGGTAATAACCCAAATAGTAATGAGGATTCTTTGGCTTGATTTTTTTTTCGTAGCCTTTGACACTGCTCACCACCGTACTCTTTTTCATCTAGTTGTCATGCCACTGGTTCGTACAAAGCAAGTCTTTCTTGGCCTTGCTCGTACTTCTCCATTGGTGAGGAAAGTGTCATGGCAAACTGTCTCTACTCTACTCCTGAAACATGGTATTTCCTAAAGGTTTTTACAAGGGCAAACTCTCTCTCTCTCTCTCTCTCTCTCGTCTCTCTCTCTCTCTGTCTCTCTCTCTCTCTCTCTCTCTCTCTCTCTCTCTCTCTCTCTCCTCTCTCTTTCTCTCGCTTACCTGTCTCGATCTTCCTACCTCTCCCTCTCTTCTCTCTCTCTCTTCTCTGCTTATGCATAACCTTTATCTCGAATTCTTATCCATAAATCTCCCCAAGTACTGCTGTTCTTCTTTCTTAGTTCTGCGTTTACTGGCCATGACTCATTTTAATCCGGTCTGGATGATAAAATCTGCAGCCTGTTGCAGAGACCTGCTGGTTCCCAGAGTTTCTCCTGGAGCTCAACTGTGCTGGGCCACACCTGGTGTCTCAGAGTGCTGAAGGAAGGACAGGACTGCAGGATATGGGAGGGGGGGGGAGGCGAGGATGTGGACCCGTGCCACAAGGGCACTGGTCAGTGTGGGATATTTTCAGACCGTGGAAATGGAATAGGAGCTGGCAGTACGTTGTCTGCAGTCGAAATATGGTGACTTGAGCAGCTCTGTCTAGTTGAAGAATGTAATCTTTTTTTTTAATCTTCTGGCCCGATGTCGAAGCACTGGTGCCACGAATTCCTGAAGCTGTTTCTCAGGATTGCCCTTGCCTCACTGTAGGACACTGGGGGGCTGGATGTTCCAAGGTGCTGCCTGCCTTGGTCAGGAGGTCCGCCTCTTCGATGCCCCCTATGCCACAGTGGGAAGGGATCCACTGCAGCACCACCAGAGTTCTCTGGCCGAGGAGGTCCACTTCCTGCCTGGAGACTTGCGTCAGTCAGGATCCCTGTGCTGGCTGGCAGAGTGGCCTCCTGGTTCACAGTCTGGGCTGCCAGTCGCAGAGCACAGGCCTCGGCACGTGTTGGGATTGGGGGACGTGGCGCCTGTGACCAGAGACTTGCTCATGGTCCCTTCACTTGCTCATGGTCCCTTCACTTGCTCATGGTCCCTTCACTTGCTCACGATCCCTTCACTTGCTCATGGTCCCTTCACTTGCTCATGGTCCCTTCACTTGCTCATGGTCCCTTCACTTGCTCATAGTCCCTTCACTTGCTCATGGTCCCTTCACTTGCTCATGGTCCCTTCACTTGCTCATAGTCCCTTCACTTGCTCATGGTCCCTTCACTTGCTCATAGTCCCTTCAGGAGACACAAGTGATCAGAGCGCTGTGCTCGTGATGTGACATCCCGGGTTCGAACCGTTCCCCGAGGGCCTTTCAAGGCGTTTCCCCTCCCCAAAAAAACAAAAACTTATGATGAGACGAAAAACCGAGGTCCCGTGGTCACGCTCACAAAACATCTTGGCACACTTTAAAAAAACCAAATCCGCTTTCGGAAAAGCGGGCAATTCCTGGGGTAGGAAGAAGGATAAACAACGAAGAAAAACGCATGCACACAGTACGGGTGTGGTGTTTGGAACCATCCCCGAAGCGGGAAATGCGGACCTTCACGGCACTGGTTAACCTCAGAGCTCTCCCGGGAAAGGAAAACAAAGAGAAAGATGATAGGAAACGGGTTCGAATCACAAGTGGAGTACACAAGGAGCGGCTTTCCCCCACCTTTTCATCATCTTCTTGAAAATAATGCTGACCCCCTTTAAAACCCCGGAGGGAACAGTCAGCCGGAGGAGGAAACTATCGACTGACGTTTTGCCGACGACGGGACGGGGGGGATGGGAAGAGCAAGAGCGGTCACTTGGGTAAACCCCCTTTGATGAGCCCTTCAGTATAACAAATTATGCCATGCAGATCAGCGCAGAAAAACCCCAGCTGATAAGAAATAGCGCCAGGGGCATCAGACAACAAACCCATAGAACGAGAACAGTGAGACGGTCCGGGGCTTAACTCTCGGGGACTTAATCGGATGAAGGCTAACCTTTAAAGTCTTAGACAGCCCGACAACTCTGCAGTGACCAAACTGAAAGTCCTTTTGAACGACAAGAACATCCCCATCGGCTCCAAGATCAAACGATGCTTTCCCCCTGATATGCCCCATTTTATTGTGGGCCTATGCGGGTGAAACGTGGACGATAACGCAAACTTGAAATAGAACACAAGAAAGGGAGATAAGATTTCCCCAAAAAATTCGGTATCTTGTCAGAGACACAATTTATTCAAGGGGGGGGAGGAAAACCCAAAATTGAATACCCCATAGGGCCCCTTACGAAGACCCCTGATTTCAGTAAAAACAAAAAAACCGCGAACTGAAGTGGTACGGGCACATCACACGAACCTGAACGGCCCAAGACTGCCTGAAGGGAAACAGACAAGGAGGGAGACAAGAGACAGACAGAGAAAACGATGGGAAGACAACACCAGAGAGTGGACTGGCTTTGCGTGGAACGACACACTACAAAAAGCTAAAATATTGGGGGTTTGGGGAAGCTGGTTGCGAATCTTCAGGGGGAACCCCCAACCTCGCCCAGACTCGGGACATGAAAAAGTGAAGATTGTGTTAAACTGAAAAATAGTGTAGGGATTGGGGTGAAATCAAAATGGAGGATTTAGTTTGACATAATTTACCCTTCAATTTAAAAAAAAATTTTCAACTAGGGCCCAACGCAATTCCCCGAAATATATGGTGACTGTTAAAAAGGGGGAGACGTTTACACAGATATTTATAAATCCCTGAGTGGGTATATCGTGGAATCAAAATGCAAAAAAAATTAAAATACTATGTGAACAGATAATCCCTATAATTATAGGGTATGCACATAATTTTTGAAGGGTTTATACTGGGTTGTCTTTAATAGTTAATTTCACGGCAAAAATTTACAAACAAAAAAAAAACTTGTCATTACTTACAGCTTTTCTCATGGAGTACTGCCGCCAGACAGGGGTCGCCATGATCTGACAGGAGCAAATTTTCAATATCAAATGACAGGGGGGGGGGGGGGGGGGGACGGGCGGGACAGCCTAGGGTTAAGCGTTGGCCCGGGGAACAGAGGGTTCAAACTACCATCAGGACGTCGGCCTTGGGTGGATTTGCCCTCGAGTCAACGTAAAACCCCGATTGCATCCCCCAAAGCCTTAAAATGAGCCGAAAACCGAGGTACTGCTGAAACAACTTTTGGGGGCACACTTTTAAAAACCTTTCGCCTTTCGGAAGAGAGACCGTCGCCTAGTAAAAGTAGAAACGGTTGAAACATTTAAAAAAAAAAAAAGTATGCATACTGGTGTGTGTTTTAACGATCATAAACAGGGAATCGGAATGCAGCTCCCTTCTAGCAGAAAAAAAAACGGTTTGCGTACGCCAAAACAAAATTTCACTTTTGGGTACCCTGGGCTCTCCCCGCGAGAACGAAAAAAAAAAAAGAAAAAAAGAGAAAAAAAAAAACAGGTCAAAGCACAAAACGCTTGGAGCAGAAGGGCAAGTCTAAAACGGAAATAAGAAGTTTTAAAGCGCCTTGTGTTCGCTGTTTTGGGCTTCGTGCGAGGGACAGCATGGGGGGCCCAGAAGCAAACTTTTCTGCCCAACCCCTCAATTTCGGGACTCAAAGCTGTACCC
>CM054152.1:19994965-19999965 GCA_028751875.1 Rapana venosa | reverse complement strand
CCCCTTAAATGCCTTTCAGTTACGCAGAAACCAACAATGAAAAAAGACTTTTTCCAGGCGAAACTTAATTACTTCTTTTCCTCCGTGACACATTAGTCCAAGTCTAATATAGTTTAGTTTCTGACACTTTTCCCCCCTCATGAAGGGAAAAAAAACACACACACACACTTACACACCAGGCCCCCGCGCCACGGCCCCCGTACAGAGGCACACACAAAGGGCGCCCCGGGGCCACGCATGCATGCACCCCACCCCACCACGTAAAATCCGAAAAAACCCCCTTTTAATTATATAAAATATTATATATATATATATATATATATAAAATTAATATAATTTTTATTATATAAAATCTCTGGGAAAAAATATATGTAAAAACTGATGTTTTACACACACAAAACCCTATAATTAAAAAATTAAAATATAATAAATATATATATATATATAATATATATAATATTACTTTTTTAAAAATTTCGCATGCAAACATACATATAATAAAAATTTCATTCATACATACATTTCAATACATAATTTTTAAAATACATGCATGTAAGTACGTAAATCTCTTCGCCCCCCCAAAAAACTCACACACACACACACACACACACACAAAAAAAACCCCACACACACACCCCCAACACACAACAAAACACCACCAAAAACCACCACACACCCCACACCACACACACCACACTTTTTTAATATTTTTTAATGTTTTCCCATATCGATTTTCCTTTCTTTATGGTTTAATTCAATGGTAAAGGATGCAATAATGTAGTATTTCAGTATAATCATTAAGAAATTTGTTTTTAGATAGATGGCTTGATGAAAAAAAAGCAAATGCATTGCTTATTCAATGTCTATCTATCTATCTATCTATCTATCTGTCCCGTAGTCTGACGACCGTGGGGGCACCCTCAAAGACTCAACAACCAGTTCCCTCCATTCCTCTTTCTGTTCTGCCTTTCTCAGGGTTTTGTTGAGTTCTAGGCCTGTCCATTCGCTGATGTTATCCTCCCAGCTCTTCCTTGGTCTGCCTCTTCTTCTTCCTCCTTGGACAGTGCCTTGCAAAACTGTCTTTGTAATTCCTTGGGATCTTGTGACATGCCATACCATTTAAGTTTACGCTTTTTCACGATCGTTAGAAGGTTCTCATAGGGTCCAATGGTTTGCTGGATTCTGTTATGCACGCTTTCGTTGCTTATGTGGTCTTTGTAGGAGATGCCAAGGAGTCTCAGAAAGCATCTCATCTCCACTGCCTGTACTCTTCTCTCCAAATCTGCAGTCAGGGTCCATGATTCACAGGCATACAGAAATATGGATATGACAAGGGAGCGCATTAGTCTGATCTTGGAGATAAGTGAGATATTCTTATCTCTCCAGATGGTGTTTAGTTTTGACAAAGCTGTTATTGTCTGTGCAGTCCTGCATACTACTTCTGGCTTGGATCCCTGGTCTGATACAATGGCTCCCAGGTACTTGAAGCTTTGAACTGTTTCCAGCTTCTGGTCATTAACCCTGATATCAGTGCTAATGCTTATTCAATGTACCATCTGGAAATAAAATTTTGACTTGACTTGACTTGACTTGACACACACGCATTTCGTCCAAATTAAAAACTGTGCATGGACGTTAATTCAACAACAACAACAACAACAACAACAACAACAACAACAACTACTACTACTACTACTACTACTACTACTACTACTACTACTACTACTACTACTACTACTACTACACACACACACGCACGCACGCACGCACGCACGCACGCACGCACGCACGCACACACACACACACACACACACACACACACACACACACACACACAACACACACACACACACTGTACATACCTTGGCGCAGACAGAAAAACATCACCACACTGACGTTGTCAGACTGCCAGTACTGTAGGACGACAGCAATATGAACTGCTATTTTTAGCCCCGTCACCAAAGCGAATGTGATGTAAATATTATGCGACTCCTCCCTTAACTCCCTAAGAAGTCATTGGAGCACTGATCAACCAATCCACCGTTGGCCGCCGCTCTTTCTCTATTTCGGGTCCATCGACCTAGAATGAGCTCCCTCTCTCTCTTCGCTAGAAACCTAGTTATGACACCTTTTAAATCCGGCCTCAAGATTATTTATTTCAAACCTAAGCTTTCCCCCCACCTGTTTCATATCAGAACTATCCCACCCTTCACTAACCCATGTCCTATCACCCTGCTAGACTATACGACCTGTGTGAGTGTGTGTGTGCTTTTGAAAAAACATTTGACTATTGAAATTTTATGTCATAGATTTTTTCTGCAGCGCACCATGTTTGTAAATATCTGTTTGTTTAAACTATTGATTATTTATCATTGATTGCATGACTGTGTAAGATTAGGTTGAATGCATGCGCTTTGATTTGTCTTTGCAAGATATAGCGCTATATAAGTTCCATTTATTATTATTATTATTATTATTATTATTATGTGACTTCCTCAACCAGTGTGTGTGTATGTGTGTGTGTGTATGATGTGTGTATGTATGTATGGTACGTACGTATGTATGTATGTATGTATGTTGTTATGTATATGTTGTCTTTTGCATGTTGTCGTATACCTCTCTCAAAATGCTTTTGAGTTATTTCTCTTGGAAACATGGATAAGTCTGTAGACACTTTAAATCCCTCTCTTCTCTCTCTCTCTTCTGTCCTCTATCTCTCTCTTCTACTACTTCCTCTCCTCTCTCTCCTTCTACCTAAAACGAAAGACTAGGAATTTCCTCTTTTCTATCCTCTCTCTGTTCCTGCTTTGTTTCTTTTCTTCCTGCCACTTGTGTCTAATTTCTGCCTTCTGGTCCATTCTCCGTCTTTTTTCCAGAAGATCTGAAGATAACCAGTTCTACCTAGCCGAATGTGGAGCCTTGGCCTGACTTGTCAGGGGATTTAACGGCAACGCAAACGCATTTCCACGCATATCACGACAACAATAGTCGCTGTCTGAGCATTCGACCTCTCTCTCTCTCTCTCTCTCTCCTCTCTCATCTCTCTCTTCTCCTCTGTCTCTCTCTCTCTCTCTCTACTCAATCTTCGTTGTACAAAATACTAGCTGTCTGTCACTTTGAACTGGGAACTAAGAACGGACTAACCATGGGGGTGAGGGGTAGCCTAGTGGTTAGAGCCTTGCGCTCGCGACTCCACGGCCCGGAATCGAAAACTTCGGGCCACCCCACTACGACACACAGGGGGATTCCCTTTGTGGATTCATTTTGTCCCTTGAAGGGGAAGGTGGCGGGGAAACGGTAAGACTTCCCCTCCCCTGCCCTAACAAGTAAACCGTGGGGTTTCTGGGTTCGACCCCCAAACCCTTTGCCCTTCCTTCCCGTTTGATGTAAAATTAAACTGAATAATCAAAGTCGTACGGAGGAGACTATAAACCGAGGCCCCGTGTGCAAAATGCATGTAAAACATCTTGCACACATGTTAAAAACCTGTTATGCCTTTCGGAAGAGTAGGTCATTTCGTATCGGTAGGAACAGATGACACAATTTCAAACGTATATGCATGCAGGTGTCTTATTTAGACACCATCCCGAAGTCGGAATGCGGCTATCTAACTAGTGGTGAGACATTGGAGGGGGACGGTCGAATACGCAAAACTCTCACCATTGGTGAACCTCTGAGCTCTAGTCGAGGAACGAAAAAAAAAAACAGAAAAGAAAAGAAAACAGAAAAAACAAAAGCAAGTCTGTCACTTTGAACTGGAGAACTAAGAACGGACTTGAACCATGGGGGTGAGGGGTAGCCTAGTGGTTAGAGCCTTGCGCTCGCGACTCCACGGCCCGGAATCGAACCTTCGGGCCACCACCGAAACAAGACGCCCTCCCAAGGGGAGTTTTCCCCCCATGGAGTCAACATCAGAACGGACTCCACTCTCCCGAAACTCCTTCGGATGACAGTATAAACGTAGATCGTGTGCAAACGCACACAGAACATGGGGTGGGGTTTGTTCGCACACAACCCATTTCACCTTTCGGAGGAGTGATCCCACTTGTGCTGTAATCCTCCGAAGAGACCCACAGTCAATCTCAAGAACAGCATTGCACTGGACCCCAGAAGGAAGGAGAAAGAAAGGAAGACCAAAAGCAACGTAGAGGAGGACTGTAGAAAGTGAGATGAAGGCCATGCAGCAGCACTCTTGGAGATCAGTGACTAGGTTGGCCCAGGATAGGCAGGAGTGGAAGTAGCGCTTTGTTGCTGCCCTACACACCACTAGGTGTAATGGTTGACGATGATGATGAGCCCATTTGTACCGGTAAGATCGAATAAAAAAAACCACACCCAACTATATAAGAAAAAGAGTGTCTGCATACTGGTGTGTTTAGACAACATCTCGGAAGGCGGAAGGCGGCTGCCCTAAGGCCAAAATCTCGCCAATGGTCAACCTCAGAACTCAAGCCGAGAAACTAAACAAGAATTAGAAATAAAGGACTTAGATTAGATGTGGTTTGGTTTTTTTTTGTTCTTTAACATCCCCCCCCCCCTCGTTTTTTTCTCCCGTTGCATTATATTGCACTGTATTTTGTAATGTAATTGTATTGCATTGTACATCCCCCTTTTTTTAAGTGATGGCAGATTTCTCTGAGTGAAATTCGGGTTGCGCCGCTCTCCTCTCTCTCTCTCTCTCTCTCTCTCTCTCTCTCTCTCTCTCTCTCTCTCTTTTCTCTCTCTCTCTCTCTCTCTTCTCTCTACTCTCTCTCTCTCTCTTCTCTCTCTCTCTCTCTCTCTCTCTCTCGCTCTCTCTCTCTTCTCTCTCTCTCTCCTCTCTCTCTCTCTTCTCTTTCTCTCTCGCTCTCTCCTCTCTCTCTCCCTCTCTCTCTCTCTCTGTCTGTCTGTCTGTCTGTCTCTCCTTCCTGGGAGAGCACGTCGCCACAAGAGCAGCACCACCCATTAAACAAAAATTCTTCTCTGTATGTGTTTTAGATTTCCCTACCACAGTAACCTTT
>CM054152.1:19952465-19992465 GCA_028751875.1 Rapana venosa | reverse complement strand
GCGCACAGGCTAAAATCCCTTCCACTTTTCGGAAGAGTAGGCCATTGTGTGCCAGCGGGAACGGATGACAAAATTTACAAAACTGTATACATACAGGGACTGAATGTAAAAAAGCGCATATGAGTGCTTATTCCATTTTCCTCGAAATAAAAGAAGAAAATGAATAAAAATAAAAAGGAGTGCTTGCAGTAGCAACAGCATCTTCATTTTACTGTCCTTCCTCTGCTAGATCTCTGTGCTCAACCAGTGGTGAGATTTTGCGTATGTGACTGTTTACCCACCAATCAAGGTAGCCCTGGGGGCTGGTTGGCCTTTGGAGAACATCTCCAACGCTGACTGTCCTTATGCCCACTTGGCCGAGAGAGTAGGGGTGTACTGTGGGCAAGGGATCTATCTCCACTATAATCAAATTTCTGCCCAGTTTCCGAAACAGCAGCTGCCTCCTCTGCTGTTTTGGAGGTCATCGTCGGACACGACGGACAAACATACATACAAGGTAGCCGCATTCCCGCTTCGGGGATGGTGTCCAAACACCACACCTGTACTGTGAGCATGCGTTCTTGAAATTGTATCATCCGTTCCTACCCACAGGAATTGGCTTGGCTTTTCCGAAAGGCGGATTTGGTTTTTAACGTGTGCGCAAGATGTTCTGTGAGCGTTTACACACGGCACCTCGGTTTATCGTCTCATCATAAGTCTTTTTTTTTAGGGGAGTGGGAAAAGTCGCCTTGAACGGGCGCCTCGGTAACGGTTCGAACCCGGGATGTCACATCACGAGCACAGCGCTCTGATCACTTGTGTCTCCCGAAGGGACCATGAGCAAGTGAAGGGACCATGAGCAAGTGAAGGGACCATGAGCAAGTGAAGGGACCATGAGCAAGTGAAGGGACCATGAGCAAGTGAAGGGACCATGAGCAAGTGAAGGGACCATGAGCAAGTGAAGGGACCATGGGCAAGTGAAGGGACTATGAGCAAGTGAAGGGACCATGAGCAAGTGAAGGGACCATGAGCAAGTCTCTGGTCACAGGCGCCACGTCCCCCAAACCCAACACGTGCCGAGGCCTGAGCTCTGCGACTGGCAGCCCAGACTGTGAACCAGGAGGACACTCTGCCAGCCAGCACAGGGATCCTGACTGACGCAAGTCTCCAGGCACCAGGAGGAGAGCAGGCCCTCAGAGACGTCAAGCAGGAACTGGACCTCCTCCGCCAGAGAGCCCCCATGGCAGCGCAGTGGTTAGCGCCTTGGGTTACGGACTGGAAGGTCGCGGGTTCGATTCCCTTAAGAGTCATAGGGATTTTTCGAACTCCGGCCGGCTCCTACCCAGAGTGAGTGTGCTGTGGGCTCAGTGGGAAGACTAGGCCCACACAGTCGAGCTTCATTCCACTTAACGGATGCGAGTTTGAGAGTGTTGCTCAAATTACCTGACCAACACTGCAGGTGTCTGTATCTCTCGGGCCCCTTAGACGCGGGTTATATTATGATAGTAAGCGTAGAGTACAACCCTGTCAAATAGTCTCAAAGCATATGCACTTCCACAGCAGCATCATTACATCATCCTCATTGTCATTGATCATCATGCAATAAAAAGAAAAAAAGCCTCTGATTCGGTGGTCCCAGTTTCTCTGGTCTCATGGTGACCTCAGATTCGGTTTTCCCGTACACTTCTGTGCCTGTGGTGAGTTTGGGTCAAAGCCTTTGGGGTTGGGGGTTCGCGGGGACGGTCGTTGGAGGGACGGTGTGGTGGTTGCCACCTCGGGTGGGCAACTCACTCAGTCTGGCTCTGCGACTGAGCTAATACTGTCGATAGTAGGGGGCTTAGTAGGTGGTGTCCTGCGTATGCTAGCTCAGAACTGGCACCACTGAACATCAACCAAAGTGACCCAGCAGCAGTGCTGGGCCCCTCTGGCTGGTGACCCCAAGGCGGTCTGATAGTGATGAGCTCCCTGTGGACTTCCAACCCTAAGGATGAGACATAACAAATCTGGGTATGGCTGTGGCGGGGAGATTGGAATGAGCGGCGTCGAAACACCAGGTCGGGAGACATCACAGAAGACGAGGCAGCAAAAAATAAAATTTTTAAAAAGACAGAAAAGGAAGGAATTCTTGAGGTATAGAGAGTTCCTCAAATTGCCATCACTAGACTGCAGACAGTGTACTTCCAGCTCCTATCCCATCTCCACCACGGAAAATACCCCACACTGACCAGTGCCCTTGTGGCAGGGGTCCACAAGCCCCCTCCCATATTCTGCAGTCCTTCCTTCAGCACTCTGAGATCCCCGATGTGGCACCAGCCCAGCAGAGCTCCAGGAGAAACTCTGGGAACCGGTGGGGTCACTATGACAGATTGAGGACTTTGCCATCCACACCTGATACAACATTTAGCATGGCCAGGGAATGAAGAAGAAGAAGAAGACAGCAATTATTTGGAAGAGTGCAATGGCATAGAATTCCTGAGAGAGGTTTTATCAAAAGCAGAGAGAGAGAGAGAGTGAGAGAGAGAGAGAGAGACTTTGCCCTTGGATAAACCTTTGGGAAATACTACGTTTTCAGACAGACAATCAGGAGTAGAGTATAGACAGTTTGCCATGACAATTTCCTCACCATTGGAGAAGTACGAGCTAGACCTAGAAAGACTTGCTTCGTACGCACAAGTGGCATGAAAACTGGATGAAAAAGAGTATAGGCCTAGTGGTCAGCAGTGTTAAACACTACTGAAATATGAAGCGACACATGTTTGTACTATTTGTTTTATTGTGATAACTTTAGTCTACCACCATTGAGGCGCCCCCTGCAAGGAGATTTTTCTGAAGGAGTTATCATCAGTACTGATTCCACTCCGCCAAAAGCTGTTCAGACCAGATTATAAACCAAGGTCCCATCAGTCTGCCACACATACAGAACATCTTGTGCTATTGCTAGTTTGTTCAGATTAATTTCTGTTCGTTTTCTTGGATCGGCAGTGTATGTAGCAGTAGTTAGTTCAGAAGAAATATTCTGCACTCTTTTTGCAAAATCAATATCAGATCTTATTCTAGCTTTCTCACTAAGAAAGGTGTTTGCTGTTGATGCTGCTCTTAATATAAAGTTTGAAGCTGCCATTTCTTGATAATCATCTAAAGGTAGAATTCCTGCTGGTTTTTTTGCACCTAAAAATGTAATAGGTTTTCTTCTTCTTCTTCTTTCATTGCAAAGGTCCAAGATGCTGCCAGTGGTCACGTGGTTACACACTAATGTGGGTAAAATGGGTGCATGCACTTGGATGATAATGATGTTCTCTGGCTCTGCTGACAGATGGATGCAACATATTTGTCTGGGAATACGAGTACAGCAGAGGACACACCCAGCTACCTGCACTTGTTTTCCTCCACATACTATTTTCTGAAAGATACATCAGTTGTGAAATGTTCAATGACTACGTACTGGCAAACTGTATAAGATCGATACTTAATCCTTCTGCAGGTCAATCAGTGGACTGTGTCTTTGGAGGTCAGATACAGCAGACAAACCCACATATGATTTTTCGAAATTCTTCTCGAAACTTCTGTTCAGTCAGGCAGTAGAGATAAAATTCATGGTGTAGTTAAAATAAACTAGGCAAAAGAGGAAACCTTGAAGGAAGTACTGAAAGTGCCTCTGCTGAAAAAAATTGAAGACTTTTGGGGAGGGGGATAATTCACTGCATTCCACACAGCAAGAGGAAGTGTTAACACTAGAACCCCAAAACAGAGAAGATAGGAAAAGTCTTGCAACTGGCCTTTACTCCACAAACTACAAAAGTGAGGCAGAAGCCATGAAACAGAGCAGCAATCCGCATCATGGTCAGCTCATGTACTTCCCACACAGTCATCTTCTTGACTGATGCCCTGCCTGTCTTGCAAGCCCTGAAGTCCAAATACTGACCTAAATGACCTGTCCTCCACTCTTTTCTCCCTCCCCAGAGTCATACAGTGGACCTACAGTGAATCCCCTCCCATTGCAATGTACTTGGCATTGAGATTGCTGACTCTCTGACAAAAGAGATAGGTAAGTACATTTTTTTCTGAAGGCAATCACCGTGCTGAGGCCTGTGCTCTGCTACCCTCAGCCCAGACTTTCAACCAGTAGGACACTCTGCCGACCAACAGTGTTCCTGACTGATTTCAAGTCCATCTTGCAGAGTCTTTAGGCACCAGGGAAAGAGCTGATCCAAAGAGACATCACACAAGAACTCAGCCTCCTCAGCCAGAGAACTATGGAGGTGCTGCATTGGATCCCTTCCCATTGTGGTATAGGGGACAATGAAGAGGCCTGTCCAAGGCAGGCAGCAGCTTGAAGCAGCCAGCGCAACCAGTGCCAGACAGTGATGCAAGGACAATGCCGAGAAACAGCTTCAGGAAAGCATGGCACCAGCACCTGGACATCAGGCCAGAAGATAAAAAAAAAGATGGCATTCTTCAGCTAGAGAGAGCTGCTCAAGTCACCATATTTCGATTGAAAACAGGACACTGCCAGCTCCTATTCCATCTCCATCATTCATAATGTCCCACACCGACCAGTGTCAACGTGGCACAGGCCCACAAATCCCCTCCTATATCCTGCCTTACCTTCACACTCTGAAACTCCAGATGTGGCCCAACCCAGTAGAGCTCCATGAGAAGCTGTGAGGACCATTGGAGTCACTATGACAGACTGCAGACATTGCCGACTTTGCCATCTGACTGCATTAATTTAAAAAATTAGCATGCCAAGGGAATGCAGAAAAAGAAGAAGAAGAAGAATGGGAAGAATATGAAAAGAAAGAAAGAGGAGAATAAGAAGAAGAAGAAGAAGAAGAAGAAGAAGAAGAAGAAGAAGAAGAAGAGAAGAAAAGAAGAAGAAGAAGAAAAAGAAGAAGAAGAGAAGAAGGAAGAAGAAAGAAGAGAAGAAGAAGAAGAAGAAGAAGAAGAAGAAGAAGAAGAAGAAGAGAAAGCAATCATTTGGGAGAATGTGAAGGAATAGAATTTATGAGACAGGTTGTATTAAAAGCAAGAGAGAGAGAGAGACAGAGACAGAGACAGTGACAGAGACAGAGAGACAGAGAGAGACAGACAGACAGAGAGAATGCAAATGCAAAGTAGTTTAGTACCATAGGCCTTACAGCCCTTTCACATGGGGCAGTGGGGAGGGGACTGTGCATAATACAAATAGTCCTGAACTTTTCAGATACACAATAGAAATATGGTCATGACATGGCTCCCAACCACATCATGGAGTTAACTGAATGTATATCACACTTTCAGACTCTGTGTGCAAATTAAGTAGCAGCTACGAAATATCTGTCGTGGGATTTCCTTCTTTGACAGTTATGCTGGTGGTGACTGACAGTGCTTTCATTGTGTCATAGCTATAGTCTAGTTTCTTGCAAGCATTGTCGTAGAACTCCTTCAGACCTTGCATTAATTCACTGTAATTTATCTCTGGTTCATCATCAGATTCTATACATTCAGCAGCACTATGACTGACCACAGACCTACAATAGTCACAACAGTCCTCTTCACTCTCCTCATTTTGTTCAAATTTGCAAGGCACCTTCATTGTCTGCACATTCATATAACTTAACGATAAATTGATTTGCTGTTACTCAAATATAATGTCTTTTGAAGATCCAGGTGCTGATGAGGTGCAAAGAATGTATGAGAAACTGTCATTAGTAACAGGTTCCTCTACATGCTGGTCGGTGTTATAATATAAACTGGGAGGGGTCGGCAAAAAAAACACCTGAATGGGATGGGTCACTTGCCTTCATCTCAGGTCATGTTGTGCACACCTCAGCCCTGTGTGCCTCATCCCACCTTCTGTCTCTTCTTATCTGTGACGGACAATTACATCTGTAAATCACAGAGCTATCTTCAGCCACAGGGAGTTGCATGGAAGTGTTGGATGACATACAGAGCACAACAACAGTTTGATCACTTCACGATCTATCTAGAAGGACTCCACTGAACCATCACACAACAGAGAATTCAACAGGCATTCATGAGTTAGCAGCAGTCTTGCTACAGGCATGATGCATTTACACACAAAAGATTAATTGCGATTTTTTTAAAATAGAACTGTGGAGTAAAATGACTTGCTGGTTGCCAAGCAAGGGAAGCTAGGAGAGAGAGAGAGAGAGAGAGAGAGAGAGAGAGAGAGAGAGAGAGAGAGAGAGAGAGAGAGAGAGAGAGAGAGACTTTGTCCTTGGATAAACCTTTAGGAAATACCACGTTTCAAGACAGATGATCAGGAGTAAAGTATAAATAGTTTGCCATGACAGTTTCCTCACCATTGGAGAAGTACGAGCAAGGCCAAAAAAAACTTGCTTTGTTTGCGCCAAAGGCATGAAAACTGGATGAAAAAGAGATTAGGCCTAATGGTCAGCAGTGTCAAATGCTACTGAAATATCAAGCCAGAAAAACTTAGTACTATTTAATATATATTATTGTGATAACTTTAGTCTGCCACCACCAAGATGCTTAATCAGGGGATTTTCTCTGCAGGAGTTAACATCAGTACTGACTCCACTACCCCAACAGATCTTTGGACAAGAACATCTCATGCCATTGTGTTTGCTCAGATTACTTCCTGTTTGTTTTCTTAAGTCAGCGGTTTATGTAGCAGTAGTTAGTTGAGAAAACATATTCTGCACTCTTTTTGTAATATCAATATCAGATCTCAATCTAGTTTTCTTATTAAGAAAAGTATTGCTGTTGATGCTGCTCTTTACACGAGTTTTGAAGCTGCACATCCCCTTAAATATGCTGTTGACAAACGGTATTTATCATGAAACTAGTCACTTCTCTCATTCTTTCACGTCTGGACTATTGCAATTCTCTTTTGTCTGGTCTACCAGCATCACCTATCCACTCCCTTCAACGTATACAAAACTCTGCAGCTCGACTAGTTCTCAGAAAGAAAAAATCTGAGCACATTACCCCTCTCTTGTGATCTCTCCACTGGCTGCCTATGCCACAGAGAGTAAATTATAAGATCAGTACCCTCTGTTACAAATGTCTCAACAAAACTGAACCCTCATACCCCTGTGAATGTCTTAACCTGTACACTCCACGTTCCCTCCGCTCTACTGCAGATACCTTGTGCCTACGAATACCTAGATTCAACCAATCTCCCTCTGTCAAAATCCGTCATAGTCACTTTCAAAACAACCTAAGGACACTTATTTCCCACTTGAATCTGGCCTCCATCATTAAACCATCTCACTGTCAGTCTCCTCCATCTCCATCCCCTTGCTGTAGTCTTGTTTACTCTGTGTGTGTGTTGTTTCTTCAATTTAATACTATAACGCATTAAGTGATATTAGAATATTGTGTGTGGGGGTGTGTGTGTGGTGTGTTGTGTGTGTGTGTGTGTGGTGTGTGGGTGGTGTGTGTGTGTGTGTGTGTGGTTGGTGTGTGTGTAAGTGTATAATTTGTTAATTTTAGTTATGAACGGTTGCGTCGCGTGAATGATTTGGAATGCAAAACGCTTGAATTGTTGCTTTACAAATTTTCCGCACTGTGTAAATACCATTTATTATAAGTATATCTTCCCACTAAGTAGTCTTCTTGACGAGCCCGTTCTGTCTTACCATCCCTGAAGTCAAGCGGAGAAATGCGACCTAAACACCTGTCCTCCCACTGTTTCCTCCCTCCCCAAGAGTCCCATACAGGGAACCCCCTCCCTTTGCAATGTACTTCTTGTCTGCCTCATCTTCTGTGTCCCACTTCGGCTGTTCCCCCCACGCCGCTCATCCTATTCTCCCCGCAACAGCCCATAACCAACATTCGTTACAAACCATCGCACATTTCATGGTGGGAAGTCCACAGGAGCCCATCAATACAACGCCTTGGGAGGTCACCACCAAGGGACCTTGCACCGCTGCTGGATCTTTATGGCGGGATCAGTTGCCAGTTTCTGAGCTAACATACCAGGACACCCTCCTACTAAGTCCCCTACTAACAACCAGTATTTACCTCAGTCACAGAGCAGGACTGAAGTGAGTGGCCCCACCGAGGTGGAAACCACTTACACCGTCCCACCAACAACTCTCTCCTGAACCTCCAACCACAAAGCTTTGACCAAACTCACCACAGCACAGAAGTGTTTGTGATACCGATTCGAGGTCACCATGAGACCATAGTACTGGACCTAACCGAATCAGAGACAATTATTTTTTAATTTGCATGATGTCAATGACATGAGGATGATTAATGCGGCTGCTGTGGAAGGGCTTGTGCTTTGAACTAACTTGACAGGGTTGTTTACTCCTACTTTACTATCATAATATATCCTCCGGCGTCAACCGGGCCATAGAGATACCACACCTGCGGTGATGTTCAGCGTAATTTAAGCAACACTCTCAAACTCGCATCCACCAAAAGTGGATGAAAGCTCGAACTGTGGTCCCCGTCTTTCCCACGGAGCCCTCTGCACGCACTCTAGGTAGACCGGCCGGAGTCCAATAAATCCGTATCCTTATTGGGGACACATGGATTCGAACCCTGCGACCTTCCGTTCGAATTCAAGGGTGCTAATTCACTGCGCCATGGCACTGTCCATGCAGTGTACGTGACTTGAGATTGCTGACATGACAAAAAGAGGGCAAGGACAAGCGAGGTCTGCTATTCTGAAGCAATCTCCGTGCTGAGCTGGCTCGGCTACCCGCAGCCCACACTTTCACCTGTAGGACACTCTGCCAGCCAACAGTGTTCCTGACTGATTGCAAGTCCCATGCTTGCAGAGGATCCTGGCTCCAGGGATAAGACAGATCCTAAAGAGACACAGCTAGAAACTAAGCCTCCCAGCCAAAACGATGGGGAGCTGTAAGCAATGGGTCCCCTCCTATTTGTGCATAGGGGCAGTGAAAGAAGCATCCTCAGTCCAAGTTAGGCAGCATCTTGGAGCAACAACCCCACCCCGAGTATCCTACAGTGGAGGCAAGGTAAACCTTTCGCTACACAAGCTACCATCGCTTTGCACAAACCTCTGACCACACTGACCTCGCTGACAATATAAAACTCTGTCCTCCGCCAATTGCTTGACGAGCATAGCACTCCTACAGACCATCTCCTGCCGGACAGATCCCTGTGCCCATGTACTCGCGACGATTTATTGAACGAAGCGCAATCGCCGGACAACTAGAAAGGCAGTGGCGGAAGTCAAAAACGGAAATCAACAAACAGCTTTTCCGAAAACAATAATCACAGTCCAACTCTTAATCCCATTCAGCAAAGAACAGACAACATATTATACTAACCTACTCTACTCTTCCCCAAGTTCGTCTGTGCTACATCCATAAAAATCTCTATTTTTCCCCGCAACTTAAATGTTCTCGTTTCTTGCTTTATGGATCTTGCAGAAACAACTCCATTTGCCTAATACCCACGGAACAAGCCTGTCTGAACTTCCATCCATCTTTTCTGCCTTCGTCAAATCTGCCAACATAGCTCCAAACTGATCAGGCTCAGTTCCCACCTGTCCTCCTATCCTCTGTTCACTGGCACTCTCACTTCTCCTTCCAGGCACATAGTGAAAAACTAATCACACTATTCTGAAGGAAATTACTATAAAATCATGTGAACCTGATCCCATACCTGCTCCTTTTTCTCGCAATGCCCTTCTACAACTTATACATTTAGACTAAAATAGTAACTCATCTACTTTTGGCAAAAAGTCCATCACTCTTAAAACCGCAATAGTCACACCTCTACTGAAAAAGCACGACCTCGACCCCAATATTCTGAAGAATTAATAGACCTGTCTCAAAGTTACCTTTGTCTCTAAAGTACATAGAAAAAGTTTTCCTCAAACAGCTCAGCAGTCACCTTCACTCAATGAGCCGCCTTCCCCCTTTTAAATCTCCTTCGCCCAACCACAGCACTGAAACCACCATAGTCCACACTTAGATACACTTCTAGTCGCTCTGACCCTGAAAATCTCCCTCCTACTCGGCTCGACTTATCGCAGCCTTTGACACCTATAGATCAACATCAATTCCTTCTTTCTCGCCTCCAAGATATGTTTGGTAATTAAATCACAGCCCTCACCTGGTTTTCTTCATACCTCACAGACCGATTCAAGAAAATTATTGTAAACAAAATTCAATCAAAATCTGTCAAAATGGAAACTGTAGTCCCACTTGCACAGTTTCTGGCCCTGTTCTCTTCAATCTCTAGAGTGCTCCACTATCACGTATAATAACCACCATCATATTGTTCTCCATTTCTACGCCATGATACCAACTTCAAGCGTGATAACTGTTGAAAACTATGCCTCCCTCACTGACAAAAATATATCCTACTGCCTTCAAGACATTCAAAACTGGATGACTTTCAGAACAAGTACAACTTTATGACGATTAAAAACCGAAGCCATGCTCATAGGGGACCGAAACATAAAACTTTCCTCCCATCATAGCAACTTCAATAGAATACGGCAATAGCGTCCAGTTCCTTTGTCCAACTCTATAATTTTGGTGTAGTTCTGACAACTGCAACTCTCTAATGAACAAAATTCATCACCCAGACCTGCCATCTTGCTACTATCAGTTACGACGCATATGCCATTCGCAAAGTATCTGTCCACTGATGCACTTTCCAAGCTTGTCACTTCTCTCATTCTTGTTACATTTAGACTATTGTAATCTCTTTTGGTGACCTTCCAGCATCATCATCACTCTCTTCAACACATAACTAAACTCTGGCACTTGACTGTCTTAACACATCACTCCTCTTCTTGATCTCTTCACTGCTGCCTTCTCACAGAGACTGAAATAAAGACCAATACCCTCTGTTTCAAATGTCTTCACATAGCTGCACCCTATTATCTCTTTACTGCCTTCCAAACTTATACTCCATCCCAGGCTCCCTCGCTCAGCTGCAGATACGTTGGCTTTTCGAATACCCAGATTCAAACATACCACTGTTGTGCCCGTCGCCTTTCTCTGTTTCTTTCTGGCCCATCCACCTGGAAGACCTCCCTCTTTCACTGGCCAAAAGCCTTCACCTTGATTCCTTCAAATCCAGGCTCAAAACGCAACTTATTTCCGACATGACACTTTTCCCTTATTCTCTGTTCCTACTTTCAACAGCATCCTTCTCCCCTCATCACCGCCTAAGTGTGTGTGTGTGGTGTGTGTGTGTGTGGTGGTAGTGTGTGTGTGTGTGTGTGTGTGTGTGTGTGTGTTGTGTGTGTGTGTGTGTGCTGTGTTGTGTGTGTGGTGTGTGGAGTGTGGTGAGGTGGTGTGTGTGTGTGTTGTGTGTATTGTGTTATGGTGTGGGTCATAATTGGAAATACCTTATGTTTATTTGATGAAAGTTGCATGCGTGTATAGTTTTTTTTTTTTTTTTGAGTGCAAGGCTTCATTTTGTTTTACAAGATCACGCTATATATTTCCATTTATAATATTATATATTATTATTTTTATTATTTATTGTTTTTAGTATTACTACTACTACACTACTACTACTACTACTACTACTACTACTACTACTATTATTATTATTATTATTATTATTATTATTAGTTTTATTATGATATTATAATTCTGAGAAACAGCTTCAGGAAAGACATGACGCAAGCGCCTAACATCGACCAGTAGATCATTGAGTTTATGAGCTAGACAGAGCGGCTCAAGTCACCGTCTTTATACTGCAAACAGGACACGCATCTCCTATTCCCATTGTACATCATCTGAGATATCACACTGACCAGTGTCCCTGTGCTCTGGCCCACCAGCCCCCCCCCCCCTGACCTACAGTCCTTGTACCTCAACAACTGTCACTCCCAGACACCGTCATGGCCCAGCCAGTATGCTCCAGGAAGACCTGTGGGGACCAGCAGGTCCACCGTGACGGACTGCAGCCTTTGCCATCCACACTGGACCAAACATGAGATAGGGCCAGGGAACATGAAGGAAGAAGAATGCAAAGAAGAAACTCATTTAAAGTTAGATGAAAGCTACTTTAAAGTTGTTGGCCTCCAGTCCGGCTCCTAACCCAGCGTGAGTGTGCTGTGGCCTCAGTGGGAAGACTGGACCACCAGTCGAGCGTCACCCCACCCTTTTTTTTTTTTTTTTACGGATGCGAGTTGAAGAGGGTTGCTCAAATTACCTGACCAAAACTGCAGGTGTCTGTAGCGCTCGGGCCCGCTTCATGCCAGGAACATTCTATGATAGTAAGCGGTAAAGTACAACCTGTCAAGTAGTCTCAAAGCACATGCACTTCCATAGCAGCATCATTACATCATCTTCATTATCACTGATCATCATCATCGTCATTAACCATTACGCCCAGTGGTGTGTAGGGGCAGCAACAAAAGCGGCTTCCACTCCTGCCCTATCCTGGGCCAACCTAGTCACTGATCCTCATGAGTGCTGCATGGCCTTCATCTCACTTTCTTCAGTCCTCCTCCACGTTGCTTTTGGTCTTCCTTTCTTTCTCTTTCCTTCGGGGGGCCATGCAATGCTGTTCGTGTATTGACGTGGGTCTCTTGGAGATTGGCCAATCCACTTCCACCGTTGTCTGGTGATGAAGTCCCATGTCTTCTTCTTCCTGCATCCACGTAGTAGGTCTTCATTGGAGATCTCTCTGCCAAGAAGAGCCGTGAATTCTTCGGAGGCATATTGTGAAGGATCGAAGTTTGTAAGATCCGCTTCCGGCATCCTCCAGCACTCAGAACATATAACAGAGCGTAACACAACACAGCTCTGTATAGCTTTAGCTTGGTGGTTGTGCTGTACTGAGTTGATCTCCAGATATTGTTCATGCTCTCTAAACACACTCCTTCCTTGCCCCAGTATGTTGTGGTTGTCTTCTTTTTGTGGCGCCCTTTGTTTGATGAAATGCTGCCAAGGTTGTAACTTTTCTGTCTGGCTCAGGTCAGTTCCATTCACTTTCACAGCACTGGGTGTTCACATTTGGAGCGACGTTGGTCTCTGTGTTTCATAGTGCTAATACAAAGCTTTCCACTTGCTGTCAGAATGTTGGAGTCTGCTGGTCTTCTCTGGATATGTTGGTGTGGTGGTGGGAAAGCAGTGCCAGGTCATCCGCTATGTCAAGGTCATCTAGTGTTTCAGAACAGGCCTCCAGCGAATCCCTCTGGGAGTCTTCTGTCATCTTCCTCATCACCCAATCAATGCCAGATTGAAAGAGACCGCCGACAACACTCATCCTTGTCTTACTCCAGTCTTGACTTCGAAGACAGTGTTGCTATGGCCCACAAGCATCTGAAGTTGTCCGTAGAAGCGCTTGATAAGGTATTATCACTGATGATCCTGCAATAAAGAAAACTGCCTCTGATTCGTGGCCCCAGGTAATAGTGGGCTCATGATGACCTCAAATTCGGGTTCCGAAACACTTCTCTGTGCCTGTGTGAGTCTGTGTCAAAGCCCTTGGATGAGGTTCCCGGGGACGGTTTGTTGGAGGACGTTTGTCTGGTCGCCACTTCTGGTCTGGCTCCGCACTGAGCTACCTACTGTCCGTTAGTAGGGGGCTTAGTAGGTGGTGTCCTGCGATCTTGCTCTGAACAGGCACCCACTGACCACCACCAAAGTGACCCCAGCAGCAGTGCAGGGCCGCTATGTCCGGTGCACCTACAGCGCGCCTGAATTGATGGGCTCCGATCCTGGATGCCAACGTAACGAACCTAGTATGGCTGTGGCGGGGAGAAGTGGAATAGCGGGTGGGGAACAGGAGAACATGATCGTCACAAAAAATGAGCATAAAAAAGCGTGTTAAAATAATCATAGTACAAAAAGCCGACAAGTTTGGGAATCGCCACCAATCAGGTCCTAGTGAGAAAGAAAAACTTTGGCAAAGTGGTTTACATCATCGTGAAGATTCTTGAGTTTTTCTGGATCAAACATGAGTGTTTAATTCAGCAACGACTCATCAGATTTTTGGGTGAAGAAGAGGATATAATAGCTACGAAGTTATTTTTGTTCCACTTTAAAATTTGATCCTATATCCAACTGCTCTGCTTTTTTTTTTTTTTTTTTTATGCAGTCGTTTATTTTTGTCCACATATATATCCCGAAGATGTTGAAAGAAGAATGTTAAATCTGCAAAAGAAACACATTCATGGCAACAAAACGATAGGAAGACAAAAAATGTATGGCCCCAGAAAATTTTTACGCCTAATGGAGAGAGAGAAAAAAAGCAAAAAGCATGACGAACAGATACAGAGACTAGACAAACAAGTGAAAAAGAGGTGCAATGAAGCAAAGGAACATTGGATTAACACACAGTGTGAGGAAAGTGAAGCCAACACCGGATAAATAGCAAAAACTATACACCAAAAATAAAAGAGGTCACAGGAAAAAATGTCAACAAAAACAGGGTCCCTAACGATCAAGAGATGAGACATTCTTATGGAAAAGGAGGACATCCTCAACAGGTGGTCAGAATCTACGATCCACAGAGGTTGTATCACGATGACAGAGGCCCACCACCTCTCATCAGTAATGAAATGAAGGCCCCCATATTCTTGAGGAGGAAGTTCAAAAGGTGCACTCAAAAAGATGAAAAAGGCAAGGCCTGCAGACCCGATGACATTCCATCCGAAATGCTAACCGCTTCTAGGCGAATTTGGCATTCAAAGAAGTAACCAAACTTCTCAACAATGTCCATGCTACAGGTGAAATTCAACAGACCTCAAAAAGTCGGTGAACATTGCACTGACCCAAAAAACTAGGCATCATTGAATGCGATCAGCAACCGCTCAATAAGATCTTATGAGCCACCTCACAATAGTCATGGTTACGAGGCTGATGAACAGAATGAGAAAGAAATCCTACCTGAGATAGTCTGAAACCCAAGTTGGAATTTATGGCAGATAAAGGTACCAGAAATGCATCTTGCCATGAGGAACCTCATGGAAAGGCGATTGAGGTACAAAAGGGACTTGTACCTCTGCTTCATTGACTATTCTAAGGCATTGACAAAGTAAAGAACTTTCCCGGATCTGTTCGACATTTTACTAAGACATAACTGTTGATGGAAGAGAATCTAGAGTGATCAGAAACTTGTACTGGGAACAAAAGCTGCAATAAGAGTTGATAGAATGGACTGCTAGTGATACAGAACGATCAGTAGGGAAGTGAGGCAGGGCTGCGTTTTTTCTCAGACCTCTTCAATATCTACAGCGAAATGATTCTAGGAACATATAGCAGCATGAAGTGTCAAAGTAGAGGTCACTACTTATACAATCTAACTATGCGGATGACACAGTGCTAATGCTGACTCGGAAGGAAAACTACAAAATATCCTTACCACAGTCATAAACAATCGAAAGTGAAAACAAGGACTCCAACTGAATGCAAAGAGGACTGAGTGCATGGGAAATCTCAAAACATTCAGACATGCCTGTATGTAAACATTTTTATGCAAGGGGAAAGAATAAACAGTTCCCACTTTAAATACTTGGCTTCACAATAACTCCAGACGCCAGATGCGACACAGAAATAAAGAAGAAGAATCGCTTTGTCTAAAAGACTCATTCACCAAGGTGAAGCCCATCTTTTACCAACAGAAATATAAGACTCGCACCAAAATCAACACTCTGAAACCATATTAAAAAAAATTGAAGACTTTTGGGGAGGGGGATATTCACATGCATTCCACACAGCAAAGAGGAAGTGTTAACACTAGAACCCCAAACAGAGAAAAGAAAAGTCCGTGCAAACTGGCCTTTACCCACAAACTACAAAAGTGAGCAAAGCATGAAACAGAGCACAATCCGCTTCATGGTCACTCAGTACTTCCCCACACAGTCACTCCTGACTGATGCCCTGCTGCCTGTCTTGCAAGCCCTAGTCCAAATACGTGACCTAAATGACCTGTCCCCACTCTTTTCTCCCTCCCCAGAGTCATACAGTGGACCTAACAGTAATCCCCTCCCATTGCAGCATGTACGTGGCATTGAATTGCTGACTACTCGGACAAAAGAGATGTAAGTACGATTTTTTTTTCTGAAGGCAATCACAGTGCTGAGGCCTTGCTCTGCTACCCGCAGCCCAGACTTTCAACCAGTAGACACTCCTGCCGACCAACAGTGTTCCCTGACTGATTTCAAGTCCATCCTTGCAGAGTCTTTAGCACCAGGGAAAGAGCCTGAATCCAAAGAAACATTCACACAAACTCAACCTCCTCAGCCAGAGAAATATGGAGGTGCAGGCATAGGATCCTTCCATTGTGGTATAGGGGGACAATGAAGAGCCTGTCCAAGGCAGGCAGCAGCTTGAATCAGCCACGCGCAAACCAGTGCCAACAGTGATGCAAGGACAATGCCGAGAAACAGCTTCAGAAAGCATGGCACCACACCTGGACTTCAGGCCAGAAGATAAAAAAAAAGATGGCATTCTTCAGCTAGAGAGAGACTGCCAAGTCACCATTATTTCGAGTGAAAACAGGACACTCCACTCCTATTCCATCTCTCCATCATTTCATAATGTCCCAACAACCGACCAGTGTCACGTCACAGGCCCACAAATCCCCGCCTATATCCTGCTTACCTTCACACTCCTGAAAACTCCTGATTGGGGGGGGGGGTGGGCCCCCCCCACCCCCCCCCTACCCATTACCCATGAAAGCTTGGAGAACCTTGGAGTCACTATGACTGACTGCAGACATTGCCGACTTTGCCACCTGACTGCATTAAATTTTAAAAAATTAGCAGCCAAGGAATGCAGAAAAAAGAAGAAGAATAATGGGAAGAAATGAAAAGAAAGAAATGAGGAGAATAAGAAGAAGAAGAAGAAGAAGAAGAAGAAGAAGAAGAAGAAGAAGAAGAAAGAAGAAGAAGGTAGAAGAAAAGAAGAAAGAAGAAGAAATAGAAGAAGAAGAAGAAGAGAAGAAGAAAAGAAGAAGAAGAAAGCAATCATTTGGAGAATGTGAAGGAATAAATTTATGAGACAGGTTGTAATAAAAAGCAAGAGAGAGAGAGAGAGACACAGTGCAGAGACAGTACAGAGACAAGAGACAGAGACGAGACAAGAACAGACTGAGAGAAATGCAAATGCAAAGTATTAGTTACCATAGCCTTACAGCCTTTCACAGGGCAGTGGGGAGGGGGACTTGCATATAACAAATAGTCCTGAACTTTTCAGATACACAAATAGAAATATGGTCTGACATGGCTCCCAACCACATCAGGAGTTAAACTGAATGTATATCACACTTTTTCAGACTCTGTGTGCAAATAAGTACATGCTACGAAATTATCTGTCGTGGGGATTTCCTTCTTTGACAGTTATGCTGGTGGTGACTGACAGTGCCTTTCAATGTGTCTTAGAATAGTCCTAGTTTCTTGCAAGCATTGTCCGTAGAACTCCTTCAGACCTTGCATTAAGTCACTGTAATTTATCTCTGGTTCATCATCAGATTCTAGTACATTCAGCAGCACTATGACTGACCACAGACCCTACAATAAGTCAACAACATCCCTTCACATCTCCTCATTTGTTCAAAATTGCAAGGCACCTTATTGTCTTAGCACATTCATATAACTTAACGAGAAATTGATTTGCTTTACTTACTCAAATAAATGTCATTTTGAAATCCAGGTGCTGATGAGGTGCAAAAATGTATGAGAAACTGAGTCATTATAAGCAGTTCCTCTTCATGCTGGTCGGTGTTTATAATATAAACTTGGAGGGTCGGCAAAAAAAAACAACCTGAGGGAGGGTTGGGTCACTGGCCTTCATCTCAGGTCCTGTTTGCACACCTCACCCTGTTGCCTCATCCCACCTTCTGTCTTCTTCTTATCTGGACGGACAATTACATCTTTAAATCACAGAGCTATCTTCAGCACAGGAGTTCATGGAGTGTTTGATGACATACAAGACAACAACGTTTGATCACTTCACGATCTATCTAGAAGGACTCCCTGAACCATCACACAACAGAGTATTCAAACAGGCATTCATGAGTTAGCAGCATGTCTTGCTAGAAGCATGATGCATTTAACACACTAAAGATTATTTGCGATTCTTTTTAAAAATAAAACTGTGGAGTAAAATGACTTGCTTGGTTGCCAAGCAAGGAAGCTAGGAGAGAGAGAGAGAAGAGAGAGATGAGAGAGAAGAGAGAGAGAGAGAGAGAGAGAGAGAGAAGAAGACGTTTTTCCTGGATAAACCTTTAGGAAATAACCAACGGATTCCACAAGACAATGATCAGGAGTAAAGTATAAATATTTGCCATGACAGTGTTCCTCACCATTGGAGAAGTACGAGCAAGGGCCAAAAAAAAACTTGTCTTTGTTTGCGCCAAAGGCATGAAAACTGGATGAAAAAGAGATTAGGCATAATGGTCAGCAGTGACCATATGCCTACTGAAATATCAACAAAAAACTTATACTATTTAATATATATTATTGTGTATAACTTTAGTCTTGCCACCACCAAGATGCTTAATCAGGGATTTCTCTGCAGAGTTAACATCAGTAACTACTCCACTACCACCAACAGATCTTGACAAGAAACATCTCATGCCAGTGGATTGCTCAGATTACTTCCTGTTTGTTTTCTTAAGTCAGCGGTATATGTACAGTATTAGTTGAGAAAACATATTCGGCCTCTTTTTGTACTATCAAATAGCAGATCTCAATCTAGTTTTCTTATTATGAAAAGTATGCTGTTGATGCTGCTCTTGAACACGAGTTTTGAAGCTGCACTTCCCCTTAAATATGCTGCTACTAACGGTATTTATCTGAACTAGTCACTTCTCTCTTTCTTTCACGTCTGGACTATTGCAATTCTCTTTTGTCTGGTCGACCAGAATCACCTATCCACTCCTTCAACTATACAAAACTCTGCAGCGCGACTAGTTTCTCAAAAGAAAAAAGCTGAGCACAGTACCCCTCTCTTGTGACTCTCCACTGCTGCCAATGACACATAGTGTAAATTATAAGAATCAGTACCCTCTGTTTCAAATGTCCTCACAAAACTGAACCCTCAACCCCTGTGAAATGTCTTAACCTGTACACTCCACTTCCTACGCCTACTGCAATACCTTTCCTTGTGCCACGAATACCTAATTCATCAATCCACTGTTTCCGCCGCCTTCTCTATTTCGGTCCATCGACCTGAAATGAGCTCCCCTCTCTCTTCGCCAGAACTATTATGGACACTTTTAAATCCAGCCCTCAAGACATATTTATTTCAAACCTAAGATTTCCCCCCTCCTGTATCATATAACAGAGCTATCCCACCATCACTAACCCATGTCCTCAGTCACCCTGCTTAAGTATGATGACCTGTGGATGTGTGTGTGCTTTTGGAAAAACATTTGACTATTGATATTTATTTAATAGATTTTGCCTGCATCGCACCATGTTTGTAAATATCTGTTAGTTTAAACTATTGATTATTTATCATTGATTGCATGACTGTGTAAGATTAGGTTGAATGCATGCGCTTTGATTTGTCTTTGCAAGATAAAGCGCTATATAAGTTCCATTTATTATTATTATTATTATTATTATGAAACATCGCACCTGCTTTGTTTAGTTGATCAACACTGTTTGTCATGATTCAAAACTCCATAGCCCCAAATCCCTCTGTTAATGATCTGACAAGCACGTGACACAGCAAAATACTAATAAACAATTGTCCACCTCCAGATGGAGGTGCAAGTATTAGCATGCACAATACGCTCGGCAATTGGGAAAAACTAAATCTTATTTTTCATAACCAAAAAGAAAAGGAAGAAAATCACTTTCACAAATAAATTTATGTGCTCATTATGTAGCCATCTTCAATATCTTCTGAATTACAAGCAAATAAAAGTCATAGGCAAATTTTTGGTGTTTTTTGCACACAAAAATCTAGCATGGGACTGGCAAACGATGAATATGTAGCATAGGGATAGTACCCAATAACCATTCAAAGAAAGAAATTCCAGCTGTTTGTTGGCACCTGAAATCAGTACTAGGTTTGATTCTTCTTATTCTCTATGCAAAGGTCCAAGATGCTGGCGGTGGTAACTATGGTCACCCACTTAATGTGGGTAAAGTGGGTATGTGGATGATATGGGTGCTTGAACTTAACGTGATGGGATGTTCTCGCTCTGCTGACAGATGGATGCAACATATGTGTCTGGGATACGTACAGCAAGGAACGCAACGCCAGCTGCCTGCACTTTTTTCCTCCACTACTATTTTCTGAAAGATACTTCAGTTGGGAAATGTTCCATGACTACGTACAGCAACTATATAAGATCATACTTAATCTTCTGCAGGTCAACACGGACCTGTGTCTTTGGAGGCTGATACAGCAGTCAACCCACACATGAAATTTCGAAATTCATTTCGAAACTTCTGTCCAATCCAGCAGTAGAGTAAAAATTCATGGTGTATTAAAATAACTATGCAAAAAGGAAAGCTGTAAGAATACCTCAAGTACACTTTGCTGAACAGCTGTCGGGAGACTTTTTGGGAGGGAATAATTCACTGCATTCCATACACAAGAGGTATTGTGGACACCATGAAAGACACAGACACAAGCAAAGCTGTTCGAGACGTGGCGTTGAACCTTTTTCCTTCCTCCCGCCTTGCCTGTCTTTGTTCTCTGCTGGCTGCAAATTGTCTCCTGCCTCTCGTTCACTGATGAACCTCAGTTTAACAACAGGACATATGCTGCTGATGACAGGCCATACAGCGGCACAAAAGAAAAGAGAAACATCCTCTTAACTTGAGAATACACTTCAGCAGAAAATGCAAGTAATCAGCATTATAAATACAGCTGTTCCTCTGTGTTATTCCAACATACATGAGAGTAAAGCAACGAGAACATTACGAGGGTGCAGATGATGATCCAGGTTTCTTTGACTGTGCACATCACCCCACCCGTAGCCAGACCACTGAGCAGCTCTCTCCAACCCACCAAGGCAACCACGATCCACCCGCAGACACTCCACTGTCCATGTCAGTATGAAAAGGTAAAGCCTAACACGTGACCCTCATTGAAACCCCTCATATTCACCTTGAAATGCGGACTTGTATCCAGATATCCAGAGGTCCTGCAAAACAAAGCAGATATCAGACACTCGCAACAGAGGTAAATATATTCAACGTGAACGATCTCTCCACAGACAGCAACATGATCATGATCATGACATTGCCAAAGAGAACCAAAAGCAACCTAATGCAGAAGACTATTCTCATCGCATTGTCATCTGACGAATGTGAAGACGGTCCAGTCACGGTGGGTCTCTGTGTGGTGTAAGTTTCTGATGTGCCACTGACTGCTGCGGTGAACTGGCTGCTCACACTGGGAAGAGTCTGGGAGGCACTGACCTTTTTTGGTGGGGGTCCATGCTCTTCCTGCAGAAACACAAACAATCCTTCACAACTAGTCCTTTGCCATGCTTCCAGGATTTTATTATAGGAAGATTTTTTTTCCACCCACGCGCGCACGTTGTGTGTGTCGTGGTGCGCAAATGTGTGTGTGTGTGTGTTGTGCGTGCCTGCATGATGGTATGTGTGAGTGTGTTATGTTAGAGAGATTGTGGGTGTGTCCTAATTTCCTTTTCTTGTTAACGCTCAACAGATCTGTTGTTGTCGTTTTGTCTTTAATCCAGCTAATGTCCTGCTTGGTATAGCCAAATTCCTTTACTTTCCTGGAAAATGAATCTGTTGTACAACCAGACATTCATTGAATCAATATGAATCCTCTTTTTATTCCCCCTGACCGTCCTTGGTATTAACTCTTAAGGAAACCTTCCTCTTAAAGATAAATCCAGGTGTCCCATAACCTTAGTTGTTGACGAGCGTGGTGACAGACACCTCGTCTTCGCTAGTGCCCAACATATTGATGGGGCGCAATCTCCTTCCCCTCATGCCTTACCTTCCCTGACCCTAATGAGGGAGATACCCATTTACCACATTGCAAGCTTTAGATTTTTAAAGAAATGCATTCCCGAAAAGAAAATGATACAATCTTTTTATTTTAAGCCCACCTTTTTTAAAGTACGAGAATATACAATGTGGTGTTCAAGGAAGTTTCACTTTATGTGCTTTTTTTTGTTGTATTACCTTGAAGCATGATTTCAAACTCATGGAAGTGTGCTTATACTTATTCCTTTCTATTCTTTTGCTCATTTTCTAGTGGCTTGCTCCGTCTCTTACTTAAAGCTTCTTCATGCTTTGCTCTATTACAAAACGTGCTTACTCTAACTCAACAAAGTTCTGCCTCCTTGCTTTCTCCTTCTCAAAAATGCTTCTGCTCTGCTCACACTTGCTCCCAGCCACTGTTACTTCTCTCACTTTGCTCTTTTATGTGCACTCACTTCAAGTATTTTGTGTGGCTGTCTTACTCTTGCTCCACATAAACTTTGCTAGCTCTTTGCTTTTTTTTTCTTTTGCTCTCCTTTGCTTTAATGCTTTTGCTATTAGCTATTGCTTGCTTTCTATTAGGCGTGCTTCTATCTACTCCTTCTTCTTATTTTTTTTTCTTGCTATGCTCTTATGCTCGCTATCTTCCATCCTATGTGTGCCTATGCTTTTGCTGATTTCACCTTGCTTTGTTCTTGCCTTCGCTCTCCAACCTAATCTCCTCGCTTTCATCTTTTTCTTAGCTTACTTTGTTTGCCTTAAATTTCAAAATGTGCTACTTCTATTGCTTTGATCTCTTTGTGCTTCTGTCTACCACGTGGGTGGAATGGCCATCTTCCTGTTCAGGTTGAAAATTGATTCTGTGGAGCAGCGGCCCCCCTTACCCCCACCCCCCTCACCTTTGAAAAAGAGCCACTGTTCAACAAGAAGGCAGACCTGATCCGTGTTTCACCACCTGACTACATAGCTCCACAAGTAAGCCGCGGGACCAGTGTTTTACATCAATCTTCAACAACAACACTTCTCCTGAAGAGATCTTGTGTCTGGCTATCCTGGCCTAGACATGAGACGTTTCTGCCCTGAAAAAAGTCCTAACACCCTAACACCTCCAACTCTCATACCTATAAGACTTGTGGACGTATGTCTACACCGATGGTTCTGCTGGGTGAGGATGCTGTGGAACTGGAGGGCAGGATTTTATGACATGTTATCCAGTGCCCTGAAAGCAGAGAAGACAAGACTAGTCCTCTCCACCGGCGTTACTCCACAAACGACAAAGCGGAGCGAAGCTATGGAAAGACAGCAACCCACATTGTGGGCAGCTTGTATAACTGTAATTCACTTTTCTGTTTAGCAACACATTACTCACTCCCTCAACGTAATACCAAGTAACTCTGCAGCTCGACTGTCAAAAAAGAAAAATCCGAACACTACTCTTCTCTTGCTATCTCTTCACATGGTCCTGTCTCACAAAGAGCGAAGTAACAAGACCAGTACCCTCTGTTTACAAATGGCTACACAAGATGCACTTCCTATTCTGTGACGGTCTTCACCTATACAACTCCTTCTCGTTCCCTTTGTGCTGCTGCAGACACCTTGTCCCGACAAACACCCAGTTCAAACAATCCACTGATGGCCGTCACTTCTTTCAACTATTCTGGTCTCTCTATCTCAAATACCTTCCCTCTCTCCCTCTGTCAAAATCCGTCATAGTCACTTTCAAAACAACCTAAGGACACTTATTTCCCACTTGAATCTGGCCTCCATCATTAAACCATCTCACTGTCAGTCTCCTCCATCTCCATCCCCTTGCTGTAGTCTTGTTTACTCTGTGTGTGTGTTGTTTCTTCAATTTAATACTATAACGCATTAAGTGATATTAGAATATTGTGTGTGGGGGTGTGTGTGTGGTGTGTTGTGTGTGTGTGTGTGTGGTGTGTGGGTGGTGTGTGTGTGTGTGTGTGTGGTTGGTGTGTGTGTAAGTGTATAATTTGTTAATTTTAGTTATGAACGGTTGCGTCGCGTGAATGATTTGGAATGCAAAACGCTTGAATTGTTGCTTTACAAATTTTCCGCACTGTGTAAATACCATTTATTATAAGTATATCTTCCCACTAAGTAGTCTTCTTGACGAGCCCGTTCTGTCTTACCATCCCTGAAGTCAAGCGGAGAAATGCGACCTAAACACCTGTCCTCCCACTGTTTCCTCCCTCCCCAAGAGTCCCATACAGGGAACCCCCTCCCTTTGCAATGTACTTCTTGTCTGCCTCATCTTCTGTGTCCCACTTCGGCTGTTCCCCCCACGCCGCTCATCCTATTCTCCCCGCAACAGCCCATAACCAACATTCGTTACAAACCATCGCACATTTCATGGTGGGAAGTCCACAGGAGCCCATCAATACAACGCCTTGGGAGGTCACCACCAAGGGACCTTGCACCGCTGCTGGATCTTTATGGCGGGATCAGTTGCCAGTTTCTGAGCTAACATACCAGGACACCCTCCTACTAAGTCCCCTACTAACAACCAGTATTTACCTCAGTCACAGAGCAGGACTGAAGTGAGTGGCCCCACCGAGGTGGAAACCACTTACACCGTCCCACCAACAACTCTCTCCTGAACCTCCAACCACAAAGCTTTGACCAAACTCACCACAGCACAGAAGTGTTTGTGATACCGATTCGAGGTCACCATGAGACCATAGTACTGGACCTAACCGAATCAGAGACAATTATTTTTTAATTTGCATGATGTCAATGACATGAGGATGATTAATGCGGCTGCTGTGGAAGGGCTTGTGCTTTGAACTAACTTGACAGGGTTGTTTACTCCTACTTTACTATCATAATATATCCTCCGGCGTCAACCGGGCCATAGAGATACCACACCTGCGGTGATGTTCAGCGTAATTTAAGCAACACTCTCAAACTCGCATCCACCAAAAGTGGATGAAAGCTCGAACTGTGGTCCCCGTCTTTCCCACGGAGCCCTCTGCACGCACTCTAGGTAGACCGGCCGGAGTCCAATAAATCCGTATCCTTATTGGGGACACATGGATTCGAACCCTGCGACCTTCCGTTCGAATTCAAGGGTGCTAATTCACTGCGCCATGGCACTGTCCATGCAGTGTACGTGACTTGAGATTGCTGACATGACAAAAAGAGGGCAAGGACAAGCGAGGTCTGCTATTCTGAAGCAATCTCCGTGCTGAGCTGGCTCGGCTACCCGCAGCCCACACTTTCACCTGTAGGACACTCTGCCAGCCAACAGTGTTCCTGACTGATTGCAAGTCCCATGCTTGCAGAGGATCCTGGCTCCAGGGATAAGACAGATCCTAAAGAGACACAGCTAGAAACTAAGCCTCCCAGCCAAAACGATGGGGAGCTGTAAGCAATGGGTCCCCTCCTATTTGTGCATAGGGGCAGTGAAAGAAGCATCCTCAGTCCAAGTTAGGCAGCATCTTGGAGCAACAACCCCACCCCGAGTATCCTACAGTGGAGGCAAGGTAAACCTTTCGCTACACAAGCTACCATCGCTTTGCACAAACCTCTGACCACACTGACCTCGCTGACAATATAAAACTCTGTCCTCCGCCAATTGCTTGACGAGCATAGCACTCCTACAGACCATCTCCTGCCGGACAGATCCCTGTGCCCATGTACTCGCGACGATTTATTGAACGAAGCGCAATCGCCGGACAACTAGAAAGGCAGTGGCGGAAGTCAAAAACGGAAATCAACAAACAGCTTTTCCGAAAACAATAATCACAGTCCAACTCTTAATCCCATTCAGCAAAGAACAGACAACATATTATACTAACCTACTCTACTCTTCCCCAAGTTCGTCTGTGCTACATCCATAAAAATCTCTATTTTTCCCCGCAACTTAAATGTTCTCGTTTCTTGCTTTATGGATCTTGCAGAAACAACTCCATTTGCCTAATACCCACGGAACAAGCCTGTCTGAACTTCCATCCATCTTTTCTGCCTTCGTCAAATCTGCCAACATAGCTCCAAACTGATCAGGCTCAGTTCCCACCTGTCCTCCTATCCTCTGTTCACTGGCACTCTCACTTCTCCTTCCAGGCACATAGTGAAAAACTAATCACACTATTCTGAAGGAAATTACTATAAAATCATGTGAACCTGATCCCATACCTGCTCCTTTTTCTCGCAATGCCCTTCTACAACTTATACATTTAGACTAAAATAGTAACTCATCTACTTTTGGCAAAAAGTCCATCACTCTTAAAACCGCAATAGTCACACCTCTACTGAAAAAGCACGACCTCGACCCCAATATTCTGAAGAATTAATAGACCTGTCTCAAAGTTACCTTTGTCTCTAAAGTACATAGAAAAAGTTTTCCTCAAACAGCTCAGCAGTCACCTTCACTCAATGAGCCGCCTTCCCCCTTTTAAATCTCCTTCGCCCAACCACAGCACTGAAACCACCATAGTCCACACTTAGATACACTTCTAGTCGCTCTGACCCTGAAAATCTCCCTCCTACTCGGCTCGACTTATCGCAGCCTTTGACACCTATAGATCAACATCAATTCCTTCTTTCTCGCCTCCAAGATATGTTTGGTAATTAAATCACAGCCCTCACCTGGTTTTCTTCATACCTCACAGACCGATTCAAGAAAATTATTGTAAACAAAATTCAATCAAAATCTGTCAAAATGGAAACTGTAGTCCCACTTGCACAGTTTCTGGCCCTGTTCTCTTCAATCTCTAGAGTGCTCCACTATCACGTATAATAACCACCATCATATTGTTCTCCATTTCTACGCCATGATACCAACTTCAAGCGTGATAACTGTTGAAAACTATGCCTCCCTCACTGACAAAAATATATCCTACTGCCTTCAAGACATTCAAAACTGGATGACTTTCAGAACAAGTACAACTTTATGACGATTAAAAACCGAAGCCATGCTCATAGGGGACCGAAACATAAAACTTTCCTCCCATCATAGCAACTTCAATAGAATACGGCAATAGCGTCCAGTTCCTTTGTCCAACTCTATAATTTTGGTGTAGTTCTGACAACTGCAACTCTCTAATGAACAAAATTCATCACCCAGACCTGCCATCTTGCTACTATCAGTTACGACGCATATGCCATTCGCAAAGTATCTGTCCACTGATGCACTTTCCAAGCTTGTCACTTCTCTCATTCTTGTTACATTTAGACTATTGTAATCTCTTTTGGTGACCTTCCAGCATCATCATCACTCTCTTCAACACATAACTAAACTCTGGCACTTGACTGTCTTAACACATCACTCCTCTTCTTGATCTCTTCACTGCTGCCTTCTCACAGAGACTGAAATAAAGACCAATACCCTCTGTTTCAAATGTCTTCACATAGCTGCACCCTATTATCTCTTTACTGCCTTCCAAACTTATACTCCATCCCAGGCTCCCTCGCTCAGCTGCAGATACGTTGGCTTTTCGAATACCCAGATTCAAACATACCACTGTTGTGCCCGTCGCCTTTCTCTGTTTCTTTCTGGCCCATCCACCTGGAAGACCTCCCTCTTTCACTGGCCAAAAGCCTTCACCTTGATTCCTTCAAATCCAGGCTCAAAACGCAACTTATTTCCGACATGACACTTTTCCCTTATTCTCTGTTCCTACTTTCAACAGCATCCTTCTCCCCTCATCACCGCCTAAGTGTGTGTGTGTGGTGTGTGTGTGTGTGGTGGTAGTGTGTGTGTGTGTGTGTGTGTGTGTGTGTGTGTTGTGTGTGTGTGTGTGTGCTGTGTTGTGTGTGTGGTGTGTGGAGTGTGGTGAGGTGGTGTGTGTGTGTGTTGTGTGTATTGTGTTATGGTGTGGGTCATAATTGGAAATACCTTATGTTTATTTGATGAAAGTTGCATGCGTGTATAGTTTTTTTTTTTTTTTTGAGTGCAAGGCTTCATTTTGTTTTACAAGATCACGCTATATATTTCCATTTATAATATTATATATTATTATTTTTATTATTTATTGTTTTTAGTATTACTACTACTACACTACTACTACTACTACTACTACTACTACTACTACTATTATTATTATTATTATTATTATTATTATTAGTTTTATTATGATATTATAATTCTGAGAAACAGCTTCAGGAAAGACATGACGCAAGCGCCTAACATCGACCAGTAGATCATTGAGTTTATGAGCTAGACAGAGCGGCTCAAGTCACCGTCTTTATACTGCAAACAGGACACGCATCTCCTATTCCCATTGTACATCATCTGAGATATCACACTGACCAGTGTCCCTGTGCTCTGGCCCACCAGCCCCCCCCCCCCTGACCTACAGTCCTTGTACCTCAACAACTGTCACTCCCAGACACCGTCATGGCCCAGCCAGTATGCTCCAGGAAGACCTGTGGGGACCAGCAGGTCCACCGTGACGGACTGCAGCATTTGCCATCCACACTGGACCAAACATGAGATAGGGCCAGGGAACATGAAGGAAGAAGAATGCAAAAGAAACTCAGTTTAAAGTTAGATGAAAGCTACTTTAAAGTTTTGGCCCTCCAGTCCGGCTCCTAACCCAGCGTGAGTGTGCTGTGGCCTCAGTGGGAAGACTGGACCACCAGTCGAGCGTCACCCCACCCTTTTTTTTTTTTTTTTACGGATGCGAGTTGAAGAGGGTTGCTCAAATTACCTGACCAAAACTGCAGGTGTCTGTATCGCTCGGGCCCGCTTCATGCCAGGACATTCTATGATAGTAAGCGTAAAGTACAACCCTGTCAAGTAGTCTCAAAGCACATGCACTTCCATAGCAGCATCATTACATCATCTTCATTATCACTGATCATCATCATCGTCATTAACCATTACGCCCAGTGGTGTGTAGGGCAGCAACAAAGCGCTTCCACTCCTGCCTATCCTGGGCCAACCTAGTCACTGATCCTCAAGAGTGCTGCATGGCCTTCATCTCACTTTCTACAGTCCTCCTCCACGTTGCTTTTGGTCTTCCTTTCTTTCTCTTTCCTTCTGGGGTCCAGTGCAATGCTGTTCGTGTATTGACGTGGGTCTCTTGGAGATTGGCCAATCCACTTCCACCGTTGTCTGGTGATGAAGTCCCATGTCTTCTTCTTCCTGCATCCACGTAGTAGGTCTTCATTGGAGATCTCTCTGCCAAGAAGAGCCGTGAATTCTTCGGAGGCATATTGTGAAGGATCGAAGTTTGTAAGATCCGCTTCCGGCATCCTCCAGCACTCAGAACATATAACAGAGCGTAACACAACACAGCTCTGTATAGCTTTAGCTTGGTGGTTGTGCTGTACTGAGTTGATCTCCAGATATTGTTCATGCTCTCTAAACACACTCCTTCCTTGCCCCAGTATGTTGTGGTTGTCTTCTTTTTGTGGCGCCCTTTGTTTGATGAAATGCTGCCAAGGTTGTAACTTTTCTGTCTGGCTCAGGTCAGTTCCATTCACTTTCACAGCACTGGGTGTTCACATTTGGAGCGACGTTGGTCTCTGTGTTTCATAGTGCTAATACAAAGCTTTCCACTTGCTGTCAGAATGTTGGAGTCTGCTGGTCTTCTCTGGATATGTTGGTGTGGTGGTGGGAAAGCAGTGCCAGGTCATCCGCTATGTCAAGGTCATCTAGTGTTTCAGAACAGGCCTCCAGCGAATCCCTCTGGGAGTCTTCTGTCATCTTCCTCATCACCCAATCAATGCCAGATTGAAAGAGACCGCCGACAACACTCATCCTTGTCTTACTCCAGTCTTGACTTCGAAGACAGTGTTGCTATGGCCCACAAGCATCTGAAGTTGTCCGTAGAAGCGCTTGATAAGGTATTATCACTGATGATCCTGCAATAAAGAAAACTGCCTCTGATTCGTGGCCCCAGGTAATAGTGGGCTCATGATGACCTCAAATTCGGGTTCCGAAACACTTCTCTGTGCCTGTGTGAGTCTGTGTCAAAGCCCTTGGATGAGGTTCCCGGGGACGGTTTGTTGGAGGACGTTTGTCTGGTCGCCACTTCTGGTCTGGCTCCGCACTGAGCTACCTACTGTCCGTTAGTAGGGGGCTTAGTAGGTGGTGTCCTGCGATCTTGCTCTGAACAGGCACCCACTGACCACCACCAAAGTGACCCCAGCAGCAGTGCAGGGCCGCTATGTCCGGTGCACCTACAGCGCGCCTGAATTGATGGGCTCCGATCCTGGATGCCAACGTAACGAACCTAGTATGGCTGTGGCGGGGAGAAGTGGAATAGCGGGTGGGGAACAGGAGAACATGATCGTCACAAAAAATGAGCATAAAAAAGCGTGTTAAAATAATCATAGTACAAAAAGCCGACAAGTTTGGGAATCGCCACCAATCAGGTCCTAGTGAGAAAGAAAAACTTTGGCAAAGTGGTTTACATCATCGTGAAGATTCTTGAGTTTTTCTGGATCAAACATGAGTGTTTAATTCAGCAACGACTCATCAGATTTTTGGGTGAAGAAGAGGATATAATAGCTACGAAGTTATTTTTGTTCCACTTTAAAATTTGATCCTATATCCAACTGCTCTGCTTTTTTTTTTTTTTTTTTTATGCAGTCGTTTATTTTTGTCCACATATATATCCCGAAGATGTTGAAAGAAGAATGTTAAATCTGCAAAAGAAACACATTCATGGCAACAAAACGATAGGAAGACAAAAAATGTATGGCCCCAGAAAATTTTTACGCCTAATGGAGAGAGAGAAAAAAAGCAAAAAGCATGACGAACAGATACAGAGACTAGACAAACAAGTGAAAAAGAGGTGCAATGAAGCAAAGGAACATTGGATTAACACACAGTGTGAGGAAAGTGAAGCCAACACCGGATAAATAGCAAAAACTATACACCAAAAATAAAAGAGGTCACAGGAAAAAATGTCAACAAAAACAGGGTCCCTAACGATCAAGAGATGAGACATTCTTATGGAAAAGGAGGACATCCTCAACAGGTGGTCAGAATCTACGATCCACAGAGGTTGTATCACGATGACAGAGGCCCACCACCTCTCATCAGTAATGAAATGAAGGCCCCCATATTCTTGAGGAGGAAGTTCAAAAGGTGCACTCAAAAAGATGAAAAAGGCAAGGCCTGCAGACCCGATGACATTCCATCCGAAATGCTAACCGCTTCTAGGCGAATTTGGCATTCAAAGAAGTAACCAAACTTCTCAACAATGTCCATGCTACAGGTGAAATTCAACAGACCTCAAAAAGTCGGTGAACATTGCACTGACCCAAAAAACTAGGCATCATTGAATGCGATCAGCAACCGCTCAATAAGATCTTATGAGCCACCTCACAATAGTCATGGTTACGAGGCTGATGAACAGAATGAGAAAGAAATCCTACCTGAGATAGTCTGAAACCCAAGTTGGAATTTATGGCAGATAAAGGTACCAGAAATGCATCTTGCCATGAGGAACCTCATGGAAAGGCGATTGAGGTACAAAAGGGACTTGTACCTCTGCTTCATTGACTATTCTAAGGCATTGACAAAGTAAAGAACTTTCCCGGATCTGTTCGACATTTTACTAAGACATAACTGTTGATGGAAGAGAATCTAGAGTGATCAGAAACTTGTACTGGGAACAAAAGCTGCAATAAGAGTTGATAGAATGGACTGCTAGTGATACAGAACGATCAGTAGGGAAGTGAGGCAGGGCTGCGTTTTTTCTCAGACCTCTTCAATATCTACAGCGAAATGATTCTAGGAACATATAGCAGCATGAAGTGTCAAAGTAGAGGTCACTACTTATACAATCTAACTATGCGGATGACACAGTGCTAATGCTGACTCGGAAGGAAAACTACAAAATATCCTTACCACAGTCATAAACAATCGAAAGTGAAAACAAGGACTCCAACTGAATGCAAAGAGGACTGAGTGCATGGGAAATCTCAAAACATTCAGACATGCCTGTATGTAAACATTTTTATGCAAGGGGAAAGAATAAACAGTTCCCACTTTAAATACTTGGCTTCACAATAACTCCAGACGCCAGATGCGACACAGAAATAAAGAAGAAGAATCGCTTTGTCTAAAAGACTCATTCACCAAGGTGAAGCCCATCTTTTACCAACAGAAATATAAGACTCGCACCAAAATCAACACTCTGAAACCATATTAATACAAAGCTTCACTTGCTGTCCGAATGTTTGGAGTCTGCTGGTCTTCTCCTGGATATGTTGGTGTGTGTGGGAAAGCAGTGCCAGGTCATCCGCAAAGTCAAGGTCATCTAGTGTTCAGAACAGGCTCCAGCGAATCCCTCTTGGGATGTCTTCTGTCATCTTCCTCATCACCCAATCAATGGCCAGATTGAAGAGAACTGCCGACATCACACATCCTTGTCTTACTCCAGTCTTGACTTCGAAGACAGTGTTGCTATGGCCCACAGAGCATCTGAAGTTGTCGTAGAAGCTCTTGATAAGGTATTATCACTGATGATCCTGCAATAAAGAAAACTGCCTCTGATTCGGTGGCCCCAGGTAGTATGGTCTCATGGTGACCTCAGATTCGGGTTTTCCGAAACACTTCTGTGCCTGTGGTGAGTCTGTGTCAAAGCCCTTGGGATTGGAGGTTCCCGGGGGACGGTTGTTGGAGGGACGTTGTGGTGGTCG
This sequence comes from Rapana venosa, assembly GCA_028751875.1. NCBI lineage: Eukaryota > Metazoa > Mollusca > Gastropoda > Neogastropoda > Muricidae > Rapana > Rapana venosa. Next base: position 19,960,019 of record CM054152.1, on the reverse strand, counting down.
CCACCTCTGGTCTGGCTCCGCGACTGAGCTACTACTGTCGTTAGTAGGGGGCTTAGTAGGTGGTGTCCTGCGTATCTTAGCTCAGAACAGGCACCACTGACCACCACCAAAGTGACCCAGCAGCAGTGCAGGGCCGCTATGTCTGGTGGCCCTACAGCGGCCTGATATTGATGGGCTCCGATCCTGGGGATGCAACGTAACGAATGTGGGTATGGCTGTGGCGGGGAGATTGGGATGAGCGGCGTGGGAACAGGAGGACATGATCGTCACAGAAAATGAGGCATAAAAAAGCTTGTTAAAATAATCATGTACAAAAGAGCCGACAAGTTGGGAATGCTACCAATCAGTCCAGAGTGAGACAGAAAATACTTTGCAAAGTGGTTTACATCATCGTGAAGGATCTTGGAGTTTTTCTGGATCAAACATGAGTGTTTAATTCAGCAACAACTCATCAGATTTTTCTTGGTAAAGAAGAGGATAATATAGCTACGAAGTTTATTTTTGTTCCACTTTAAAATTTGATCCTATATCCAACAGCTCTGCTTTTTTATCAGTCGTTTTATTTTTGTCCACATATATATCCCGAAGATGTTGAAAGAGAGCATGTTAGAATCTGCAAAAGAACACATTCCTGTCACAAAACGAAAGGAAGACAAAAAATGGATGGCCCCAGAAATTTTACGCCTAATGGAAGAGAGAAGAAAAGCAAAAGCAGACGAACAGAAATACAGAGAACTAGACAAACAAGTGAAAAAGAGGTGCAATGAAGCAAAGGAACATTGGATTAACACACAGTGTGAGGAAATTGAAGCCAACACCGGAATAAATAGCAAAACTATACACCAAAAGATAAAAGAGGTCACAGGGAAAAAAGTGTCAACAAAAACAGGGTTCCTACGATCAAGAGATGGAGACATTCTTATGGAAAAGGAGGACATCCTCAACAGGTGGTCAGAATACATCACAGAGTTGTATCACGATGACAGAGGCCCACCACCTATCATCAGTAATGAAGATGAAGGCCCCCATATTCTTGAGGAGGAAGTTCAAAAGGCCCTCAAAAAGATGAAAAAGGGCAAGGCCGCAGGACCCGATGACATTCCATCCGAAATGCTAACCGCTCTAGGCGAATTTGGCATCAAAGAAGTAACAAAACTTCTCAACAATGTCCATGCTACAGGTGAAATTCCAACAGACCTCAAAAAGTCGGTGTACATTGCACTACCCAAAAAACTAGGCACAGTTGAATGCGATCAGCACCGCACAATAAGTCTTATGAGCCACCTCACAAAAGTCATGTTACGAGTGCTGATGAACAGAATGAGAAATAAAATCCTACCTGAGATATCTGAAACCCAATTTGGATTTATGGCAGATAAAGGTACCAGAAATGCCATCTTTGCCATGAGGACCCTCATGGAAAGGGCGATTGAGGTACAAAAGGACTTGTACCTCTGCTTCATTGACTATTCTAAGGCATTTGACAAAGTAAGACTTTCCGATCTGTTCGACATTTTACTAAGACATAACTGTGATGGAAGAGATCTTAGAGTGATCAGAAACTTGTACTGGGAACAAGAAGCTGCAATAAGAGTTGATAATGACTGCAGTGAGTACAGAACGATCTGTAGGGGAGTGAGGCAGGGCTGCGTTTTTTCTCCAGACCTCTTCAATATCTACAGCGAAATGATTCTAGGGAACATATAGCAGCATGAAGGTGTCAAAGTAGGAGGTCACAACATAAACAATCTAAGCTATGCGGATGACACAGTGCTAATTGCTGACTCGGAGGAAAAACTACAAAATATCCTTACCACAGTCACAATCGAAAGTGAAAACAAAGGACTCCAACTGAATGCAAAGAAGACTGAGTGCATGGTAATCTCAAAACAGTCAGACATGCCTGTATGTAACATTTTATGCAAAGGGGAAAGAATAAAACAAGTTTCCACCTTTAAATACTTGGGCTTCACAATAACTCCAGACGCCAGATGCGACACAGAAATAAAGAAGAGAATCGCTTTGTCTAAAGACACATTCACCAAGGTGAAGCCCATCTTTACCAACAGAAATATAAGACTCAGCACCAAAATCAACACTCTGAAAGCCTATATATGGTCCATCCTTCTGTACGGATGTGAATGCTGGACGCTGACAAAAGACCTCGAAAGAAGACTTGAAGCAGCAGAAATGTGGTATATCAGAAGAATTATGAGAATATCATGGACTGAAAAGAAGTCAAACGAAGAAGTAATGGAAATGGACGGGTACAAAAGATCCCTACTCAAAACCATCAGAAAAAGACAACTACAATTTTTTGGGCACATAAACAGAGCTGATGGAATAGAAAAGCAAATATTGTGTGGAAAGATTTGTGGTACCAAAGACAGAGGAAGACAACGCACAAAATACACAGACAGTCTGAATAGCTACGCAACGAGGAAAGAATCCCCCAACAATGAACTCATCAGGAGAACTGACAACAGAGAGGAATGGAAGGCCATGATTGCCGATGTCTGCAACAGACCTGGCACATGAAGAAGAAGATATCCATTCCTCAGTTCTGTCTATAATTGAGGTAGACTTATGACCTTCACAAGATAATAATAATAATAATAATAATAAATGGAATTTATATAGCGCTACATCTTGCAAAAAACAAATATAAGCGCTTTTATTCATCTTACTTATTCACATGCAGCCTTACAAATTCAAATATATACACACAAGCTCGCACACACACACACACACACACACACACACACACACACACACACACACACACACACACACACACACACACACACACACACACACACACACACACACACACACACACACACACACACACACACACACACACACACTCACGCACACACATAAAGGTTGTACACTCGGCAGGGTGATGGGGTTTTGGCTGTTGAGGGCAGGACAAAAATGATATGGAACAAGAGGGGAGAATCTTAGGTTTTAAATAAATGTGTCTTGAAGCCGAATTTAAAAGCATCATAAGAAGGCTTTTGACGAAGGGAGAGAGGGAGGTCATTCCAGATCGATGGACCAGAAACAGAGAAAGAGGTGACGGCCAACAGTGGACTGGTTGAATCTAGGTATTCTTAAGCACAAGGTATCTGCAGCAGAGCGAAGGGAACGAGAAGGAGTGTACAGGTGAAGACATTCACAGAGGTAGGAAGGTGCTGTTTTATGGAGACATTTGTAACAGAGGGTACTGATCTTATAGTTTACTCTCTGTGGCACAGGCAACCAGTGGAGAGATCGCAAGAGAGGAGTAATGTGCTCAGATTTTTTTCTTTCTGAGGACTAGGCGAGCTGCAGAGTTTTGTATACGTTGAAGGGAGTGGATAGATGATGCTGGCAGATGTAAACTCTTCGAGATCAGAAGACTGGAACACTTTAAATCTGGGAATTAGTGCTGTGGACCAAATTTAGCAATGAAAAGTCTTAGAGATGTACGGAACAAAAATAAAGAGAATATATATTTTTTTTAAGGACCAGTGAGGAATCCCATGTTTACACCATTTATGACACCATTTATGAATGACAAAACGTTGCAGCTATATTTAGAGCTACATCATATGGCCTCAGAACTGTTCACGTACCAAGAAGATAAGGAGACAGTCTTCACGTACCAACAAGATAAGGAGACAGTCTTCACGTACCAACAAGATAAGGAGACAGTCTTCACGTACCAACAAGATAAGGAGACAGTCTTCACGTACCAACAAGATAAGGAGACTAGACAGTCTTCACGTACCAACAAGATAAGGAGACAGTCTTCACGTACCAACAAGATAAGGAGACAGTCTTCACATACCAACAAGATAAGGAGACAGTCTTCACGTACCAACAAGATAAGGAGACAGTCTTCACGTACCAACAAGATAAGGAGACAGTCTTCACGTACCAACAAGATAAGGAGACAGTCTTCACGTACCAACAAGATAAGGAGACAGTCTTCACAGGGGGACCACAGGGTCTGGTGCTGGATGTCCCGCCTGTGAAGGGAAGTATGTGCATTTCTGAGCATCTGCTCTACACCTCTGCTTCCCGGGGAAAGTGAAGCTGCAACCTCTTGTTTGGCTTGCCAGGCAAGAGGGGTACCCTTCAGAAGGGTGCTGCATAGCCTCTCCTATCGCAATTTTCCACAACAGGCACCTACTCGTTGGTGTCCCCTGTTTTCGCAAAGACCTGCTGTGGGGAGACCGAGCGCCTGGCGGGATAACCAGGTAGGGTATGTGGAGCCCGTTTTGCTGACAAAATCCACCTAGGAGAGCGGAAAACTCTGATTTCAAACCCATGCATGGAGAAGGAAAACTCGAAGAACACCCAGGGGGAAACCCTGTCATGCGCCAAAGGAGCTGAAATCAGAGGTGTCGGGCCGTCAGGCGCTCTAACCAAAACACGACACCATATAATATAGCCTTTAATGATGTTTGGAGTCTTCACATACCAACAAGATAAGGAGACTAGACAGTCTTCACGTACCAACAAGATAAGGAGACAGTCTTCACGTGCCAACAAGATAAGGAGACAGTCTTCACGTGCCAACAAGAAAAGGAGACAGTCTTGCAACAAGAATGTTGTGGTCAGATGTGTCGTAAGCTGCAAACAAAAGCAGCAAAGACAGACTGTCGCACAACGGTTATCTTCTGCTGCCTGTATCCAGTCTAATCTTTTATGAGTCTTTTATAAGCGCTTCGATTTCTTTTCGCAAGATATAGGGCAATATAAATTCCATTTATTATCATTATTATCATTGTTATTATTATTATTATTATCATCATCATCATCATCATCATCATCATCATCATCATCATCATCATCATCATCATCATCATCATCATTTTTATGACACATACCAACGCTGTCTTTGCCCTGTCATTCCTAGAACAGGTGGATTAGAATAGTTCACGAAAAGTGCTTGCTTGTTTGTTTGCTTGTTTGTTTGTTTGTTTCTCAGTGAGTCGTCTGCTGAAGCAAGAAAAAAAGATGGCAGTCAACCAACAATCCAAATACCACAAGACACCCAAAAAAGTTCCTGTCTGGTAGAAAGAATAGCTCGATGTCAACATGCGTAAAATCAACGATTTGACGAATAACAGTATTGCGGTATTTTCAACATAGTTATGAAGAGATCAAAGTAAAAAGTATCACGGTTAAAAGGACGAACTTTATAAAAAACAACAACAACACACCATTATGAGACTGGTTTGACTTCTCCTTTAACTCCTTGAGTCACTACGGTGATTTTTTTAAATTTTCAGGCAGTATGTCGTGGGCACGGGATAGCTCAGTGGTCAGAGCACTCGCTTTCCCCAGCTAAGGTTAAGCAGCACCGAGCGTGGTTACCACTTGGAAGGGTGACCGTCTGCACGCCTCGGCTTCATTACAGTCCCCTAGTTCAACCAACAGTAATTTAATGGGTACCTGCATATTTCGGGTCAAGGAAGGTAACGGAGCGAGGGAGAGGAGATGGCGCGACACCCTCAATATCCTCGACCACTTCAGCCTCTCTCCCACTAAACTTACGATTCTCTGTGATTTCAACTTCCTTTTCGACAACCAATCTTCTCCAGATGTCAAACGTCTTTCTCTTTCTCTGACCAACCATTCTCTCTCCCAACTGGTAAACGAAGCAACGCACAGATCAAGTCATATTATAGAGTGGCTGATTACTCATGCTTCATTTAATCTTGTCACATCTGTCTCTGTCACCGACGAACGACATTCTGATCATTCCGACACTCTTTTCCACCTCAACATCACAAACCTGTCAGAAAGAAGAAATATGTTACTCGTCCCAATCTTAAGGCCTTAGACATTCATACCTTCTCTTCACAAGCTTCCGAACGTTTTTCACAAATCTCTGACCACACTGACCTCTCTGATCACTATAACACTGTTCTCCGCCAATTGCTGGATGAGCATGCACCTCCTACTGACCATCTCCTACATGACAGACCCTGTGCGCCATGGTATACCCAAAACACCCTGATAGCAAAGGCAAACGCCGGGAAACTAGAAGGGGCAGTGGGGGAAGTCAAAAATGAAATCAACAAAACATCTTTTCCCCAAAAACAAATAAAACACAGCCCAACCTTAATCCTTTTCGAAAGACAGATACTACCCCCCCAATTCTCTGTGACACCCAAAAAATCCTTTTTTTTTCCCCCTCCCTCAAATCTCCTTTTTGGATCTCAAAATCAAATTTTTTGCCTAAACCCACGCCTGCTGAACTTCCATCCACTTTTCTTCCTTCGGTTCAACAAAGTCCGCAACATACCTCCAGACTGAATCAAACACCCTGCGCCTCCTGATCCCCCGTTTTGGCACTCCTCTCTTCTCCTTCCATCCCACAAGTGAAAAAGAATCATGACAATCTAAGGAATGACTATAAAATCATTTGTGACTCTTAAAATTCCCATACCATGCCTCCTGTTTTCTCACAATGGCCTTCCACAACTGGTACACATATTATCACTAAATAGTGAAACTCTCTCTATGTCAGGAAAATTTCCATCAGCTCTAAACGGAATAGTTACACCTCACGAAAGGCACGACCTGATCCCAATATTCTGAAGAAATATAGACCTGTCTCAACTTACCCATTGTCTCTAAGTACTAGAAAAATTTTTCTCAACAGCTCAACAGTCACCTTCACTCCAATGATCTCCTTCCCCCTTTTTAATCTGCCTATCGCCCCAACCACAGCACCGAAACCACCCTAGTCCACACATTAGATACACTTCTACTTGCTTCTGATGCAGGAAAAATTTCCCTCCTCACGCTTCTTGACTTATCTGCAGCCTTTGACACTATAGATCACTCAATTCTTCTTTCTTGCCTCCAAATACGTTTGGTATTAATGGCACAGCCCTCACCTGGTTTACTTCATACCTCACAGACCGATTCCAGAAAGTTATTGTAAACAAAATTCAATCAAACCTGTCAAAATGGAATGTGGAGTCCCACAGGGATCAGTCCTGGGCCCTGTTCTCTTTAATCCCTACACTGCTACACTCTCACATATAATAAACAACCACCATATTATCATCATTTCTATGCAGATGACACTCAGCTTCAGTGCAGTGATACTGTTGAAAACTTGCCTTCCCTCCTGACAAATATGTCCTACTGCCTTCAAGACATTCAAAACTGGATGACTCAGAACAAGTTACAACTTAATGACGATAAAACCGAAGCCATGCTCATAGGGACCCAACATAAACTCTCCTTCATCACAAAAACTTCAATAGAATTCGGCAATGCGTCAGTTCCATTGGCCAACTCTGTGAAGTATTTAGGAGTAGTTGTTGACAACACACTCTCTGTGAAAAAATTCATCACCCAGACCTGCCAGTCTTGCTACTATCAATTACGGCGCATAAGCGCAATTCGCAAGTATCTGTCCACTGATGCAACTTCCAAGCTTGTCATATCTCTCATTCTTTCACGTTTAGACTACTGTAATTCTCTTTTGGTTGGCCTACCAGCATCATCCATCCACTCTCTTCAACGCATACAAAACTCTGC
>CM054152.1:19944965-19947465 GCA_028751875.1 Rapana venosa | reverse complement strand
GAAAGTAACCACTCGTACTTCGGATGAGACTAAAAACCGAGGCCCCGTGTGCGAACGCATGCAGAACATCTTGCGCACACGTTAAATCCTGTTTCCGCTGTTCGAAAGAGTAGGCCATTGTGTGCCGGTGGGAACAGATGACAAAATTTAAAAACCGCATACACACGCATAAAATAAAAGCGCTTTGATTTGTTGCTTTACAATATTCAGCGCTATATAAATTCCATACATTTATTATTATTATTATTACTACTGTGGTGATCTTCCTGGTTTTGAGGGTGTACAGGAGCAAACCTGGGCACAGTGGTATGAACTGAGATCAGCGAAGTGGTTGAGAGAAGCAACAGCGCTAGACCATCACGGAAATCCAGGCAACACATGCACACGGCTTCTACTACTGACTGCTCCTGTGCCATATTGAGCTAGCTTGCATAGTGACTACCAGTAACAAAACTGCCAGTTCACAAAACTGTATATTTTAAAAAAAAGTAATTTGAGAAGCAGTGTAACTACCCAGTCATGTATATAACACCGATTGAGGCTTGCTGAAAACAGCAATTTTAGTCAACAAGCTTAAAAAAAAATCTATTAAACATTGACACCGGCAAACACAAGGTAAGTCGTTGTTTAGGCTTGTTCAGGCGCACCAACTTTTCTTTTGTCAACAAAGTCTTTTGAAATTCGACTCTGAGAGAAAAGAAAATATGGTGCAACTGAAACACAAGAGCCATTTTCGCCCATGTGACAGACAACAATAGTTCTGAGCGTTCGACGACTACCACTACGACGAAAAAGAAAAAGAATTGCAAAGAAGAAGAATTGCGAAGAAGAAGAAGGAGAATTGCGAAGAGGAAGAATTGCAAAGAAGAAGAAGAAGAATTGCGAAGAAGAGGAAGAATTGCGAAGAAGAAGGAGAATTGCGAAGAAGAATATTATTGCAAAGAAGAAGAATACGAAAAAGAAGAAGAATGCGAAAAAGAAGAAGAATTGCAAAGAAGAATTGCGGAAAATGAGAAAAATTGCGAAGAAGAAGAACTGTGAAGAAGAGGAGGAAGAAGAATTGCGAAGAAGAAGAATTGCAAAGAAGAAGAAAAAGAAGAATTGCGAAGAAGAAACAAGAACAACAAGACGAAGAAGAAGAAGACGAAAGAAGAAGAAGAAGAGAAGAAGAAGAAGAAGAAGAAGAAGAAGAAGAAGAAGAACAACAACAACAACAACAACAAGACGAAGAAGAAGAAGACGAAGAAGAAGAAGACGAAGAAGAAGAAGACGAAGAAGAAGAAGAAGAAAGACAGAGACGAAACAATGACAGACCGACCTGAATTCTTGTCTGCGCTTTCTCCCAGTGTGTTCCTGTTCTCAAAAACGGACAGGGATCAAATGACACTGCCAGAAATGGAGAGGAATAGGACACGTCTCTTTAACTGTCCGTCCTTTAGTCGTCTCTTGTTTTCTTTTTTCTTCTTCTTGCAAACTTCAGAGCTTTCCGTCTCCCACACAATGTTGAGAGTGGAAGACAATGTTTGATATAAGTGAAGCAACGACTGAAACTGGAGAGGGGGTGGCTGTAACTAGATAGTTCTTTCTCATCTGAAGAAGTTGTTTATTTTAAAGACGTTTCTTTGTTGTTTTTGCGGACTGTTACAATCAGATTCTGAGTTTCTATTGAGATTTCTAGGATTGCTATGAATGGCATTCTTTGTTTAATGACGCATGCATTGGTGAATGAATAATACTTTTGTTAAGAAACGTCATTACCTTTAGCTTGCATGTGTTTGTTTGCTCATGAAGTTTCCAGAATATTCTACTGTATTCTATGACGTTCTGCGCTTTTCTGGAATGGTGTAGGCCGACAGTAAAGTAAGAAGTTTTAGAAGCTACCAGAATGAGTCACTGTAACCGGAGATGTTTGTGTTCCTTAAGTTCCTGGAATCTTCCAGTGGCTACCAGAAGGGGCCCTGGTACTGTCTATATACAAGGGGCTGTTGTCGCAGAGGACCAGAGACGGAGAGATGAAGGGAGGACAGTCTGAGGAAGAAAGATGAGGAAGGACGGAGAGTCGGAATGGCCGAAAGCCAAGGGGAGGCAAGCTGAGATTGCCTGAAGAAGGGGAGAAAATTAAAGGAATAGAAGGGGAGCTATGAGGACTGTGGAAGTCATTAACTGATTGAGCTCTATCTAGTGAGTGTAGTCACAGAGTTTTGGCTGTTAATCCACAGTGATTGTGGAAAGGATTTTTCCTTTTTGTTTCGAACTTTTGTAGTGGAAATGATTATTGTTTTGAATTGATTTAGTAGAATAAAAGAAATCCAACTTGATTCCTGAGTCATCCTGTGCTCTGTCTGGATGTGATTCACGAGAGATAGGAACCAACTCTTGGCATTTCAGTCAGCGTTCTACGTCCCCTGGAGTGTTTTCAAAACAAAGAGTTAGTTCTTCAAAGAAACACGCAACACGGATGTCTCATCATCTCTCATCTGCTCCCATAACCCCCTCCGGG
>CM054152.1:19937465-19942465 GCA_028751875.1 Rapana venosa | reverse complement strand
AAATAGCAACAAGCATCGTAGCAAACAAAGAAAACAAAACAAACAAACACACACGCATACATACATACATACATACATACATACATACATACATACATACATACAAACAAACGAGCGTACAAGCAAAGCCAAGAACAAAACGTAAGCAACACGTCACTTTGAACAATTGTTATTAAAACGACTGCTTGGTATAACAGTTGTTGCTTTCTTTCACCTTCAAGTTCAAAAAGGCGATCTTTGACAAGAAGTCATACACGATGAAAAGACAACAACAACAACAACAACAACAACAACAACAACATCGAAAAACCTACACAAACCAAACAAACAATCAAAAACTTCAAACCAAACAACACACAAAACACCAACAAATACAATCGTAGATGTTTGCTTTCAGGTTGCTCCCAATCTTTATCGTTCGGAAGAAAAGATAAACTGAAGACAGTTTTTGGTTTTTTTTAAATGTCTTAACTGTAAAGTTTTGTTAGAAAATATAGCATAATATGAACACGTTTGAAAGTCAGACTAAAAAAAATAAACCCCAAAAAACCCAGCCTCTCCCGAAAAATAATAAGTAACATATAACCAAAAACTGGACGCAATCTTAAAGCGGGTAAGGTTACTCTGTGAATTGTTAGTGCCTTGTTCAAAGTGGCAAAGAAATGTGTGTGGGTTTTGTGTGTCAGGTCTTGTGTTATGTTTTTATATTGTGTTATGTTTTTGTATTGTGTAATGTTTTTATATTGTCTCCTTCCTTCCCTCCCCCCCCCCCCCTCCTCCTCCTCTTCTCGTTCTTCTCGTTCTTGTTGTTGCTATTGTTGCTGTAGTTGTTGTTGTTGTTGTTGTCGTTCTTCTTCTTCTTCTTCTTCTTCTTCTACTACTCTCTCTCTCTCTGTCTGTCCCCCTGTCTGTCTCTGTCTATCTCTTTCTGTCTGTCTCTCTTTCTCACTGTTTGCCTGCCAGTCTGTCTGTCACTCTATCTGTCTCTGTCTCTCCCTCTGTTTGCCTGCCAGTCTGTCTATCTGTCTGTCTGTCTGTCTCCGTCTCACTCTCCTTCTCCCTCTCTCTCTCTCGTTGAATTTTATTTATTTATTTATTTATTTATTTATTTATCCCTTTTTGTGTGCAAAGTTTTCGATACTTGTTTGTTTGATCTCTTGCTCAGATTTTATTTCTTCTTCCCTCCTTCCTTTTCTTTCTTTCTTTCTTTCTTTCTTTCTTTCCTCCCTGGCCTTTCTTTCTTTCTTTCTTTTCTTTCTCTTTCTTTCTTTCTTTCTTTCTTTCTCTCTTCTCACACACTCACTCACTCTCTTTCTGTTGTTTCCAGTTTCTCTTCGTTCTCTCTCTCTTGATTATTATCTTTTTTTTACTTAGGGTTTTTTCCCCTTTCCTGGTTGGTCGTGTTTCCTCTTTATTTGTTTTTACTATCGGTTATTCTCTCTGTGTGTATATATGTGTGTGTGTGTGTGTGTGTGTGTGTGTGTGTGTGTGTGTGTGTGTGTGTGTGTGTGTGTGTGTGTGTGTGGTGCGCGCGCGCGCGCGCGAGGGCGACAGCTTGTTTGCATATTTTCGTGCGTGTTTGCATGTGTATATGTGTATGTGCGTGTTCTTGTTTGTAAGCGCTTCGATTTGTTTGTTTTACAAGATTCAGCGCTATATAAATTCCATACATTATTATTATTATTATTATTATTATTATTATTATTATTATTATTATTATTATTATTATTATCATCATATTATTATTATCATCATCATTATTATTATTATTATTATTATTATTACGTGAGTGTGTGAGTGATTCTGTGTGTGTGTGTGTTTAGAGGGATGGGGGTGGGGATGGAGGTTCGGGGTGGGGTTTCGCGCGTGCATGCGTACATGCGCAAGCACTGGTGTGTTCGTTCTTGTATTTAACGTCTGTTCACTATAAGTGATATTAGACGGTGTGTGTAAGTGTGTAAGTCTGTGTATGTGTGTGTGTGTGTGTGTGTGTGTGTGTGTGTTTTGTGTGTGTGTGTGTGTGTGGTGTGTGTGTGTGTGTGTGTGTGTGTGTGCACCCGGGAGCGTGCATATGTGTGTGCGTGTTTGTGCATGCGTATGTGTATTTTTTTGTGGCCAGTATCATTTTTCCTTTGCTATTTTTTGGTCAGTTTCTACGGCGTAGTTGTGTTTCTCTTGCTTGTTATATTCGCCTTGTATTTCTGATTTCCGTATTTCTGATTTCCTCAGCTAGGCTAGTGTGGGGTTGTTGTTGTTTTTTCTCCTTTTCCTAGAACGGCTGATTATTTCTCTGTTCTTCTTTCCTTTCTGTCATCTTTTGTTCTCACTTTTTCTCTCCTTTCTGCCGGTGTTCTGGAACATATTGACTCGGCCGTAGAAACTGAACTCCCTGATGGATTTTTTATATATATTTTTTTTAACGTAGCCTTTGTTATGATTATGAGAAAAACTGACACTGGTGATACGTTGAATTTTGATGTGGGAGAAATTCGAATGGCTGGTTTTATTTTGTATAGAAATTACGTACCCTGTCAGACTTGCACAAGTTTTGATTCCATTTCCTGCATGAAATACATACTGATGATCATTATTTCTGAGCTTAAACAGAAAAAAACACCAAACACATGTGCTAGAGTTAATAATTATTAGAACGTTACACCGGTATCATAAGTTTAGTTTTGTGATTTCTACACCTTTTGCAGGTCTTTTTGTCCGCTTGTGTTTGTTGTTGTCCGTTTTGTATGTCTTTGGTTACTCGTTTGTTTTGGTTTGATTTTTGGTTTTTGTTTGTTTTTGTTTTGTTTGTTTGGTTTTCTTTCCGGGGGAGGGGTTGTTTTTGTTGTCGAATCTCGTTCTTACCTCACTATCTGATTCCTTTCAGTGCTGTGTTTCTTTTTCTTCTTCTTCGTCGTCGTCGAACGCTCAGAGAGCAACTATTGTAGTCTGTCATATGAGCGAAAATGCGTCACGCTGCCGTTAAGCGCCTGACAAGTCAGGCCCAGCGCATCCGACTTCGGCAAAAGAGAGAACTGTTATATTCTAAGTCTTTCTGGGAGAAAAAAAGGGGCAGGAGAATGAACCAAGAAGGCAGAAAACAGACAAGAAAGAGGTGACAGGAAGAAAAGGAACATCGCAAAAACAAATAAAGAAAGTGATAGAAAAGAGGACATTTCTAGCACAGAATTTTCAGAAGGTAAGGCTGCTATTTATACTGAACCCCCCCCCCCCCTTTTAACCCCCCCCCCCCCCCCCCCCCCCCGGGCATCAAAACACGCTGTGTTTGAGCATCATTTTCAGACTCGTCGTGAGCAAAAATGTAAAACAAAGAACGAGGGACGGGGAAGCCAGTCGTGTTTAGCAACATCACCACGCTGGGGGACCAGGCACTGACACAGCTGCCTTCAGAAAATAATGTTCAACCTGGACCACGTACTGGAAAGCGGAGAGGAAAAGGAAAGTGAGGAGAGGAGAAGGTGGGGGTTGGGGGGTGGGGGGGATGGGGGGAGGGAGGAGTAATGGTTACAACAACAAAAAAAAAACATTGTTATTCTTTTTCTGTTTGGTTGGTTGTTCTCCAAAAAATGGTTACAGCAAAAAGAAATGTCTTCTTTTTTTTCTATCTGTCTGTCTTGTTGTTCTAGTAATGGTTACAACAAAGGAAAGTTCGTCTTTTTTTCTGTTTGTTTGGTTATTCGAATAATGGTTACAACGAAAAGAAGGTTCGTCTTTTTCTGTTTGTTTGGTTATTCGAATAATGGTTACAACGAAAAGAAGGTTCGTCTTTTTCTGTTTGTTTGGTTATTCGAATAATGGTTATATCAACAAGAAGAAATGGATTCTTTTTCTGTTTGTTTGGTTATTCGAATAATGGTTATATCAACAAGAAGAAATGGATTATTTTTCTGTTTGTTTGGTTGCTCGAATAATGGTTATATCAACAAGAAATGTATTCTTTTTCTGTTTGTTTCCTTGTTCTTGATGAACTCTCCGCGGAAAAAAACAAACGTTAGCTGAAACTGATAAGCGCAGACTAATATTACATTGGTCATGCAAACAGAAACATCCCCCCCCCCCCTTCACCACCACCACCACCACCACCACCAAATCTGGTGACGACAGTTCTCCCAAGGTAAGGTTGAGGGCAGAAGGAAATGAGGCAGACTATCACCAACATCCTACATTGCCAACATCACTGAGGTCAGTGGTCTGGGAGGAGGGCTACAGGAGATGGTAGAACTCAGCAGAGTGACAGAGAGACAGAGAGTGACACAGAGAGAGACAGAGACAGAGAGAGAGAGAGAGAGAGAGAGAGAGAGATGGCGAACCCTGGTGACATTGCGAGAAGCTCCTACAGACGACAGCGGCGATGGAGACAGTTATTTTAATATAATTATTTTGCTGCCTCATCTTCTGTGACGTCCTCCGTCCCGCTGTTCCCACACCGCTCATTCCAATCTACACGCCACAGCTATACCCAGATTCGTTATGTCTCATCCTCAGGGTCGGAAGTCCACAGGGAGACCATCACTATCAGGCCGCCGTGGGGCCACCAGCCAGAGAGACCCTGCACTGCTGCTGGGTCACTTTGGTGGTGTTCAGTGGTGCCTGTTCTGAGCTAACATACCCAAGACACCACCTACTAAGCCCCCTACTAACGACAGTATTAGCTCAGTCGCGGAGCCAGACCGAGTGAGTTGCCCACCCGAGGTGGCAACCACCACAACGTCCCTCCAACGACCATCCTCCCTGAACATCCAACCCCAAAGGCTTTGACATAAACTCACCACAGGCACAGAATGTATGGGAAAACCGAATCTGAGGTCACCATGAGACCAGAGCAAGTAGAACCACCGAATCAGAGGCAATTTTTTTTAATTGCATGATGATCAATGACAGTGAGGATGACATAATGATGCTGCTGTGGAAGTGCATATGCTTTGAGACTACTTGACAGGGTTGTACTCTACGCTTACTATCACAATATATCCCGGCGTCAATCA
>CM054152.1:19932465-19934965 GCA_028751875.1 Rapana venosa | reverse complement strand
CCTTTTTTTACTTCCTTTTTTCCCCACCTGGTTCGTGTTTCTGGTAATCATGCGTGTTCTCTTCGTGTTTGCTGTAACATTGTAGTAGTACACTTCTTCAAGTTTTCGGAAGGGCTTTTCTTATGTTTGTTGCAATTAGGATTTACTCCCTAAAAAAACAACAACAACAACAATTCCAACAAACATCGCTTTTGAAGGATGTTAATTTTTTTTGTTTTTGCAAATATGTGTTTTTATCTCCCAGAGCTCGTGCTGAAATGTTTTTTGTTTCCCCTTGGTAATCGTCATGTGTCCTTTTACTGAATTCCTTTTTTTGCAACTATTTGCTAAGTTCTATTGTGGTTTTTATGGTTGGTTTGGCTTGGTTTGGTTTGGTTTGTTTCTTGTCTTTGTTTTCTGCTCTTTTGTTTGTTTTTGATTGTTTATTTGTCTTGTTGATCGTTTGTGATTGTTTGTTTCGTTTGTTGGTTTTTGTTTTTTGTTTTATTTTGTTTGATCGTTTTTTTTTCTTTTTGTTTCCTTAAATGGTTTTGGTCTGTTTTCTTTTTCTTTTCAAGGCAACTGCCAAGTAGAACTATATTTCATTTACTTGTCAAATCTACAACCCCTACCCGCCACCAAACCCCCCACTCTCTACCCGTATGAAGGAGATGACTACGTGCTCCTTTTTCTGTTTTTCCAGCAAGACTGTCGTACAGGGAACAGTACAAGGAGGGAGACGAAGAGGCAGTCAGAAAAAAACAACAACGATGGGAAGACAAAGTCAGAGAGTGGACTGGCCTTGAGTGGAACGATTTGCTACGGAAAGCAGAGGAACCCCCCGGGAGTGGAGGAAACTGGTTGCAAAATCTTCAGTGGTGCCCCCACGATCCACGGGACTACGGGATAGGCGATGGTGAAGCATGATTTTTGTGTGTGGACCATAGGTAGTTAATTCTCCGTAGCTGAGGTCTCTGACACATCCTTTGTTTCGTGTGATACTTATCAACACTCCATTCTCTCTTCATGCAGAGGCGTTCCGTTATTTTGTGTTTGGGTCTTTTTGTTCTGTTGGTTTGTTCGTGGTGTGTGTGTGTGTGTGTGTGTGTGGTGTGGTGTGTGTGTGTGTGTGTGTGTGGCGTTCTGTGCGTGTGTGTGTGCTGTTGGTGTGTGTGTCTTGTGTGTGTGTGTGTGTGTGTGTGTGATGTGTGTGTGTGTGATGTAATTTGTAACTCATGTCTTGTTTAAGAGGTGTTCGTTGGGTTTGGGTTATTAGTTCTTCAGTTACGCCTCCACCAGTGTATCAGACGATTGGTGTGTGTGTGTGTGTGTATGTGTGTGTGTGTGTGTGTGGTCGCGAGTGTGTGTTGGTGCGTTGTTTTGATTTTTTGGGTTCCATTTAGTGTTTATAATTGTGATTCTTTGTATTAGTTAGTGTGCATGTAATGTGTTGTGTGTATGTGCTGCGTCATCTTGTTTGTGTTGTAATGTGTGTTGTTGTTGTATGTTGTATGAAGTGATTTTATGATGAAATTGTAGCGTGTTGTATTGTTTGTATGATGTATGTGTCACGCGCTACGCCGAGTGAGTATGCTTTTTCGATTGAATTTTGAGCAATTCTAATGTGATCGTTGCATAAGTAAAGCGGCCATTAAAATTAAAAGTTTGTGCTGTATGTATCTATTGTATCCGTATGTGTTTTATCTAATGAATTATTTGCATGGAATTCTTGTTGTGTGTTTTTACTGTATTTCAAACCACTTTTAGCCAAAGAAATTTTTCCAGCGGGAAATTTGAGCACCTCTCTCCAAGAAGAAAGCGTCGCCACAAGAAAAGCGCCACCCATTAAAAAATACAAAAGAGTTTCCAGTCTGTATGTGTATTTGTATCCCTATAAGAGTGACTTTTCTCTATATAATTTTACCAGTGGCAACTGTCTTGTTGCTGTGGGTTCTTTTACATGAGCTTTTTTGTGTGGTGCACCCGAAACTTCATTTTTTCGTCTCATCGGAAAAGACTTGCACCCAGACCACCCCTCAAGGCCGAGTGGATGGAGGGTGGGGGGTGGGGGTTGGGGGTGGAAGTTTGGGTCCAAACAGGATCGAACCCACAGCTTCTCGATTTCTAAACGGGTGTATTACCGCTCGGCCACCGAACCACGTGGTAACACACACACTCACGCACGCACGCACGCACGCACACATACACACACACACACACACCGCGCGTGCGCAAGCACGCCACACTCACACACACACACAAACAAACACACACACGAACACGAACACATACACACAAACTTGCGCACGCAAACACACTCACACACACAAATATATGCACACACACACACACGCGCGCACGCACGCACACACACAGGTCTCTCCCTCTTTCTGTCTCTTTCTCCGTCTTTCTCTCTCTGTACTCTTTGTCTCTCTGTCTCTCTCTGTCTCTCTCTCTCCCCCATCTCTCTCTCACTCCTTCTCTCCCCGTCTCTCTCTCTCTCCCTCTGCCCCTCTCTACC
>CM054152.1:19919965-19929965 GCA_028751875.1 Rapana venosa | reverse complement strand
ACCCATCCACCCACCACCCACCACCACCCTCCCCCCTCCGATCCCCAAAGCACATCTGCACACACTGACCCCGCATCAACGTCATCAACATCAACCCGGGGGAAGGGAGAGAAAGAGTGACTGTCATCCATCTCCCCCCCCCCCTCCACCCCCCATCCTTACATCAGACAAAAGAGCCGGGACAGAGAGACAGAGAGAAACAGAGAAAAGAGAGATACAAGACAGAGAAACAGAGACAGAGATACAGACAGACAGACAGACAGAGATGGAGATACAGACACACACAGAGAGACAGAGATAGACACAGACAGAGATAGAGACAGAGGAAAAGACAGACACACGAAGACAGAGAGAGACAGGGAGAGACAGAGATACAGACAGCCACACACACAACAGACAGAGAGAAACAGACAGACAGAGATACAGGCAGACAGACAGAGATACAGAGACAGAGATACAGACAGCCACACACACACACAGACAGAGACAGACAGACAGAGATACAGGCAGAGATACAGAGAGAGACAGAGATACAAACAGACAGACAGACACAGAGAGACAGAGGATGGCAGTACTGTACTGTACTCTCCTGTACTGTCCTGTCCTGTACTGTACTGTACTGTCCTATACTGTACTGTACTCTCCTGTACTGTCCTGTCCTGTACTGTACTGTACTGTCCTATACTGTCCTGTCCTGTCCTGTACTGTCCTGTACTGTACTGTCCTGTCCTGTCCTGTCCTGTCCTGTCCTGTACTGTACTGTCCTGTCCTGTACTGTCCTGTCCTGTCCTGTCCTGTCCCGTCCTGTACTGGCAGCTCAGCCTGCTGAAGCTATGTGTATGACCCAGGGTGATGAAGCGGGCCTGCAAACTGCATTATCTGAAGACGGCCCTCAGAAACCCGCCCTTCTATTATCCCCTCCCCATCCATCGTCATTTCCTGCCCCTTCCCACCCCATCCCCCCCTGGAGCTTGGTCAAACGACTTCCGGATGTCCATCAAGGGAAGAGAAGGACACGAGCCTCGGAAGAATCCTCTCACAATGCTAAAACGCGACACTGCAAACCGCCTTTCGCTGACAAAACGGTAAAGTACGACCAGGCAGACAGCAGGGCCGGACAGTGCCAATCATAGTTTATGGTGAAGTCTGGACAGGCAGAAGATACCCCCTGACGACCCGAACCCTAGACTGGTTTTTTTCCCTCCCTCCCCCCCCCCCCCCCCCTCCTAACGATCTTGACCACTGTCCATCGATAGAGATGATGTCTGAATTGACCACCGCTCCTCTCTCTGTCTTTGTCTCTTCCCCCTGGAGGGCTGAAAAAAGAGGAAAGTTAATTTTGGCGAAAGAACAGCTGCGGTAGAATGGGTTTAATAAGGAGGAGGAAGAGGGTGTGGGGGTGGGTGTCCATCAGTTAACCAGACTTTTCGTTGCATCTCATTGTGCTGACTGTCCGCAGAGAATTCGGCCATCTTCTTGACCCCGGCTTGCAGGCAGAATAAATTTTCATCTTGGACGCAGGCTGTGGAACTTTCAGTGCCAAGGCATGGGGTGTGGCGGTTGGGGAGATGATGGGGTGGGGTGGGGGTGGGGGATGGAGGATGGAGGGGAGAAGAAAGGGGAGGGAAAGTGGGAGGGGTGTATGATGATGTACTGGAAGAGGGAGTGTGTGCTTAGATTCATGCGCTGGGAGAGGGAAATGTTAGCAAAACTGGGGATAGGTAAGAGGAAATGCAACTTTAAAAAAACAAAAGTGTGGGTTTTGTTGTTGTTGTGTGCGTTGTCCTCTGATTCACTTACAAGTGTCATGTTCATCATTACTTGGCTGACTGCAGAGGCTTTGTTGGGGACAAGAAGATAGCTTGACCTCTGTTCCCAATGCTGTTTCTGCTGTTGCTGCCATTGCTGTTTCTGCTGTTGCTGCCATTGCTGTTTCTGCTATTGCTGTTACTGCTGTCTCTGCTATTGCTGCTACTGCTGTTTCTGCTGTTGCTGCCATTGCTGTTTCTGCTGTTGCTGCCATTGCTGTTTCTGCTATTGCTGCTACTGCTGTTTCTGCTATTGCTGCTACTGCTGTTTCTGCTGTTGCTGCCATTGCTGTTTCTGCTGTTGCTGCCATTGCTGTTTCTGCTATTGCTGCTACTGCTGTTTCTGTTATTGCTACCTTTGCTGTTTCTGCTATTGCTGTCACTGGTTTTGACTATGGTAATTTTTATTTCTTAGACTTGGTCTGCAGCGTACCATGTTCGTAATGTTTGTTTGTTTAAACTGTTAATTGTTTGTTATTGGTTGCATGACTCTGTAAGAATAGGTTCAATGCAAGCTCTTTGATTTGTCTTTGCAAGATATAGCGCTATATAAATTCCATTTATTATTATTATTGCTGCTATCGCTGTGTCTGCTATTGCTGCCACCACTGTTTCTGCTATTGCTGTTTCTGCTGTTGCTGCCACTGCTGTTGCTGGTGTTGCTGCCTCTGCTGTTTCTGCTGTTGCTATTGCTGCTACTGCTGTTTTTGCTGTTGCTGTGTTATTGCTATTGCTGCCACTGTTGTTTCTGCTGTTGATGCCACTGTTGTTTCTGCTGTTGCTGGCATTGCTGTTTCTTCTGTTGCTGCTACTGCTGTTGCTGGTGTTGCTGTTTCTGCTGTTGCTGCCATTGCTGTTTCTGATTGTGCTGTCACTGCTGTTACTGCTATTGTTGCTACTGCTATTTCTGCCATTGCTGCCACTACTGTTTCTGCTGTTGGTGCCACTGCTGTTTCTGCTTTTTCTGCTACTGCTGTTTTTGCTGTTGTTGCTAATGCTGTTTCTGCTGTTGCTGCCATTGCTGTTGCTGCTATTGCTTCCACTGCTGTTTTGCTGTTGCTGCTAATGCTGTTTCTGCTGTTGCTGCCACTGTTGTTTCTGTTATTGCTAGTGTGACCTCTGCAGGTACTGCTATCATTATTGATGCTGCTCCTTCTGCTGAAAATGCTACTGCTATATCAATATTGCTGCTGTGAATGCATTACTTTTACTTCCGTTGCAACTGCAACTCAAACGCTTTTTCTGCAGCTATTACTGCTTTTGTTCCTGCTGCAACAACTACTGCTGTTATTTGTGCTACAACTATTGCTGCTATTGTTTGTGCTGCAACTATAACTGCTGTCTGTCTGTCTGTGCTCCTGTCGGTCAGTGGGTTATCCTGTCTCCTTGTCTCTTTTGTTCCCTGGCTGTTACACTGTGTGTTTCTATCTCTGTATGTTTCTCTGTCTCTGTTTCTGTCTGTCTGTCTGTCTCTCTCACTGTCTCTGTCTGTCTGTCTGTCTGTTTGTCTGACTGTCTGTCTCTCTCTTTCTCTCTCTCTCTCGTGTGTGTGTGTGTGTGTGTGTGTGCGTGCGCGCGCCTGCGTGCCCATACACCTCAGCACAGCTACGCGATAGTACATCCGCGCACACTGACATATATCCAGCTTAATTTTAACAGGCGACAAATCACCAAACAACAACAACAACAACAACAAAACCCCATCTTTCTTTTCATGGCGTTTTGAAAAGCAAGCATCCTTTAACCTTAACCTTGATTGGAGTTCACACAACGGAGAACAAAGGAATCATTAGACAAAGACGCTTCCTGCCCCACCCCCCCTCCTCCTCCCACCTCTCCCCATTGTCCCTTCTTGGCTTCTGCTAATTATTTCCTCATTTAGACACTGAGTCATCTCCCCTTTCCATCGCACCACTTACTAGTATTTACCTCAAGTGATGTTATGTGAAGAAGCTTTTGTTAAAATGTAATAGTATCTTAGCACGTGAAATTTTTGTCACTGTGACCTTTTTTTTCGGAAATTTGCTTTTGTTTTCTTTTTGATTAAAATTTTTTTTTTTTTATCTATTTATTTATTCGTCATTGATCCTTTTTTCATTTGTTTGTTTAATGCTGCATTTTTGCATTTTATCGCTTATTTGTTGCTGCATTTTAGCGTTTTATCGCTTATTTAATAATAATAATGTATGGAATTTATATAGCGCTGAATCTTGTAAAGCAACAAATCAAAGCGCTCAGATGACATTGGTTTGTTTGTTTGTTTTATTTGTTGCTGCGTTTTTGCGTTTTGTCGCTTATTTGTTGCTGCATTTTTGCGTTTTGTCGCTTATTTGTTGCTGCATTTTTGCGTTTTGTCGCTTATTTGTTGCTGCATTTTTGCGTCTTTGTCGCTTATTTGTCGCTTCATTTTTGCGTCTTTCTCGTTTATTTGTTTAGTGTATTTAATATTTATTTATATATTCATTTAATTTTTTTTTTATTCGCGATGTGGGAAAGCGGCTATTTTAATGGGGGCTCAAAACGGTAGGCTGCGAAAGCAAAATTTCACCATTGGTAAACCTCGGAACTGTAGCCCAGGAACGGAAAAAGCTGTTGATTTATTTATTGACTGATCTATCTATCTATCTATCTATCTATCTTTCTTTCTTTCTATCTTTCTATCTTTCTATCTATCTATCTATCTATCTATCTATCTATCTATCTATCTATTTTGCTGCTGTAGCATGTTACGTACTTTGTCTCTAACCTGTGAAAAGAACAATGATGCCATGACGCCGACAACAACTGATTCTTCTGCCAATGAAAAGTCTGCTGTCTTCGTTGGCCATTCCGTGTTGTGATCCAATATTCTGCTCACAGGGGCGTGGCCTCTGTGTTTGAGAGTGGATCTGGAGCCTGGTGTTTCTGTCACAGAGTTCTCTGTCTTTTTCTTTCTCTATTTTTTCTTCACTCCGTCCTCACCTGCGGGGTTCTAGTGCTTGCTGTTCCCTAGCCGCTCATTCCAATTCCATCGCATGCACGCACGTACGCGCGCGCGCGCACACACATACATACACATACACACACACCTACACACACACGTACGTACGCATGCACGTACGGGCGCGCGTGCACACCCACACCCACACACGCACGCACACACACACCCACACCTACACGCAAACACCTACACACATGCACGCACACACACATGCACGCACGCACCTACCCCCCCCCCCCCCCCACACACACACACACACACTCTCTCTCTCTCTCTGTGACTTCTCTGTGAACCTTAAACAACAACAACAACAACAACAGCAGCAGCAGCAGCAGAAGCAGCAGCAGCAGCAGCAGCAGCAGCAGCAGCAGCAGCAGCAGCAGCAACGATGACGACACCAACACCACGACCACGACCATCACCACCTGACCAAAAATCGGTAAAAACGCAAGATAGATATTCAGGTAAGTAGGGAGACAGCCACTCCCCCACCCCCACCCCCAGCACACCCTATCACCACCACCATCTCTCTCTCTCTCTCTCTCTCTCTCTCTCTCTCTCTCTCTCTCTCTCCAATTGCCCTCATTAAAATATTCGAGTTCGAGTTCGAGTTCTCTCTCTCTCTCTCTCTCTCTCTCTCTCTCTCGCTCGCTCGCTCGCTCGCTCGCTCTGATTATCTGTAACCCTTGATATAAGGATCTATCTATCTATCTATCTATCTATCTATCTACCTACCTATCTATCTACCTACCTACCTACCTACCTATCTATCTATCTATCTACCTATCTATCTATCTATCTAACTCCCCAACTCTCTCTCTCTCTCTCTCCTCTCTCTCTCTCTCTCCTCCTCTCTCCCCTTCTTCCTCCCCTCTCTCTCCCCTCCCTCTCTCTCCATCCCCCCCTCGCTCTCTCCCTCTCTCTCTATCCTCCCCCTCTCTCTCTATCCTCTCCTCTCTCTCTGTCCCTCCCTCCTCCCTCCCTTCCCCCCCCCCCCACACTCTCTCCCCTCTCTCTCTCTCTCTCTCTCTCTCTCTCTCTCTCCTTGACATACAATTTTAAATATATAATATCTGTATGTATGTATACATTTCAACAACAAAAAAAGAGAGAAAAGAAAAACCCCTCCCTGAAATCTAACTATGAAAGGTAAACTCCCACAAGGTTCTGCTTGATGTCTTTTCGGGGCTACATACATACAGCACAACGTACACCACACTCGCTAACGTGACAAGACCACACGGTCCTCCTCCTCCTCCTCCTCCTTCTCCTCTTCCTCCTCCTCCTCCCATTGGGGGTGGGGGGTGGGCGAGGGAAGAGGAGGACAACATGGCCCGGTGGTCAATGATGAACACGGGGTGGTAAGGGTTCTACAATGTCGTGTGCAGCAAACCGCCATAAGCTGGGAGTGAGACCAGACACTGGCCTATCCGATGCGCCTGAATATGATACTAATTACTAAATCAATGCAGCGGCGGATCCACTAGTGTTATTTTCTAGGGTATACTAGTGTATAGTGGGTGTGGGTGTAGGTGTGTTGTGTGGGGGGGGGGGGGATGGGGGGTTGGGGGGGGGGGTGGGGGTGGGGGGGGGGGGGGTCAGTGTGTGGTGGTGGTGGTGGGGGTGGTTGGGGTTGTTGGGTGTAGTGTTTATGTGGGAGGGGGAGGGAGAGGAGCTAGAGTTGTGTATGTGTAATAATATACGCTCATATCATGAGTGTGTGTGTGTGTGTGTGTGTGTGTGTGTGTGTGTGTGTGTGTGTGTGTGTGTGTGTGTGTGTGTGTGTGTGTGTGTGCGTTGTTGTTGCTGTTGTTGTCTTCGATTTTACATCTGTTCACTCTCAGTCATATTAGACGATGTGTGTGCGTGTGTGTATTGCATTGTTCAAGTGTGTGTGAAGTGTAGACACACTCCCTCTGTGTGAGAGAGGGAGAGAGAGGGGGGGTGGTGTGGGGGTTGGAGTGAGATTGAATCCCAGAAAGAGAGAAGAGGGAGAGGGTTCAAATTTGGAATGGGATATTTCCTTCAATACCGGCCATGTCATGCCCCACGTGAAGAGACTATGGATGCCTTGAAACAGTTGAAAGAGAGAAGCTCTGGGTCACTTTATACCCTACAGTGATCAATGAGTAGGGGGGACTAGATACCACTGGTTATAACTGACACGCTGCAGTCAAATATAGGACAATCTGTTTTATGAGTAAAGGAGCAATTTGTTTTCTTTTAATCTGGTTGATATTGGAGAAGGGGGAGTGAGAAAGAGACAGAGACAGAGACAGAGAGAGAGAGGGAGAGAGAGAGAGAGGGCAGAGAGAGAGAGAGAGAGAGAGAGAAGAGAGAGAGAAACAGAGACAGAGAGAGAGAGAGAGAGGGAGAGACAGAGAAAGAGGGGGCAGAGAGAAAGTGAGAGAGAACGACAAATTCTTTTATTTCGAGGATAATGAATGAGCACCCATGTGCTTTTTAAAATTTTTACATCCAGTCCCCACAAGTCAAAGTCACCAGTGACTTCAATGTTAGTTTTGTGTCTTTTGGTGTTGATTTGTCTGATGAGTGAATAGTGATTGATTGGAACATTTCCTACAGAGCATGTCAATGTACCTGTTGTGTCACAGATCATGTCGGTGTCTATGTTGTGCGTGAAGAATGGATTAAGGAAAGAAGGTGCAGGACAAGTGGGTTTCCCAAGGAGAAACATTGTGTACGTTTTTCCTTCTCTGTTTGGAGCAAGGAGGACAGATGTTTGGAACAAGGGTTGTGACAGACAGGTTGTAGTGGCAACAAGGCAGTGTACTTCATTGCACGTTGCCAAGTTATTTCGTTGCACAAGACAGACCCTGGGGTGAAATGTCTTGCTACCCATGGATGGGTAAGTTGTGTATGGGATTGACGTACATATAACATTACAGGGAACGAGTGACAAACACTCTGGGAGTGAAGTTCCTATGTCCAGCCTTTAATGAACAATAATGTTGTTCATGTTGCCAAAGGGAAGCTTGCGAGAATGGCCGAAGAAGCTATCGCTGATTTAGTTATTGCTTTGTGGTATCCACAGTGGGTTTGTTTTAGTTCACTTCCCATTACTATTGTTGTGTTATGTTTGATTTGTGTGTTGGTTGAAATTGGTTTTTCATTTTTTATTTATATTATTTTTTATTATTTTATATCGAGGATAATGGAATAAGCACTTATGTGCTTTTTTACATCCAGTCCCTGTGTGTATGCGATTTTGTAAATTCTGTCATCTGTTCCCACCAGCACACAATGTTTATTGTAAAGCGAGTGCGTTTATTTTGTAACACTTGCAAAATGTTTTGTATTTGGGACTGTGTGCAGAGAACACAGGCAGACAGACAGGCAGGCTGACAGACACACAAACATACAGACAGAGACAGACATACAGAAACAGACACAGAAACAGTCAAACCCAAACAGCAAAAATATCCTGTCTGTCCCAGCATAGTAAGGCAAACTAAGCAGTGAGCTAGACCCATGCCTAGCGCTCTGTTGGTAGGCCCTATGGGGAAGGCTAGTTGGGCTAACTAAGGACCACCCCATGTTGGTGCAGTGTCGGGTGTCTGTGTTTGAACTGTCCTGTCTCCGCTGTTACCCAACACCTCTTTACCTCTCTGTCTCTGTCTCTGTCACCACACCACACCACACCACACCATATCACTGCTGTAGCACTGTACTGTACTGTTGCTATGTAAAGTTGTCCTCTACTCGTTTGCCTTGTTCAAACAAGGTGACATCCTTATTGTGGTGGATGTTCTTTCTTTCTCTCTTTCTTTCTTTCTTTTTCTTTTCTTTCTTTCTTTCTTTCTTTCCTTTCTTTCTTTTCTTTCTTGCTTTCTTGCTTTCTTTCTTTCTTTCTTTCTTTCTGTGTATGTGAGTGTGTGTGTGTTTGTGTGTGTGCGTGTGTGTATGTTATGTGTATGTGTTGTGCAAGTATGTGTGAATTGTAGACTCTCTGTGTGTGTTTTTGTTTGTGTGTGTATGCATTGTTTAAATATATGTGAATTGTAGACTCTGTGTGTGTGCGTGCGTATGTGTATATGTGTGAGGTTGGGCTGTAGTAAGATTAAATCCCAGAATGAGAGAGGGAGAGGGTTATGTTTTGGAATGGGATATTTCCTTCAATATCAGCCATATCATGCCCCACATGAAGAGACTATGGATGCCTTGAAACAGTTGAAAGAGAGAAACTCGCTGTCATTTAATACCATACAACGATCAATGATCAGGGGCACATTTCACCACTGGTTTTAACTGACACGCCTTTAGTTAAATGCAGTACACTTCGTTTGATGAGTAAAAAGGCAATTTGTTTTCTTTTAATTTGGGTGATATTAGAGATGAGGAGGGGGTAAGAGAGAGAGAGATAGATAGACAGAATGAGGGAGGGAGAGAGACTGGGTGGTAGGGAAGGATAGATATATATCTAGATAGAGAGAGAGGGGGTGGAGGGAGGGAGAGAGAGGGGTAGGGAGAGAGAGGGAGAGAGAGAGGGGTGGGAGAGGGAGAGAGAGAGGGTGAGAGACTTTTATTTCAAGAGAGTCAGGTATGGAGTAAGCGTAATGTTTTTGCTTTTCTTTTGTTAAACCAGTTTTCAAAGAACTGAACAAAACAAAATCCTATTTTCAGTGGGTAATGTAACAACTTGGCATCACCTACAAAGACCACATAAGCAACGAAAGCGTGCATAACAGAATCCAGCAAACCATTGGACCCTATGAGAACCTTCTAACGATCATGAAAAAGCGTAAACTTAAATGGTATGGGCATGTCACAAGATCCAAAGGACTTGCAAAGACAATTTTACAAGGCACTGTCCAAGGAGGAAGAAGAAGAGGCAGACCAAGGAAGAGCTGGGAGGATAACATCAGCGAATGGACAGGCCTAGAACTCAACAAAACCTTGAGAAAGGCAGAACAGAGAGAGGAATGGAGGAACTGGTTGTTGAGTCTTTGAGGGTGCCCCACGGTCATCAGACTGCGGGACAGATAGATAGATAGAATGTAACAACTACAGAAGAGAGGGAGATGCTTTGACGCTTTGACCAATTTATTGACATTGCCCATTGTGGACTGTTGTCAAGGAGTGATGGTACATATGCCTTTTTGATGTATTCAAGAGAAATTACAGGACGCATTTAACATAATGAAAAGAAAAGCTCTTTATAAATGGATAGGACTTTAAAATCTCTGGCGTA
>CM054152.1:19887465-19912465 GCA_028751875.1 Rapana venosa | reverse complement strand
AAGCGTCTTGCTGGCAGCCAAGCAAGGGAAGCCACTCACAGAGAAGAGAGAGAGACAGAGAAAGAAAGACAGAGAGAGAAAGAGAGACTGATTTTGATTTGATTTATTCTTTTATTTAAGAGAGGTAGAGAGACATACATACATACATACAACAGACAGACAGACAGACAGACAGACAGAGAGACAGAGACAAACTCAGTGAAAACTCGAGCTCCTACATTTTATTTTAAGCGTAATTGGGTAAGCAAGAGGCGGGTTGTTTTTGTTGTTGTTGTTTTGGGGTTGGTTTTTTGTTGGTTTTTTTTTTTTTTTTTTTTTGGGGGGGGGGGGGTTACACCCGTCCCTCGTAATAAGGGGGAAAAAGTAAATGAATAAATTAAAATAAAAATTAGAGAGAAATGTGAATACTTCTGATATACACATGTGCACGAGAGAGAGAGAGAGAGAGAGAGAGAGAGAGAGAGAGAGAGAGAGGGGATGAGGGAGAGAGAGAGGGAGGAAGGGTTGTTGTCAGCTTGGACCTTTTTTTAAGCGGTTGCTAATGACTCCGATTTTGAAGTGTGTGTGTGTTTTGAGGAAGAGAGAGACAGAGAGAGACAGACATATAACACACACATACAGAGAGAGAGAGAGAGAGAGAGAGAGAGAGAGAGAGAGAGGGAGAGAGACAGACAGACAGACAAACAGACAGTCAGAGACAGACAGACAGGAAAAGGCACAGAGAGAGACAGACAGACAAAGAGACAGACAGAGACACACACAGACAGGAAAAGGCAAAGAGACAGAGAGAGAGAGAGAGAAGAGAGAGAGAGAGAGAGAGAGAGAGAGAGAGAGAGAGAGAGAGAGAGAGAGAGAGAGAGAGCGAGAGAGCGCAGTTTTTGTATGTAGGTAACAACCTCATCGGCATTTGCAAAAATCACAAACACTTCAGACGACTTTTAATATCTCGAAGTTAGAAAATTGGTGCTTGTAATATGATATTTTTCTAAGTAACTGTAGTCACAATGGCACTATGAGCTTCAGCAGCAGCAGCAGTAGCAGTAGCAGTAGCAGTAGCAGCAGCAGCAGCAGCAGCAGCAGCAGCAGCAGTAACTAGTTGTAACAGTAATACTATTAGGAGAAACAGCAGCGGTGCCGAAAGACCCACAAAAATAATCGTGTGTGTGTGTGTGTGTGTGTGTGTGTGTGTGTGTTGTGTGTGTGTGTGTGTGTGTGGTGGTGTGTGTGTGTGTGTGTGTGTGTTGTGTGTGTGTGTTGGTGTGTGAGTGTGTGTGTGTGTGTGTGTGTGTGTGTGTTGTGTGGTGTGTGTGTGTGTGTTGTATTCCTGTATGTGTATTCTTCGTGAAGTTAGTTTTCTAAGATCTGCGGTGAGTGACTTTCCTAGCAACTTTTTAATTTTTAATTGTATTTTTTTACAATGGTTAGTTTTCTGACGAAAAATTTGTGTTTAGTTAGTTTTCAGATGGAAGCGTCTTTTTTTTCTTTCTTTCTCTCTCCTCCAAATCTAGTGATGATCTCATTTTTAGGCATAGTGTAGTGGTAAGACATGGTGACGTCACAGCCACCAGTCAGTGGAAAGCAACTATGCCCATGCAACTTTTGGTGACGACATTATTATGAGGCTGTCGGGACATTGGACAAGGCTGGTGGGCCAGCAGGGATAAACTAGATGTCATCATTATTAAGCGTCATGCCCCTTGTCACCGCCTCTGGGTGGAGTCGAGATGACATCACAGCCGCCATTTTGAAATAAGAAGTAGGGTGAATGCGTGCGCGTCACTGTGCTGCTTAAATATACATAATGCAGAGTATGGTGTCATATGTTTTCACGTGCATTTTCTTCTTCGTCGTCGAACGCTCAGACAGCAACTTCTGTTATGTCATATGAGCGAAAATGCGTTGAGCTGCCGTTAAGCCCCTGACAAGTCAGGCCCAGCACATCCGACTTCGGCATGGAGAGAATTGTTGTCTTTAAAGTCTTTCTGGAAAAGAAAGGCAGGAGAATGGACCAGGAAGGCAGAAAATATACAAGAAGGAGATGACAAGAAGAAAAGGAACAAGGCAGAAACAAAAAGAAGGATAAAAAGAGGGAATTCCTAATACAGAATTTCGAGAAGGTGGGGATGCTATTTATACTGACAGGTCCCCGGCATCCCCACGGGGAAACATGCTTTTAGACATCTGAACACGAGCTTGAGAACTGTGTACGAGTTGTATATTTGCGTACAAGAGGTATCCATAGACAGAGGTACAATGGCGAACAATCACTCTGAACAAGAAGTCACACTGATAGGCCTACCAAGGACGAATTTCTCACAGAAAACAATACAATTTATTACAACACAATTATTTTCCAACGTGGTTCCCCCCCCCCCCTTTTTTTTCCACATGGTTGGATTGTATAATGCTGCCAACAAACTTTTATTCAATCTGCCTCTGTTACAAAGCATATCTGGTCAGTAGAACCCGACAGCATGCAATATTAGAGGAGAAAACATGTTTTGGAAACATCTACAAGAGAAACTCGCCCCTGTTACGGTCGAGGCAACTTAGCCCAGAAAGCAGGAAAAGACCACTCCTGCTTGTTAGTTCCTAATTCAGCAGCAAGCTCCTTCTATCAGTTCAACGCTTGCAACTCGACTCTGGCTGCACCAGAAGCCCTCCTTGTCCCTTGTTGTCCTATTGGTGGAATTCCTGCTGACTGGGGTTCTGCTGACAAGCCTGTGTTGTCTCGCCAGTGTCAGTCGGGTTAAGGGCAACACAACAGCTCCGCGTGTGGGATCTGCCTGCTCGAGGAAATGGGGAATGCAATGGGGGAAATGGGGGAGTCTACCTGAGTGTTGGGGGTACATGTTGTTCAAATAATAACTCTTTAGATTATCGTGTGACTGTGAATGCAAGAAAAGTGATCAGGAAGTGGGGTGTGGGGGTGGGGGTGGGGGAGATTAACATGAAAAATAGAGATATTTAGTTTTTGAAGAGAGTTGCATTGTTTCTGCTTGTTTGTGTGTGTGTCTGTGTGTCTCTCAGTCTGTCTGTCTGTTTGCCTGTCTGTTTGCCTGCCTGTCTGTCTGTCTGTCTGTCTGTCTCTCACATTCTGTATATTCTGGTGTGACTGGATATGGTATCGTTTGGAGACAACAAGGAGCGGGAAATGTTAAGAAGGCTTTTAAATTTTTTTGTTGTTGTCAGCCTTCAAACAAAGACATAACGATTCGTTTATGCAAGAATGGAATAGAACTATCAGTCAACGTCAAAGGTTCGGGATTTATCATTCTTTGAAAACAGTGTTTGAAAGAGAAAAATACATGAATGATAATTATGGACACGTTATTTCCGGGACGGGGTTATTATTCAACTCAACTTCAATGTTCTGCTTGTAAACAATAATGTGCACAGTATGATACAGTGACTGTTCAAGAGAGAAACTGTCCTTTTTGCGATGGAGAGGCTGAAAATGAGCATCATCTCTTTTATGTCATTGTAGCATAGGCGTATACAAGGATATGAAAAAGAAGCTCTTGAATAAATCGACAGATTTACACATCTGTGTTCTACTTAAAGCGTGAGATGCAAATTACATGCACAGTGCTTCTAGATAATGTTTTTCATGCCATCAACAGAACGAACTCAATACTCGGTCTCAATTTATCAGGGTTTTTGTTTTTATATTGGGGGTGGGGGTGGGGGGGGTAGGGGTACTCCATTTGCATTTGGCCTGAAAGCTTGTCAATATTTATTAAGCGTAAAGGGTGGGATTTTTAAAAATTATTTTATCACCCTGCCACTGAGCTTGGCAGCCTTCAGTCTCGGAAGACTATGGAGTTGCGCTCTATATGTTTAACTCTGGTACAGCGTCGGTTGTGGCTCGCCAGCGCTGATTGTGACACTGAGCTTAATCTCTCAGTAACCCGTTCCGCTTTTCGGAAGAGTAGGCCATTGTGTGCCGGTGGGAACGGACGACAAAATTTACAAAACTGCATACACACGGGGACCGGATGTAAAAAGAAGCACATGAGTGCCTATTCCATTATCCTCAAAATTAAAGAATTACAAGAAAAGAAAAAACAAGCATTGTGTGAAAAGGATTTCAAGTAAATTAAAACAACATGAGGAGTAGGCTACAGAGGGAAGTTGCTATCAGTGACAGTAGTGACTACTATCTCCCCAGCTGACTGTTTAAACGGCAGTCATTGAACAGATGGATGACAACTTCAATCCAGGATAATTTTATGGCTGTAGAATTTTCAGCCAGGAATAATCATAGTTATACCTACGTTGCAAAATGCTAGTTTCTTCTCAACGTGTGGTGATCTTTCAAGTCAGTTTTTGGTTACAATGCTTCGTATTAATTGTCCTTCCTATACCTGCGCTGAATTCTTCAGGCTGTGTCTCTTGATGCAAGTTGAACCTGTTGGAGCTCATTCCTCGCCAGGTACAGTGTGCATGCTGGGTATGTTCGTGTTTCTGTAACACGCCGATCGCTGACATGAACTAAAAGGTAAAGGTAAAAAGGTAAAGAATACCCATATGGTCGTAGTGGAGCTTCTCAGCTTCTCCAGGAGCCAGCATATTGAGGGCGGCGCGCATCTCCTCTCCCTCGCTGCTTTACCTTCCCTGACCCTAACGAGGGCAGGTACCCATTTACAGCTGGGCGAACTGGGGGACTGTTTTGAAGCCAAGGCGCGCAAACGGTCACCCATCCAACTGGTAACCACGCTCGATGCTGCTCAACATTGGTTTGGGGAAAGCGAGTGCTCCGACTAGTGAGCTATCCCGTCCCCAATAAACATGAACTACAGGATATTTAACGCTCATGTTTGATCGATCTTCTGCCTGCGTGTATATACGCGAGAGAAACTGAGACACCGTCTGTGCTGTAAGGGGACCCAGCAGATTGTTAAATCCCCAACCCAGGCATCGCAGCCGAGATTCGAACCCACAACTTCACGAACCCATAGGGCTGAAGTCAAACAAACACTCGTTACCCACACAGCTGTATAGCGATGGTCACAGCAGTGTCTGATACGAAACAGCACACAATACACTGAAGAAAAAAAAAAAACCGAAAAAAACAAACCCAAGACAGCACGACACACACACACACATCAGCATCACCTACCACCGTCACCGTCACTAGCGCCATATAGACAAGCAAACTGATCCAGTATCACCACCACAGCTACCCCCCACCCCTCCATCCCACCCCTCTACTCTCCGTCTACGCCATCCCATCCCTCCTCCTCCTCCTCCTCTCCCTCCTCCTCCCCCTCCCTACTGGCAGCATTGAACAGCGGGGCTTGTTTAACCGACTGGCTCCGATGTCCCCGCCTGCTGTTGTTCTGTACACTGACTGTCAACCCAGTGCTAAAGGCCAGCCCACTTCACTTCTGCCCGCCCAGTGTCTGTCGCTCGGCTACGACGGAAAATAGAGGGAGGAGGGAGGAGGGGGGGAGGGGGGGGGGGATCCACCTTTCGGCGCGCACGACAATGTATGCTAAAGTATTGCTTTCTTTTTTCTTTTTTTTTCTTTCTTGGGCTTGTTCAGGGACTTGTTGTGTATGGTGTACCGTAGCACTCAGAAATGCATTTTATGCACCGAAGAGAGTGATTCTTCGTACAGGAAGAGGGGGGGGGGGGGGGGGGGGGGGGGGGGGGGGTATGGGGAGCTGCAGTTCTCAAAAGATGAATTTTGGGGGCCGGTGGTAGTAAATGTTTTGTAATAGAGGTTCTTGATAACGTATAGATGTTCTGAAAAAAAAGTGCATGTATTGATGAAGGAGTCAAGAGAAAGAGTGTAGTTTATACCGTAGTTGGCATTGTTTGTGATAACCCGTCTTATATTAAATGCAGAAAGCTTTCTCTTTTTTTTTTTTGGGGGGGGGCGAGGGGGGAGGAGGAGGAAGGAACGCTATTTGTTTGTTTTTTGTTTACTCTTTATGTTTGCTTGTTGAATTCTATTCTGCTCAGAGAATAGAGACGTATGGAATTCTCTAGCTACCTTACCTTTACATAAACATCGTGCCCCAATAAAATTAAAAGTGTGAAAAGTTGCACATCTTCGCCAGCATAGATTAGGACTAAATTAGAACAACATTCTTCTTCTTCTTCTTCTTCTCTTCTTCTTCTTCTTCTTCTTCTTCTTCTTCTTCTTCTTCTTTGCAATTCTTCTTCTTTGCAATTCTTCTTCTTTGCAATTCTTCTTCTTCTTCTTCTTCTTCTTCTTCTTCTTCTTCTTTGCAATTCTTCTTTGCAATTCTTCTTTGCAATTCTTCTTGCAATTCTCTTCATCATCATCATCATCCTTCTTCTTCTTCTTCGCAATGTTTAATCTTCTTCTTCCTCCCCCCTCCCCCCCCCCCCCCCCCCCCCCCCCCACACACACACACACACCTCCTCCTCTTTCTTCTTCTTTATCACCTTAAGGGATTTCTGGGACGCCATACAGAAGGGCTGTATGTGTACTTTTGTCAGATGTACACCAAGCCCTTCACTTCTGTCAACAAGTCTGCCTGCTCGTCCTGCAATGGTGTCGATTCAACAACGTGTCTGCTTTTGTTGCTTGTTTATCTTATTTTCGTTTGTCAGGTTTTGCTTGTTTTCTTTTTTGGGGGTGGAGTGGGGTGTGGGGGGTTCTTCCCCGCTTTCTCCCCCCCCCTTAGCAGTTCATCTATGTATCTATGCATGTATCTATCTATGTATCTGTCTATGTATCTCTCTCTCTCTCTGTCTGTCTGTCTGTCTGTCTGTCTATGTATCTAGCTGTCTTTGTATCCATCCATCCATCCATCCATCCATCCATCCATCCATCCGTCTATCTATCTATCTATCTATCTATCTATCTATCTATCTATCTATCTATCTATGTCTGTCTGTCTGTCTGTCTATCTATATCTATCTATCTATCTATCTATCTGCCTTTCTATCTATCTATCTATCTATCTATCTGTCTGTCTATCTGTCTATCTATCTATCTACCTATCTCTATCTCTCTATCTATCTATGTCTGTCTGTCTGTCTATCCATCCATCCATCCATCCATCCATCCATCCATCCACCCATCCATCCATCCATCCATCTATCTATCTATCTATCTATCTATCTATCCATCTATCCATCTATCCATCCATCCATCTATCTATCTATCTATCTATCTATCTATCTATCTATCTATCTATCTGATACAACTTTCGGAAACGTTCTTTTGTTCTGACCGGTCAAAAACAAAAAAAGAAAGGAAAAACAGATGGAAAGATGCGGACGGGCCATATGTAGTAACACTGGAAGTTTTGTACACACACACAACACACACACACACACACACACACACACACACACACGCACGCACGCACGCACGCACGCACGCACATACACACACACATACATCTCTCTCTCTCGTTCTGTTTACCTGCCCATCTGCCTGCCTGCCTGTCTGTTTAGCTGTCTGTCTGTCTGTCTGTCTCTCTGTCTCTGTCTCTGTCTCTCTCTATCTGCCACAAACGAACAGATGAACAGTAATATTGTAGTTTTGTTGTTTGAAGATTCAAAAAGGAGAGAAGGAATATTCTTTCTAGCGTTTCATTTCATCTATCCCTGTAATAGTGGACAGTTAGTGTAGGTAAGCATCTTATGTGTTCATTCTTTCATTCCATTCTATGTCTCTTGTTCATTTCCTTTTCCCCTCTTGGGGATGCCGGGGGCCTGTCAGTATAAACAGCATCCCTACCTTCTCGAAATTCTGTGCTAGGAGTTCCCTCTTTTCTATCCCTCTCTTTGTTTCTGCCTTGTTCCTTTTCTTTCGTCACCTCCTTTTCGACTACTTTCTGCCTTCTTGATCCATTCTCCTGACTTTTTCCCCCAGAAAGACTTGAAAGATAGCAATTCTCTCCCATGTCGAAGTCGAATGTACTGGGCCTGACTTGTCAGGCGCTTAACTGCAGCGCAACGCATTTTTGCTCAAATGATAGTCAACAATAGTTGCTGCCTAAGCATTCGACGAAGAAGCAAAAGAAGAAGAAGTTCACACCCTTTCATTTATTATTATGGCTTTGGCATAAATGCATAACATTCGAAGTTCTGAGTCCTCCATCTTTCTCTCCCTCTCTCTTCTCCTTTTTCTTTAAGAAAGCTTAGGATTGTTTCAAAGGTCTGCTAAAGTGGAGGACTAGCAGCTCATCCTCAGATATAGATAGAGAGACAGACAGACAGACATATAGATAGATAGATAGATAGATAGATAGATAGATAGAGAGAGAGAGAGCACTGAACACTGAACAAAACTGATTTCATATAGTTACATCAACCTTGGGCCACAAAACATGGGGTTTGGAGGCGAATCAGAAAACAGGGAATTTACAATAACTGCACCAAAGTGATGATTAAATTCTGAAGCTGATGAGAGAGAGCAGGCGAGAGAGAGAGAGAGAGAGAGAGAGAGAGAGAGAGAGAGAGAGGAGAGAGAGAGAGAGGAGACAGAGAGAGAGACAGAGAGAGAGAGAGACAGAGACAGACAGACAGAGACAGACAGACAGACAGAAATGTACACGGCGATTTTGAGTGATCTATGCTCACATTATACACTTCCCACTGATAGAAGTTCCTCGTTATTTATGAGGAAATATTGATGAAAAGGACATTTGATTCCCGGCCGGGCTCATTTTTTCCTTGAGATAAAATCGAACCCTATCAGATTCCGGAGGGTTTCAATTGATTTATGTTACTGGAGGAATTTGACACGGCTCTTTGATTTGTTGATTTTGTTTTTCAAATAGAATACTTAACCAATAGAGTCCAATTTCTTCGAACGCGGGTTTTTGTTTTGTTTGTTTGTTTTTTGGTTGGTTGGGTGGGTGGGTGGTTTTTTTCGTACCTCCTTCCGCGTAAAGGTCATGACACCGATCCGTCCTTGCTTACCCTTAAATGAAAGAAGAATATTGCTGCCTATCTTCATTGGCTCCAAAACGAATTCACCTGTAACACGACCTCTATTGATCAGCTGAGCTACAGATACAGTAGAATACGGTAAATGAAGATATAATAATAATGATTAACAACACTAACAACAACAACAACAACAACAACAACAACAACAATAATAATAATAATAAATAACAATAATAATAATAATAATAATAATAATAATAATAATAATAATAATAATAATAATAATATAATAATGATAATGATAATGATAATAATAATAATAATATAATAATAATATTAATAATAATAATAATAATAATAATAAATGGAGATATGAAACAAAAGAGAATCAGAATACTGCTCTTTTCATTCTCACTGGTTCCAATACGCTATTAGTTCTGACACAGTCATCATTGGTCAGGTTTGCTGTTGTATCAAAACGAACTGAAATACCATTACAACCAAGGACTGCATACCAAAACATAGTTTAAGCTTCGAACTATTATGTTGAGGTTGTATTTCATCTACGGAAAGCTTTATGCAGAACTTATGCTCTCCAGAAAAGGAGAACAGCTTCTCCGAAGCTTGAGTGTGGCTGCCTATGTGGCGAGGTTCTTAGAAAAAAAACAACAACTTCCAGCCGTACATGCAAACGTTTCATCCAGTATGTACCTGCTGTCTGTCTCACGGTGATTCCCAGGTGGGATGGATAAAGCGGAGTGCATAATAATGATTCTGAGTGACCCCAAGAATGTTCAGCTGAGGAACAGCCAACAACGACAAAAAGGATGAAAGGAAATAATAATACAATGACAATAATATTATACAGCGACCGTTTGCGCGCCTTGGCTACAGTACAGTTCCCCAGTTCATACAGCTGTAAATGGGCACCTGCATTTTTAAAGTCAGGGAAGGTAAAGTAGTGAGGGAGAGATGGGCGCCGCCCTCAATATGCTGGCCCCTGGAGAAGCCGAGGTCTCTGATGCCTCGCTCCCCTACGACCACATAGGTTATGGGAACACCTTTACCTTTTCTTTTAGTACCTTTTTACAACTGTACGGTCATTACAAAGCTGCACACTATTTTGTGAGCAATGTCCATACTATAATTACGGGGACGTTAGAACTGAGTGGGTGTAGTGTGCGACTTCTATCCTACGAGTTCAGCAAGGCGTGGGTTCGAATCTCGGCAGCAGCTTCTGGTGAATGCAAGGTGGCGCATTTTACAATTTCTCCCAAGTCAGCTTCAAGTGCAGACTTTCCAGTGCCTCCATTTTCTTCACACACACACACACACAGAGACACACACACACTATATATATATATATATATATAATATATATATATATATATATATATATTATATATATATATATATATATATATATATATATATAATATATATATACACACACATGCAGAGATGCACGTTAATGATCTTGTGACTCATGTCAGCTTTTGATGGTTTACGGAATACAAATATACCTAGCATGCACACTGTACCCGGAGAGGGATAGGCTCCGCCAAGTTCAGCTTGCCAAAGCGACACAGCCTGAAAAATATCAGTGTAGTACCAGTGTAGTATTCAGGTAGAGAAGAAATCCATAAATTAAGAATTAAGCAATTTGACAGTTACCGTACCATTTCTCTCTCCTATTTCTTCTTTTGTCACGCTGAAGAGCTATTCACCAGATTCCACCGATATGCCAGTAGCCGTGTCTGTTTTATAGAGGTATCAGTCCAACCTCTGTGAACTTGGCTTATTACTAGGGCTTTTCCTCTCGCTCTCTCTCAACATGATTGTCAAAACCAGTTTTCAGCCAGATCATTGGCTCTTGTCATGTGACATGATGGCAAGAATACACTGTATGCATTCGTCAGATCTTAACCTCTTCGAAGCGTCTTGCTGCGTTGTCATATTATGCCGGAGGCTCGGTCGGGATACCCTCACCTTTTCTATCACTCTCTTTGTTCCTTGCCTCTCTATCACCTATCTTATTTTCTGCCTTCCCAGTTCTATTCTCCAACAAATCTGAGACATATTTTATTTTAAAAAGACGTTACATTGCATTTTGCCTGTAGTGTTTCTGTTCTGGCGATAAGGTAGTGATGATTCAATGACATGGGGCACAGGTTGTTCGTTCTGCCGTGTTATTTGCTCATATATTATGGCACGTACATTATGTATCTTTAAGTGCTATACAGTGCTTGTTATTTATTTTTACACTTATTTGGTAACATGGGGGTGACATGAAGCGGAATGGCCGATATTCTCCACGCAGTAAGTTTGCACTGACTCGAAGAAGAACGAAATAATCCAGGTACTTGGTCATTTAACGGGCCGTGTGCCGGGCTCATGTATAACAGAGTGCAGATCTTTTTCTTTTCTTTTTTTGCTGCCTTATCTTCTGTGACGTCCCCCGTCCTGCTGTTCCCACGCCGCTCATTCCAATCTCCCCGCCACAGCCATACCCAGATTTATTATGTCTCATCCTCAGAGTCGGAAGTCCACAGGGAGCCCATAACTATCAGGCCGCCGTGGGGCCACCAGCCAGAGGGGCCCTGCACTGCTGCTGGGTCACTTTGGTGGTGTTTAGTGGTGCCTGTTCTGAGCTAACATACGCAGGACACCACCTACTAAGCCCCCTACTAACGACAGTATTAGCTCAGTCGCGAGCCAGACTGAGTGAGTTTCCCACCCGAGGTGGCAACCACCACAACGTCCCTCCAACGACTGTCCCCTGCGAACCTCCAACCCCAAAGGCTTTGACACAAACTCACTACAGGCACAGAAGTGTATGGGCAAACCGAATCTGAGGTCACCATGAGACCAGAGCAACTGGGACCACCGATTCAGAGGCATTTTTAAAAATATTGTATGATGATCAATGGCAATGAGGATGACGTAATATGCTGCTGTGGAAGTGCATATGCTTTGAGACTACTTGACAGGGTTGTACTCTACGCTTACTATCATAATAATTATATCCCGGCGTCAACCGGGCCCGAGAGATACAGACACCTGCAGTGTTGGTCAGGTAATTTGAGCAACACTCTCAAACTCGCATCCGTTAAGTGGATGAAGCTCGACTGTGTGGTCCCAGTCTTCCCACTGCACACTCACTTTGGGTAGGAGCCGGCCGGAGTCCGAAAAATCCCTATGACTCTTATGGGAATCGAACCCGCGACCTTCCAGTCCGTAACCCAAGGCGCTAACCACTGCGCCATGGCGGCTGGTTGAGTGCAGATCTTTAGTCAAGTCAAGGCACTTTAATCATCTCATAAAGGGCAATTACAATACTGATAGGCACATTGATACGTATCATAATCTGGAAAGACACACACAAAAAGCTACATTTCGTTTTGGCAAATCATTCCAAAAAATGTCACGAACACACACCCCAATTGGGAATACAATGTTATTAACACCATTGACTAGAAAAGACATATAAACTTATTTACGCAGGCACATACGCAAGTACGTGCATGCGCGCACACACACCCAGCTGCGTGACTACAATGTTTTAAAGACCACTGCCTGAGATCATAGAGACACAATTACATATTATACGGGCGTGCCCCCAACATACACACTCTCATATATGTCTTGACTATAC
Source organism: Rapana venosa (assembly GCA_028751875.1). Lineage (NCBI taxonomy): Eukaryota > Metazoa > Mollusca > Gastropoda > Neogastropoda > Muricidae > Rapana > Rapana venosa. The sequence continues at coordinate 19,899,927 of CM054152.1, read as the reverse complement.
TCGTCACAATCAGACAAGTAATTCAGAGAAATGTTAAAACTAGGTTGTTTTCAGCCAGATACTTGGCTCTGCTGTACGACACCCCAGGTACAACATGGTTTCTACAAACAATGCTGTTAACGATTTATCAATCATTCTGTGGGCGAAATGGTATGCCGATAAACAAGTGTAAACCACTACCCAACGAAACAGAGTGTCACACAATTCGCAGGTGTGTCCCGATTTAGAAACACAAGGCTGGGACAGGGCTCTGATCGCATGGACTTGACTTGACTTATGCCTCTTGGTTCCTTGGGGAACATAGGGCTGCAACAACACCCCTCCAACGAACTCGGTTTTGGGAGATCCTCTTCAGCTCGGCCCATGCCATTCCGGCTGCCTTCGTTTCTTCGTCAACACTTCCGCGCCAGGTCTGCTTTGGTCGACCAACTTTCCGCTTCCTTTGTGGATTCCAGTCAAGGGCCTGTCTGGTGACACTTGACGCAGGCTTGCGGAGTGTATGGCCGATCCATCCCCACTTCCTTTGTTTAATGATGGACTCGATTGGGGTTTGTCTGGTCCTGTCCCACAGTTGTTTGTTGGATATGACTTCCGGCCACCTGATGTTGAGGATGTACCTGAGGCATTTGTTGGTAAAAGACTGGAGTTTGTGGGTGTTGGTTTTTGTTACCCGCCAGGTTTCTGAGCCATAAAGTAGGACCGATTTGACATTGGTGTTGTAGATCCGAATCTTGTTTTGAAATGAGAGGGCTGTTGACCTCCAAATTGGCCGAAGGGTGTTGAAGGCGTAACGGGCTTTGTTGATTCGGCACTTGATGTCTTCATCTGTTCCCCCATCTCTACTGACGACACTTCCCAGGTAAATAAACTTGATGACTTCTTTGATGGTTTCTTGCTGCAGTCGCACTGGGTCATGTGTTTTGTTGTTCACCCTCATGATCTCCGTCTTCCCGATGTTGATTTGGAGGCCAGTCTTTTCAGCTTCGTCAGCAACACGACAAAGCTTCTCTCTGATCGCATGGGAGGTAATCCAATTACCGCCCCCATCACAGATGTTCTTGGACACTAAAATGGACTATCCTGTGCTGGTGTTGAACTTGAGGTGAATGCTATCGGAGTTGTTCTGGAACTGAACAAGGTAACAGCCACGTGTAGCCTTGGCGGAGGGTGGGTGGGTGAGGCTACGAACAACTCAACAATGCCATTCCAAACCAGTGTGGTTTTCTTCCCTGACTGCTATCAGATCTTCCTGTAGACCAGTATACTGTTGGATGGTTTGGCGTGTACTTGTTCCCCCCCCCCCCCCCCCCCCCACTCCGAAAAAAAAAGAAAGAAAACAAACGAAGAAGTAAGTCCTCTGACATCATACTTAAAGAAAACGTCAAATGCATTTCCATAATGTTGTAGCCGTTTCTTCTTCACTATCTTAGTTATCTTCGTTATGATAAACAGCGATTATCTGCTGCTTGAATATTAAGAGATGGTAAAGACGCAAAAGAGTGGCAATTTCTTTTTGTGATATTCCAATAGACACTTTAACATTTTTCCTGACTTATGAGTTCCGTTTTATGATCTTTTTTGTTTGTTAACTTTTTTACAGTTACTTTTATATTTCCCTCTAGTCTATGGTCTCTACTTCATGGTGTGCCCACTGTGTGTGTGTGTGTGTGTGTGTGTGTGTGTGTGTGTGTGTTATTTGAAGCTATTTTGGAATGTTTAAACAAATACCAATCATAGCTCTTCTTCATTTTTTCCCCTAGATTATGATCTCTACCAATGTATTTGCCTGTCAGTAGCCATTCCATGCCAACAGAGGACACTTAAAAAACCCAACCAAACACATGCACACAGATTTGGTATTTAGATACCATCTCCAAAGTCGGAATGCGGCTACCTTAATGGTGGGTAAAAACGGTAGCATGAGCAAAATCTCACCATTGGAGAACCTCAGAGCTCTAGCCGAGGAACGGAAGGAACAACGTGCCTTTCACGTCAGTGTTGTCATTGTCCTTCATGGGACCATTAGAGTATTTTTGACAAGATTCGTATTTTACTTTGAATTGTTACAACAGTGTGTGTGTGCGTGCGCGCGCGCGCGCGCGCGCGCGCGCGCGTGTGTGTGTGTGTGAGTGTGTATGCGTGCGTGCGTGTGTGTGTGTGTGTGTGTGTGTGTGTGTGTGTGTGTGTGTGTGTGTGTGTGTGTGTGTGTGTGTGTGCTCTCTGTATGATGACCGTCCCTGAAGTGGCCTTTATGGTACTGATTGGCAAGGATGTTCAGATGTTTCTGTTGTGAACCTGGAGGACTTGGGACATCACACTACCGGTTTTACCCGTCAGTTTGGGCCAAGGAGAAAGATGAAAGCTGGGGGCGTTTAGACCAGAAAAGGACTGAAGGGGTGATTTTTAAGCTTAATGTTTTGGTTGGTGATGGTTGCACTATTTTATCCTGAGCTTTACTTTCTGATGAACTGTCAACCTTGATCCTCACTACTCGGGATAGCATCACTGTCTCATCATCACCACTGTCTCATCACCATCACTGTCTCCTCCTCCTCCTCCTCCTCCTCCTCATCATCATCATCATCATCATCATCATCATCATCATCATCACTGTCTCATCATCATCACGGTCCCATCATCACTGTCCCATCATCATCATCATCACCACTGTCTCATTATCATCACCACTGTCTCATTATCATTCACTCACTGTCTCATCATCACTGTCTCATCATCATCATCACTGTCCTTCATCAGTCATCATCACTGTCTCATCATCATCATCACTGTCTCACTTCATCATCATCACTGTCTCATCATCATCACTGTCTCATCATCACTGTCTCATCACTACTGTCTCATCATCATCACTGTCTCATCATCCATCACTGTCTCATCATCATCATCATCATCATCATCATCACTGTCTCATCATCATCACTGTCTCATCATCATCATCATCACTGTCCATCAACATCACTGTCTCATCATCATCATCACTGTCTCATCATCACCACTGTCCCATCATCATCACCACTGTCACCATTTATTCATCATCATCATCACTGTCTCATCATCATCATCACTGTCTCATCATCATCATCACTGTCTCATCATCATCATCATCGCTGTCTCATCATCATCATCACTGTCTCATCATCATCATCACTGTCTCATCATCATCACTGTCTCATCATCATCATCACTGTCTCATCAACATCACTGTCTCATCATCATCACCACTGTCTCATCATCATCATTGTCTCATTATCATCACTGTCTCATCATCAACACTGTCTCATCACTACTGTCTCATCATCATTACTACTGTCTCATCATCATCATTGTCTCATTATCATAATCACCGTCTCATCATCATCACTGTCTCATCATCAACACTGTCTCATCAACACTGTCTCATCATCATCACTGTCTCATCATCGTCATCACTGTCTCATCATCATCACTGTCTCATTATCATCACTGTCTCATCATCATCACTGTCTCATCATCATCATCACTGTCTCATCATCATCACTGTCTCATCATCATCACTGTCTCATCACCATCACTGTCTCATCACCATCACTGTCTCATCATCATCATCACTGTCTCATCATCATCACTGTCTCATCATCATCACTGTCTCATCCTCATCACTGTCTCATCCTCATCACTGTCTCATCATCATCACTGTCTCATCATCATCACTGTCTCATCATCATCATCATCACTGTCTCATCATCATCACTGTCTCATCATCATCACTGTATCATCATCACCACTGTCTCATCATCACCATTATTGTCTCATCATCATCACTGTCTCATCATCATCACTGTATCATCATCATCATCATCATCATCACTGTCTCATCATCATCAGTGTCGTTGTCATCGTTGTCGTCGTCATCGTTGTCGTCATCGTCAGTGTTGTTGTCGTTCTCACTATCATCAATGACTTGTTATCTTTCCCTTTCTTTCCCTCCTTCCTATTTTCTGTCTTTATTTCATTTCTTTTCCATCCTTCTGGCAGTTTTTCTTTTCCCCTTTCTCCCATCATTGTTTCCTTACTTCCCTTGCCACCTTCTTCTTTTCTTAATTCTCTGTCTATCTGTCTGTCTGTGTTTCTTTGGCATATTTTCATCTTGTTTTATATTGCTTTCTTCTTCCCCTTTTCTTTCCTCCTTTTTCAACTTCTTTCTTTATCATGCCATTTTCTTGTTAGTTTTTGTTGTTGTTGTTTTAAATCTTAATTTCTTTAGTTGTTCCTATAAACTGTGGATGCGAATAATAAGAAAAAGCCCAAGGATTTTAGATTTTGTCTGCCTGAATAGTTGCTTCACTATATATATGAGAGCTTTAGGGAGAGCAGTACAAATTTCATGCATAGAAATCTACCATGTTTACATTGCAGGTATAAACAACAGAATACAAAACAATACAATACAGTCATTATATGCTTACGAAATATCCCACCAGTGTCATACACACATCTACAATAACTGGCTGGCACAAAACTTTAAAATGCCAACTTTTAGAAATCGCAGGTAAATTATCCCCAGACAAAAATGACCACCCCCCCTCCAAAAAAACCCACCCCCACGTTTGGCTCGGACAAGAAAAAACCTCGACGCCGCCCAAACCGACAGACATGGCTGTCCCCCTACCGAACCACAATGTGAAATTATGAGATGTGCGGTTCGCCATAATGTGCACGACCGCCTCCATTACGACAAGCACCAAGCGCCGCGATCCATGGCTTTCCTGTCCCCGCCTGTTTAGCCTGCTGCACAGTGTTCTTTCCCTTCCCCGCTCGCGCTGCCGTGGGCCTACAACGTGTGCCTTGCCTCTATGGAGCCTCTGTAGTGCTGAGGCCTCCTAGGCTGGCTACTGCTTGTGGAGTTCTGCCACTGAGCTGGACTGCATGTGTGTGTGAGAGAGAGAGTGTGTGTGCCGTGGCTGAAGAAGCTAAATCATCGTCTTCTTGGAATCCGGACTTCTTTCTTTCTTACCTGCCCGCTTTGCCTCTTGTCGTCATGCAGACGGCGCAGTCGTTGTGCTGCTTCTGCTGCTGCTGCTGCTGCTGTTGCTGCCGCCGCCGTGTTCTGTGGTTCTTGTCACTGGCTGGCTTTGTCTGGTAGGCTAGGCCTAGTCCTCCTAGCAGTGAAACTGGATGAGAAAAGTTGAAAGTGGTGTTGCTTACTTTTTGCGGTGGCTGCTCAGGACGGAGAAGAGTGCGACTCCCAGTATCAGATTTTTTTTTTGGAGGAGGGTGGGTGGAGAGAAGAGTACTGGTTGTGGTGTTGTTGATGTGGGTGATGTGGGTGGGCTCTGGGCTGCTCGCCAGGTACCTACCTACCTACCTGTCTCATAGTCACTGAACATGGCGTGGCGTGAAAGAGGCAATTAACCAATGAGGACTATCACTTTTTTGTGGCTTTCGTAAGCGCTGTGGCCAGATCGGGTTTGCCTGATTTTTTTTTTGCCAAGAGAAGCTGTGTTCTGCTGTGAAAGTAGAAAAAAGTGCGATCGTTTAGTATCTTTTAAGTCTTCAGTTTCAAGACGATCCGATATGTTGAAAACTTGTCAAAAACAGTAGATAGACTCGGTGCTAACCAACATTTAAAAGAAGAGAAGTGTGATTGATTTTAAACTAGTCCAAGGCATGTGTGTGGTTTGGTGCACACCTGGGACTTCAGTGCTATGGGCAGGTAACTCTCGTTGTACCCAGACCGAAGCAGACGTCAGCCTCAGTGTCAAAACTGATGCTGTACTGACCTATCAACACGAGTATGCCAGTGTGTCAGGTAAGAAACCATAAACCATCATTTTTGTAACGCTTACACGTTTAGATTTTGCTTAGGCTACATTTTATCATTGAAACAGATGTCCAACACAACAATCGCTCTTTTTCCTGAACTCTGATGCCAGTGGCTCTCGGCAGATTCGGTGATTCTTTCAAGCTGTTGCTAACCGCATAAATCGCCCAGTGCAATCTCATTATTTAGTTGTTCGCTTTTGACAGATAGACTCGATCATTTATTACATACAGTAAGCCCCTGAGCACACACGTTGCAGAGCTGTGTGTAAAATATAACACAAATGGAACACAGTGTTAGTTTTTGACAAGAAAAATGTAATCGTGTTGACAGCAGCAAGACTCGGCGCGGAAAAGCAAAATGCTGACATTGACTTAATAATCTGGACGTAAATCTCCTTCATTCTGGTCGTACATATTTCATGGACATCATGGATACATTAAAGCAATACAAAACTCTTTAAAACTCCCCCGTAAACGACACAAGACAGCAATTCGTCATCGACATCAACCACATCAACAAGAAAAAAAAAAGCATAAACGAGGATTCCTCGTTCTGATTTGTCAACAAACCGAGACTCCCTTTTCACAACTCTATGGGTGTTCGATCGTAAAAAGTACATAAACCTTTCAACCACATAAAATAGCCCTGAAAAGAGAGAGAGAGAGGTGTTGATGTTATAATGCAACAATTGCTACACGGCTGATTGCCTCCACTCCACGTGCCCTGCTTGTGTTGTGTCCCGGTCCCAACTTGAAAGACCCGCGCGGCGCTGGTGGCTGTAGCAGCAGTGGTGCTCATTGAAGCATGGCGGACGGCAAGAAGGGGGAAGGTCCCACAACGGCAGCCAGGAAGGGAGGGGGAGAGGAGGCCCCAGCCCCACCCCCACCCCCTAGGGAGGTGGTGGAGGAGGAGGAAGAGGAGAAAACATCGACTGTGGTGGTACCTTCAAAGGCGCTCGGGGTGCGCATCAAGCAAGAGCCGTCGGATGACATCAAGGTGAGTGTGTGTGTGTGTGTGTGTGTGTGTGTGTGTGTGTGTGTGTGTGTGTGGTTGGTGTTGTAATAATTGGTTGGGGTTTTTTTGTTTGTTTTTTTTTATTTGTGGTTGTTCTGGAAGTCCCTTGTTGTTGTTGTTAGTAGTGTGTGTGTGTGTGTGTGTGTGTGTGTGTGTGTGTGTGTGTGTGTGTGTGTTTATCATTTATTTATTCTTTTATTTCTTTTTGTGTATGTTTTTTGAGAGAGAAAGAGTAGTACTACCCCTACCCCTCCCCCGGGAGAAGACATTCTTTTAGTTTTACCCCATCCTGTCTGTTCTTTCGCAAGCGAGCCCCCCCCCCCCCCCCCCCCCCCCCTTCTGTGTGTGTGTGAGGAGAGAGAGAGAGAGAGAGAGAGAGAGAGAGAGAGAGAGAGAGAGAGAGAGAGAGAGAGAGGAGGAGGCATAGTGGTGTCGCGTTTTGTTATAGTGATTATAATTACATCCCAGTGGATGTGTCGCTGCTTGTTATTTTCTTATATACTGTTTTAAAATCTGCGAACCCGAGTGAAGTGGTTGTCATCTACCACACTGTAATAATTCTAATTGGTTCGTTTCGGCTTGCTTATTTTTACTGACTTCTTGATCCTCCTTTGTCTGTTTCTCTCCGCTGTTCGTTCGTTCGTATCGTTCCTTCGTGGTTGTTCCTTTCTTCTTTGTCTTTTTCTGTCTTTCTGTCTCAGTCTGTCTTCCTGCTGCTTGTTTTGTCTTCTGATCTTTCTTCTTTCTTCGTCTTTGTTTGTTTCTTCTTTTTCTGTCTGTCTGTCTGCCTGTATGTCTTTCTTTTCTTTCTTTTTTTTCTTGTTTCTTTCTTCTTTCTTTGCCTCTCCTCTGCCTGTGTCTGTTTGTCTGTCTGTCTGTCCGTCCGCCTGTCCGTCCGTCTGTCTGTCTGTCCCTCTCCCCCTCTCTCTCTCCCTCCCATCTTCCCTCATTCCCCCTCTCTCTCTCGCTTTTGCTCTTGCTCTGAGTATAATTATTATTTCACTAGAGTTTTTTAAAACAAAAAGGAAAAACCTTGGAATAATTAATGCAGCTTTTTTCTTTTTCTTTCTTTTCTCTCTTTCTGTAATTTGAAGGGTGGAGTGGGGATGGGTGGGATGTAACTATGAGGAGAAGGGAGGGTTGAGAATGGCTTTTAAAGTCTCAGTGTATTTTTGTCTTCATGCCGCTGTTAATTGTGTCCTCTGGTTCCTTTCTTTCCCTCTTAATTATGCCATCTTGTCCTAGTTTGTTGTGTCTCCTTGTCCGTGTCCTCATGTTCTTCAAGTCCTTGTTTATTGTGTCTCTTTGTGTTTCATGTCCCAGTTTATTGTGTCCTTCGTGTCCCTGTTTATTGTGTCCCCCATGTCCTTTGTGTCCCTGTTTATTGTGTCCCCATGTCCTTCGTGTCCCTGTTTATTGTGCCCCCATGTCCTTCGTGTCCCTGTTTATTGTGTCCCCCATGTCCTTTGTGTCCATGTTTATTGTGTTTCCACGTCCTTCATGTCCCTGTTTATTGTGTCCCCATGTCCTTTGTGTCCCTGTTTATTGTGTCCCTAGTCCTTCGTGTCCCTGTTTATTGTGTCCCCCATGTCCTTTGTGTCCATGTTTATTGTGTTTCCACAGTCCTTCATGTCCCTGTTTATTGTGTCCCCATGTCCTTCATGTCCCTGTTTATTGTGTCCCCATGTCCTTCGTGTCCCTGTTTATTGTGTCCCCATGTCCTTCGTGTCCCTGTTTATTGTGTCCCCATGTCCTTTGTGTCCCTGTTTATTGTGTCCCCATGTCCTTTGTGTCCCTGTTTATTGTGTCCCCATGTCCTTTGTGTCCCTGTTTATTGTTTCCCATGTCCTTGTGTCCCTGTTTATTGTGTCCCCATGTCCTTTGTGTTCCTGTTTATTGTGTCCCCATGTCCTTTGTGTCCCTGTTTATTGTGTCCCCATGTCCTTCTGTCCCTGTTTATTGTGTCCCCATGTCCTTTGTGTCCTGTTTATTGTGTCCCTGTTTATTGTGTCCCCATGTCCTTCATGTCCCTGTTTATTGTGTCCCCATGTCCTTTGTGTCCCTGTTTATTGTGTCTCCATGTCCTTTATGTCCCTGTTTGTTATGTCCTTCGTGTCCCTGTTTATTGTGTCCCCATGTCCCAGTTTCTTTTTTTGTGTGTCTATGATATTCACGTCCTAGGTTATTGTGTCATGAGGTCTTTTGTTGTGTCTTAGGTTGCTGTGTCCCTGAACCTATGTAAATTAAAAGAAAACAAACGAGAATATTCCAAAGTCATTAACGCTCAAGTTGTATGCTGGCTGTTCCTGGCCTTTGAAATTCCAGTTGCAGTCACTGCTTCCCAGAGTCCAGTATGTCACAGATCCGTTGTGTTCAGGGACAGAGGCATGATCACATGATATGTTATATTCCCATTATTCCTCCCGATCTTGATATTTTAAGGCCAAGGATTCAGCGACATTAAACGATAGTTATTCCAATTTTCATTCCAAATCTTTAAAGTCCCATTTCTAAAATGTAAATCTCCAAATCTTTTGTCACCCTCATTTTGTGTCCCAGTTACACAGTGTCCTAGTTTGCAGTGTGGTTTAAATGACCCAATTTATTGCGCTTCGTCCCTGAAATCTATAATTTTATTATGTCCCAGTTCGTTTTGTGTTCCGGAGTCTTTCCAGCTGCAGTTCCATTATTAGTCAGGCCCTCCATGTTTCAGCGCTGGTGTGGGCGGTGTGCCCGTTGAGTTGTCTGTCACATCGATGTCACTGTGTGCCCTATCTCATGCTCTGCTTGTATCGGTGCCACTGTGTTCCGGATGCCGACGTGTGTTCTAAGTCAGCGTTTCTTGTTCTTGTTCTTTTCTTCTTGTTCTTGTTCTTGTTCTTCTTCTTCTTCTTGTTCTTCTTCTTCTTCTTCTTCTTCTTCTTCTTCTCTCCTCTCTACTCCTCCCCTTCTCCTCCTTTCTTCTTTCTTTTTTTTTTTTTTTCTGATTCTTCTTTTTAAACATCATACTTGTGGTGGTTGGGTAGGCGGGTTCGAGATACAAATCGCGCGCGCACACACGCATTTTAAAAAAGAAACAAAAAACGTTCTATCTTCTTCTCTGTATCCACGCGGGAGTGTGTTAGAGGCTTCTTGCTGGCTTGCGTTTTGAACCCTAAATCGACCAACCCACTGTAGCGTACTTTACAGTAATGTGACAAACAAATAGTTATATAATTATATACTATGAATATCTGGTTGCAAAAAAAGTATACTCTCATCAGATTCATATTATTAAGTGGAAAATATCGTAAAGTCTCATTTACTAGTGTTTCATGTTTTTATTTTATATGGGCGAATAAGAATAAAAAATGAGAAACATATCTGTTTGTTAATATGAATAGGGTGCACGCAGACTATGAGAAAACCCTGAGGTGCCCGCATAAAATACTATACAGCTTACCATGATAAGATATTGTCATATAATTATTATACTGACTTTGTTATTCACACTAAGTTATAAAATGTCAATGGCTAGTATTTTGGGGGGTCGAAAATGTGAATATCAAGTTTTGTGGTATGAAAATGACTGTGCCATAAATAGTGTGTTTAGCTACTGAAAAGACAAAAAAGTTAAATTTTCTGTATAAAATTGACATTGAAAAACAAACACAACTGGCCATTATTTTGTTGGTAAGTGCTTGTCATTAAACGATGATTGGTTTGCAGAAGTCGTATTCCTTTGTTATCAACTAAAAGATGAAAACGTTAAAGGGGAACATTCTTGGTCAAGTTTGCCGTTGAATTTAGGACTAAACTATGGATCACTATGATCACTAGAGAGTTTATCAGTATGAGATGGAAACAAGAGAGGAAGTCTTCATGTCGTGAATTATCAGACTGATATTTCTTTGAGTGTCCTTTTTTGCTTGCCAAATTCCAGACAAAAAAACCAGACTTATTCCCAAGTTTCGCGATTTAGACGCTTATATAATTTTATGTCAAGAAAGTTATATCAAGACAATTATATCTATCTATATCTATCTATCTATCATTATATAAAATATCGTAAAATAATGTCATCTATCTATCTATCTATCTATCTATCTATCTACCTATCTATCTATCTATCTATCCAACTATCCATCTATCTATCTACCTATCTACCTATCTATATATATATATCTATCTACCTATCTACCTATCTATCTATCTATCTATCTATCTATCTATCTATCTATGTTGAGAGACACAATCAAACCAATTTGTTGTAAGCTATGGGTGAATGGATTTTGGTTCTTGGTTTGTTTTTTAATGGGAATATTCTTGGACACTTTTGCATATTACACACTGACAAACAGTTGTTAAAAGACTTGATATTCTATAGATGTAAAACAAAAACAAAATGAATCAAGACAAAATAAAACATTATTTCTTTTTATCACCTCGCAACTTTAAAAAAAAAAGGCTGACTTTTTTCTTTGAAGCAGTTCTATGTTATATTGTGTTCAACACACCACATAATTATGTTTTTGCACAGTTTCTTTCACACATACATGTCATATCATATATGAATAAAACAAGTATTTGCACTTTGAAAAGAAAGATTCAAGTTTTAAATAAATGAAAGTGAAATAAGAATCATGAGTTAGCACGAGTGGTTCTTCTTGTTCATTTTCTTTCTTTCTTTCTCTCTTTCTTTTTCTTTCTTTCTTTCCTTCTTTCTTTCTTCCTCCTCCTCCTCCTCTTCTTCTTCTTCTTCTTCTTCTTCTTCTTCAAAGTTCTAGCATATACAGAAGCGGGCATTACGTATGCTCCCTACAACATTTGTTTCAGTATCACACATATCAGATGTCCCGTGGCCAACCTTCTCAACCGTAGGGCGTCAAGGATAGTCGACTTGACAACCAGCCTATAGATAGCTCCATCTTTCTCTCCATCTTTCTCTGTCTTCCTTCTGCCTTTGGCAGTGCTTCATTCAGCTTCAGTCAGGCCTGTCTAATCTTAGACGCTGGATGCACATAGTCGCATTAACAATCGCATTTGGTTAGATTTCAAATCACACAAAGTCGTAATTTAAATGTTGAGTTTAAAAAAAAAGTGTGGCGTATTCCATCGCATTACCAGTGGTTCTTAACAAAAAAGAAAAAACTATTTTAAAAATCTGCATTCATTTATATATGTAACTCATAAAAAAGTAAAACAAACAAAAAAATTTGCAGTTATTTTATATAATTATGTCAGTCATAAAAAAGAAATAAAAAAAAAATCTGCAGTTATATGTCACATTACCAATGTTCTTCAAAGAAAAATCATCTAAGGTAGTGGTGTGAATTTTCATTTAAAAACATTCTCTTCATTTTTATGAAGATAATTATGGAAGTGTGTCATACTAGCTTTGTCATATAGTGACAAAAACAAGATGTTTTCTTGTGGCTTTTGTTTGTTTGTTTGCATGTTTTTCTTTTAAATTCCCTAGAACCCTAAAAAGACTCTTGAGACTTTCTGGATATATCGGCCGATGCATCTTGTATGAAGGATTGAGAGAGAGAGAGAGAGAGAGAGAGAGAGAGAGAGAGAGAGAGAGAGAGAGAGAGAGAGAGAGAGAGAGAGAGAGAGAGGGGGGGTGGTGGTCCAAATTTTTT
>CM054152.1:19877465-19879965 GCA_028751875.1 Rapana venosa | reverse complement strand
GAAAGAGAAAGAGTATTCTATATAAATAGACGCTTGAAAAGATCAAGTGTGTTGACTATAACTATGATTTGGTTCTGTATTAAGTAATTTTCAATAAGCAGGTATCAAGGATTGGTTTTCATCGATGGGAAGACAACATCAGAGAGTGGGCTGGCCTTGGGTGGAAGGAATTACTATGGAAAGCAGAGGACCACGGGGAGTGGAAGAAGCTGGTCGCAAAATCTTCAAGAGTGCCCCCACGATCCAAGTGACTCTGGGATAGGTGAGGTGAGGTGAGGAGGTATCAAGCAATGACCCAAGCTGACAAAACAGTGTATAGTGATGAAGGAGCCTATGAAAATAAGATGGAGATTCATCATTTAAAACTCTGTAGTACCAAAGGCAGAAGGTATACTTTATTCTTTCCTCCATGGATAGTCGGTGGAGAGAATGAAGACAAAATGCGCAAATGTGACAGAAGGGAAATGTCATTCGGCATGGCAATGAGTTTTCTAAAGTCTGGGTAAGTGATCCAGCAAACAGTGGGTTGCTGTAATCGAGTATGGAGAGAACTAGCGCACCTGGCAGACTAAGAATGTTTATTACATCTTGAGGAAGAAAATACCTGATTTGTCTAGTTATTCTGCGCAGTTTCAGATTGGAAAGATCGAAGAAATCCGACGTTCAAAAGGTAAGAAATTGATCAATGTTGACGCCAAGGTTTCGCACAGTAGTTGAAGTAACTGCCTCAGTGAAATAGCTTTTGCAAGTGACAAATAGCTTTTGTAAGTGATGAATATATTGGTTTTTGAAGTGATGAAGAGCTTTTTGAAGTGATGAAGAGCTTTTGGGAGTGATGAATAGATTTTAATGTCATCCAGTTGGCATGATTTCACATGAAAAACGGATTGTTAGCAGAAAGGAAGATAACTGGAAAATGACGAAGGGATCCAGAGTTGTAAATTTGGCCGTAAGAAAATGATGTGAAAGAATTATTTGATGCTAATTAATTTTGAGACAGGTTGTGTGTTACACACAAAGAGGTGTGGACCAAGACACAACGCTTGGAAAACACCAAACTGCTGGTGAGAAAATCTGGAGGTTAAGTGATTCACAATAAATTTAAGTAAGGTTAGTAACACATGAGTAAAATCATAACAGACTTGTCAGACAAAGCAAACGTGTAAGAAAAATCGAGAGTATTGTAAATGATAGTGTCAAAAATTGCCCCAAAAATCAAACAAGGTATGGGGAGGTATGTTGTACCATTGTTTTCTAAGGCCAGCAGGATTGCTGACACATTTTAGCACTGTCTCTTTCTGTAGTGAGCCTTGTTTGATTAGCTGCAAGCCATAAGAAGAGAACTCGTATGCTATACTTACAAATCAGACTAAAACTGAAAAAAGTCATGTATATAGGGCAGATAATATTATACATTTTAACGACAGGGAGTAGTGAAGGAAAACAAGTTCAGGTGATCATTTCAAACTCCTTCATTTCAAGAATCCTTCCAAAGAATTGAAATTTTAAACACAAATAAAAGAAAAAGCTCTCAAAGTAAAATGTTTGGTGATGGTCCTGGAAGCCCTTTTTGCAGTAAGGGCTCGGTACTTTGCCAGACCTGACTCAAGCTTCGACTCCCCGATATGATGACCCATGGTCAGAGAGATACCTGTCTCAGTAGTGGGTTAGCTTAGCCACCCCTGGTGTCCCAAAGACAAACACCTCTCTAAAATACAGAGGTGGGTTTGCTCTCACACGAATAATACATAATAATCCCGTAGACTACCAATGCTGCCACCAAAAACTGATATTAAGAAAAGAAGGAAACTACTGTAAAATACTATTGCATAAAACAAGATAATCACACACACACACACACACACACACACACACACATATATATATATATATATATATATATATATAGATATATAATATATATATGTATAATATAATGTATATATATAGAGAGAGAGAGAGACAGACAGACAGACAGACAGCAGACAGACAGCAGACAGACAGACAGACAGAGAGAAGAAAGAGGCGTGCTTTGTAAGCTGCTTCGGGAACTTTCCAAGAAGGACAAGGAAAGGAAGAAGATACCGGAAAGACAGACGGTTTATTCTATATTCAAGTAGAACCGGATGAAGGGGAAGGAAGGAGGGCATGGGGGAGAGAGAGCGAGAGAGCGAGCGAGAGAAAAGAGAGAGAAACGAGAGAGAGAGAGAGAGAGAGAGAGAGAGAGAGAGAGAGAGAGAGAGAGAGAGAGAGAGAGAGAGAGAGAGAAGCAGGAGAAGTAATGAGCACTTGAAAGATAAGTTCCATTATCTGCGCGTAAAATTCCAAGCGGAGTGTGTGTCTAAATTGGAGCCAACCTGGTCATGTTCCTGCAGTCCCCCCCCCACCACCTACTCCCCGTCCCTTCTCTTTCTGCACCCGTACCCCCTCACCCACCCACCCACTCACCCACCCACCCCCTCTCCCCTTCCCCCTATCCTTCTTCCTGTGTGCTCGACAC
>CM054152.1:19864965-19872465 GCA_028751875.1 Rapana venosa | reverse complement strand
GGACAACAGCCCTACTCTTGTCTAACCATATAAATTATGGACTTCAGCGTGTATGCACTCATTAATAAATTTTGTACAAGGTTGTGCAGACTCTATCTATGGACCATCCTCTTTTACTCACTTTATGTTCAGATTAAAGCAATAACCCATGCAACGCGCATATCATCCACCCTATTGTCATTAAAAAAACCCACAGGTATGTCTCGTCTCTGTGTTCAGTATGTTCCATTTTGCACTCTCAGATACACATATCCTTCCCCTTGCCTATCACAGTACATACCCACTCGTCCCGTGCCCCTTCTCCTTCTCATAGCGCACAAACATCCGCGAAGTCGGAATGCGGCTATCTTAATGGTGGGTAAAACCGATCGCATACGCAAACTCTCACCATCGATAAACACAGGAGCTCTAGCTGATGAAACAATAATAACGCACATACAGAGAAACTGCAAAAGATAAGTATTTGAAACAATCTTCCAGTTCTGATAAAGAAAGAGAGTATCATATTTCTTTAGGAAGCTGCATTGGGTCCTGTTTACTTAAATTTTGAAACTGTATCTTCGACCAGAAGCTTTCACACATGCAGAACGCGCGTGCGCGCGCGCACACACACAACGCATACACACGCACACAAATAATACCGGCAAGGGCAATATTGACATACAATTATCAGAATCATTCTATGACGCACAAGATATGTTATATATCAGATCTGGGTTTAAAGTGTCGTCTGAAGGACTTGAAGGGAGTTCAGAAGAAGTGTACAGGATGCATGCTGGGTATGTTAGTGTTTTCGTAACCCACCGAACGCTGACATGTACCGAATCTTGAGCGTGTGTGTTGGTGTGTGTGTGTGTGTGTGTGTGGTGCATGCGTGTGTGTGTGAATGTGTGTGTGTGAATGTGTGTGTGTGTGAATTTGTGTGTGTGTGCGTGCGTGTGTGTGTGTGTGCGTGTGTGTGTGTGTGAATGTGTGTGTGTGTGTGTGGGTGCGTGTGTGTGTGTGTGTGTTCGTGTGTGTGAATGTGTGTGTGAATGTGTGTGTGTGTGTGTGCGCGCGCGTTTGTGTGTGAATGTGTATGTGTGTGTGAATGTATATGTGCGCGTGTATGTGAGTGTGTGTGTGTGTGTGAATCTTCTGCTTGCATCTATACACACTAAGGGAATCACGGCTTTGGCAGGTCTGTGCGTTAAGTAGATTGAGGGTGGTTGTCGCAATCCCTACCCTTAATTGACTAAACGCCACTGCCGAGATTCGAACCCAGGGACCCCCGTGGACGGACAGAATGGAAGTCATACGGTCCTATCCATCCGGCTGTAGAGTCCATGGTGTGGCTTACTAAAAAAAAAAAAGAAAAAAAAAAAGTCATCTGAGCGCTTTGATTTGTTGCTTTACAAGATTCAGCGCTATATAAAGTCCATACATTATTATTATTATTATTATTATTATTACTAGGTGGAAAGGAGCTGGCAGTACCTCGGGGGTTGGAATCAGGGATGGAGGTGACAAGGTCATGGCATCGTCTGTGTCTTAGGTTCTGACAGGTGTGTGTGTGTGGGGCATTAAAATTTTTTTAAATTATTCTTTTATATCGAGGATAATGGAATAAGCACTTATGTGCTTTTTTACACCCAGTCCCCGTGTGTATGCGGTTTTGTAAATTCTGTCATCTGTTCCCACCGGCACATAATGACCCACTCTTACGAAAAGCGGAACAGGATTTAACGTGTGCGCAAGATGTTCTGCGTGCGTTCGCACACGGGGCCTCGGTTTATACTCTCATCCGAAGGACTTGTGGGGAGAGTGGAGTCTGCACTGATGTTAACTCCAGGGGAAAATATCCCCTTGAACGGGAATCGAACCCGGGTCGTCAGATTGCCAGCGCAATGTTCTAACCACTAGGCTATCCCGTTCCCCATATGTATATGTCGGTATAGCCTGCTGTTGTGACTTCGTCTGATGACCCCTAAACCTTGCTGTAGGCTGCGGAGTGCTGTACCTTCTTGTTGGTGAAGATACAGAGAAGTTTGACCGGTCGGGCCACTCGACAGGTGTGATGAGCAGGATAGACCCCATGTAGCCATGAGCTTGTTAGTAGTGTTTCAGTGTGTGTTTGCTTTTGGGGTGTTTTTTTATAAACAGACGCCCAAATCTTTTGAAACTCAACACCCTTTTTGAAAGTACCCCACCCCCCAAAAAACCCCATCACAACAACAACCATAACAGCAAAACCAAACAAAAACAAAACCAAAAAAACGCTCTAAATTAATGTTCTTTTTGGAAGAAGTAATGGTTGCACTTAGATTATAAAGTGCAAAAATGACTAAATGTTCACTTTTATAGTGTTTCACTTAATGAGAGCAGGAATGTTCAAAAAAGCGAATGTTGTCTCACCTTAAGTCTTGAACGTGTGCAGTTTTCCTGTTAGTCATCTTGGTTTAAATAGATCTTTATTCAGGAAACATGAATATCTTCTATATATACAGAAATTGAGAGCAGTAACAAGCAATCAGCTTATGGCATGCTCGAAACACTATGTTTGACTCATTTAGTTTGGGCAGCTAATGGGCATAAGCTAGTCATATTGACTGCATGATGACTGAATGATTGTGTGTTCCGATCATTGCCGTGGGGATAAATACCTGTGAATATGTCCTTTCCTTCTATCTCTTATGTATGTTTTTAAAAATAATGTTTCTTTTGTTCTTGGTCTGGTACCTTTTTCTCCACGTCTGTTTCTCAGCCTCGCTTCTCTAATTGTAAGTCCTCGGACATGCGATCGCTCATCTGGAAACTTGTTTCTGTTCTCAGAACAACGTAAATAGTAAAGGTGTCCCATAACCCATAAGGTCGTAGGGGAGCGAGGCGTCAGAGACCTCAACCTCTCTAGGGAACGGATGACAAAATTTACAAAACCGCATACACACGGGGACTGGATGTAAAAAAGCACATAAGTGCTTATTCCATTATCCTCGATATAAAAGAATTTTTTTTAAAATAGGGGCCAGTATTTTACTGAAGCCAAGGCGCGCAAACGGTCACCCATCCATCTGGTAACCACGCTCGATGCTGCTTATATAACCTTGGCTGGGGGGACAGCGAGTGCTCCGACCACTGAGCTATCCCGTCCCCCCAACAATGCTATCTTCATTATTACAGATGATATTTATTCAACTGCAGCTTCACTTTGTTAACATACTAGCCTCTGAGAGCAAGTATAGTAATGGCTGTTGATTGGCTTTATGCTCGTTGCGTTCGTTCATCTTTATTGGCGGTCTTCTTGCGACAGGCTACCTGTGAATGAATAACCTAACATTGTGTTTAAAACTGACAACCTAGTAGCCTTCAGAAACAGCAATCCGGCGTCAGTCAGCCTACGTAACTAAGCCTAGCCTGCCATCCCATGCACAGAGGGTTGAGGAAGTTAAGGGGGACGGGGGGGGGGGGGGGGGACAAGGGGGTAAGTTTAGGGTCAGGAGAAGGAGGAGGAGGAAGGGGGGGGGGGGGGGGGGGGGGGGGAGAAAGAACAAAGGACTGCATTTACAATGCGCGTGACACCGCCGCCGAATATGATCAGGGGGAGGTAAATAACACAAAGTCATAAACGACAGACATCTAATACTTGTCACCCACCCACCTCCCTCTCTCTCCTCTTCACACACACACACCACTCTCTCTCTCTCTCTCTCTCTCTCTCTCTCCTCTTCTATCTCTCTCTCTCGCTTCCCATGCCCCTTGCATAATCTAGAGTTTCGTTGGTGCATGAATCATGCGCAGTTTCCCATTTTTCCCATTTGTATGCCGTTTGTTCCTTGTCGTGGATTTAATAATCAGCCCGGCTTTTATACCGCTGTAAGCCGACTCCTTCTCGCACATGCTCTGACGTAATCAGACACCCGCGCGTGTGCGCCTGCTGTGCGCATGAACTCTGGGCATATGCGCGCGTGCGTGCCTGCATACCGCACCTGCAGATGTGCACGTCACGCTCATGAATGGTGAGCTGCGGCCTGCGCGCACGGTTGCTTTTTGCTCGCGTGCGCGCATGAATGGTGTGTGTGTGTGTGTGCGCGCATGCGTCTAGTCTATGCAGACACACAGACACACAAGCACAGACATATACACAGACACACGGACACAGACACGCACGCACACCACAGACACTACTAAATATACACACACACATACAGACCCACAGAGACACAGAAACAGACCCACAGAAACAAACACACAGACACACACGCACGCACACACACACACACACACTCACATTAACATACACACACATATAGACCCACAGACACACAGAAACAGACCCACAGACCAAACAAACATGACACACACGCGCGCATGCACTCACGCGCGCTGCGCGCACCACACACACACACACACACACACACACACACAAAGATAAAGAACAATGTGTTTGAGTTTTCTTTCCTTTTTTGTGAGATTTTTATATTTCTATAAAAGATCATGTTTAACTTGAACTGAAACCACACTCGGAAAGAAGGGGGAGAGGAAGAGAGGAGAGAGAGAGAGAGAGAGAGAGAGAGAGAGAGAGAGAGAGAGAGAGAGAGAAGACAGAGAGACAGAGAGACAGAGAGAGACAGAGAACGAACAATGAACAATGAACAACATTTGTTCTTCAGGCCTCTAGCCCCAAGAGAGGGGTCAAATAAAGCATAGCAAAACAAAATATGATATAGTTATATGGCAACTGAGGGGGTGAGGGGAGAGAACAAACACGCGCGCGCGCGCGCACCCACCCACCCTCACACACACGGTGTGAAACAAGGAGCTTAAAACAGCAATTAGAAGGAGTTTGTTAAAATTGTCACTTACAATAACTTGATTATCTGTATATGAAGTGGAAAAAAAATCCAGAAGATTATATATTAATATCTTCTTCCCATCAAGGTTACTTTTACCTGTCTGTCTGTCTGTCTTTCTGTCTGTCTGTCTGTCTGTCTTTCTGTCTGTCTGTCTGTCTGTCTGTCTTTCTGTCTGTCTTTCTGTCTGTCTGTCTGTCTGTCTTGTCTTTCTTTCTTTCTTTCTTTCTTCTACTTCAGTAAAGAGGGAGATAAAAAGAATCCCGCAATGTGAACTCTATTGTAGGAAAATTGTATGGTTGTCTTTTTATCAGCAAAATCAAGTGCAGAATAGAATAGAAATTGCCATATTATTGCAAAGGAATCGCTCCTTCTAATCGTGACACCGCCATTGTTATTCATCCACAATTGATCAGCCATGTTTTTTAAAATGTGAAACGTACTTGCATTTTATACATGAAGTTGAAGCAGAAGACAATGATAACCTACCCTGCAGTAAAACAGGTAAAGGTGTCCCATAACCTATGTGGTCGTAGGGGAGAGAGGCATCAGAGACCTCATCTTCTCAAGGAACCAGCATATTGAGGGCGGCGCCCATCTCCTCTCTCTCGCTGCTTTACCTTCCCTGACCCTAAAGAGGCAGGTACCCATGTACAGCTGGGTGAACAGGGGGTACTGTACTGAAGTCAAGGCGCACAAACGGTCACCCATTCAAGTGGTAACCTCGCTCGATGCTACTTAACCTAAACTGGGGGGGGGGGGGGGGGGGGGGCGAGTGCTCTGACCACTGAGCTGTCCCAAGCGCAGTAAGTAGTAAGAAATCCTGGGGAGAGGCAGGCGGTGACAGCACCGTCATCAAAACTGCAGTGTTTTGTTATTCCAACTGTGTATCTCGTGAGGAAGTTTCTGGTCAGTAATCATGCACAGTTTTCCCAACCCTGAATGATTACTACATTTTGGTTTTAGCGTGTGGACGGGGAGGGGGGTGAAGAGACAAACAGAAAAAAAGAAAAAAAGATTAGGATCGATTAAACTATTTTGTCTTTTCCTATGTCTGTTTTCTTTTTGTTTTCTAGCCGGGCTATGTGTAGGAAGTGTTCCTGTTTTTGTCATTGGCTGAAGTGATTAGAATATCGTTGTACAAGAAGGAAGGTGGCAGGACGGTTTAGACGCTCACTTGCCTAACCAGTAAACCGTGAGGTTCTTGGTTTGATCCCCAGTCTTGTCCTTTCTTCACATATTTTTTTTTACAAAGCTGTATACACACGGGGATTGGGTGTAAAAAAAAAGCACACGAGTGCTTATTCCATTATCCTCGAAATAAAAGAATAAATGAAATGAAAAGCTTGACGGGAAAATCGAACTGAATGTCATGTCTTTCGGAGGAGACTCTAAATCTCAAGTGTTGACGGATTTGTGCATGTCAAAAGAATCCACGACAGTTGAAATTCGGGAAAAGCAGAGAGGTACCTCTCAACTGTCCTGGCAAAATTGGGGGTTCAATTGTCAACTGTATCCCCCAAGTCGGAATGTGGTTATATTAATGTAATGGTGGGGAAAAAAGGTCGTGTAGGCAAACACCTCACCAGTGGTGAACCTGGGAGCTCTAGCCAAGGAACACAAACCCCAAACCCAAACCAGACCAAGCCCCATTCAACATGCAGTTGCACTTTTCTTTTTCTTCTTTTTAACTGTCTTGTTGTTGTTGTTGTTCTTGTTGTTGTTGTTGTCGTTCTTGTTGTTATTCTTGTTGTTGTTGTTGTTATTGTTGTTGTTGTTGTTCTTCTTCTTCTTCTTCTTCTTCTTCTCCTTCTCCTTCTTCTTCTTCTTCTTCGTCTTCTTGTTCTTTTTGGTATTGCTGAGATTTGAGCCAGCAGTCTCAAGCACTAAACCATCTAATAATGTCAAAGGCCGTACCTACATGGCTACTGCCATAGCTACCATTATTTAACATCCCACTGCTCTGCTACTACCTCAACCCTTAGGTTTGTATGTTAACTGTTCATTATGTTTTGGCCTTCTCCCCAAGTATCATTCCCCATAGAGGTGTGAAACGAGAGTGGGACTATTTTAATATAACGATGACACTTATGTGTATGCTAGATGTCGGGGCACCGATGGGTAGTGTATGATTACACGAATTCTACCCCAACACCTGTTGATGTGTTGTGTCTGATGTATGGTATTCTGGGTCATCATAATCATCGTGGATATCTCTCTCTCTCTCTCACTCTGCATTTCTCTTCTCTTCCTCCCTTCTTGCTTGGAATATTATGCGCGTTTGGGTTGCGCGTGTGTGTGCTTGTTTTTTTTATTTTATTCATTTATTTCGGATAGTGGTTGTACTTATTTACATCCAGGTCCCGTTGTGTGTGTCCGTTGGAGTCATTGTTCTTGTGCAGAATTTATTGCAATTGGGTGTTCAGCATGATATTTAAATACGTTGTCCCTGATAATATATTTATTATACTGTATTTGGGGGGTTTTATCACGTTGAGATATTCTTGTTTTGGGTATAGTGTAGATTTCTTTCTGTGTGTGAAGTGTTCTGTGTAGAATACTGTTGTTGTTTCAGTGTTTTTCTCTTTTTGCGTGTTGTGTAGAAAATGTTTGTTGTTCGTTTGACTGTATGTTGTGTTTTGTTCTTATTGGTTTTGGTTGTTTGTGTTTG
>CM054152.1:19852465-19862465 GCA_028751875.1 Rapana venosa | reverse complement strand
GTATTGGTGCTTCTGGTTGGTTGCACAGAAAAACACACAAGTGAAACTAGCACCACCACAACAACATGCAACGCTCTCTCTCTCTGTGCCTCTCTGTCTGTCTGTCTGTCTCTTCTCCCTCTCTCCCCAACTCTCCCCCCCCCCCCTCCCTTCTCTCACAACAGCAACATGCAAAGACGCAAAATACCGAACACTTTTCCTTCACCCACCCACCCAACTCCACCCCACCCACCTACCCTACCCTACCCCTTCCTGGTAAGTTCTTTTTCTTCCTGCCTGACTTTTCCAGCTTTTTATTTTATTTTTCTCCTGTTCTTTTCTTTCCTTTCCCTTTTTTATGTTGTCTACCCTCTTGTCGCCTTTGTTCTCAAGACGCTATTTATGTCGGGGAGCTGATCTTAATTTAGGCACGAGCCAAGAAAGGCGGAGAGAGACAGAGAGAGACAGAGACAGAGGGGGAGGGAGGGAGGGAGGGAGAGAGGGCGAGAGAGAGAGAGAAAAAAAAGGGGAGAAAATGTCGAAAGCGAGGAGCGAGTTTGCCTTGGTTGATCGGAAAACAGGAGGGCCCGGCAGAGAAAATCGGCAACTTTGCCATCGATGTGGGTGTGGCCTCCCTTGGCTGTCGAAAGGGTCGATGGGTAAAGGGAATGACTACAAAGCATTGTGAGAGCTTTAAGGATTGAAAGAAAGAGAGAGAGAGAGAGAGAGAGAGAGAGAGAGAGAGAGTGTCTGCTGCAAGACTTTCAACTATGTACAGAGAAAAAATTAAGCTAGGAAGCTGTCATACGAACAGAAGAACAAAGGAACGAATGAATACAAACGAATGAAAACGAACAAAACAAACAAACAAATAACAACAGCAGCAGCAACAACAACAACAATAAAACAAGAACGCAGAAACAGATTTTAAAAAACCCACAAGAAAATGTACAAAGAAAATGTGAAAAAATGGAAGAAAGGAATGAAAAATGATGATTTGAATCTAGTAAAATTGTACAGGTCCCATCAAGGTTTTCAAAACAGTTTCAAAGGTTGCAACTCGTAAAATCTCGTCAGAAAGAAGCAAAAGAAGAAGAAGAAAAACAAGAAGAAAAGAAACAATGTGAATAAAAAGACAGAAAATGAATAATAAA
This sequence comes from Rapana venosa, assembly GCA_028751875.1. Lineage (NCBI taxonomy): Eukaryota > Metazoa > Mollusca > Gastropoda > Neogastropoda > Muricidae > Rapana > Rapana venosa. Next base: position 19,861,332 of record CM054152.1, on the reverse strand, counting down.
AAAGAAAACAGACAGAAAAGAAGAAAAGAGAATAGAAAAAGGATATGTGTGTGTGTGAATGTGCACATGAAGACAGAAAAAAGGTATAAGCATTCACATAATAATGGGGAAATGTATGCACGCACAAACCTACTCATAAAATGAACACACGTGCATAAATTCGTGTTGACACTCACGGGCTTGCCTTCACACACAAAAAACACACACAATTCTTTTTTCTGTTTCAAATCTCTTGTACATAGCCCAGTTTTTGCGTTTCTTTAAAGTTCTTTGATATTGTTTTCCCTGTTTGCATTTTTAGGCGTTATATTGATGTTTGAATACAAATCTGTCACATGACTCTCTTTCCGTCTGTCTTCTTTTGTGGGTTTTTTGTGTGTTATAGGTCTTTATTTCCCGTCCAATATCACTTATAGTGAACAGACGTTAAATACAAGAACGAACACACACACACACACACACACACACACACACACACACACCATATCCTGAGAACAAAGAAGATAACAAGACAGCCAACAAAAGCTTGGATCGAAGCGAAAGTGAACAAGGCACATACTTTGACAATCAAGCAAGGCATGACTCACTGGTAGTAGTGTTATTAGCGGCTTACTTATTTTAAAAAATTAAACCAGTCATTCTCATCAACACAAAAGCACGTAGTTCACCAGACATTACTACATACGACACACTGACACAAAAGGTCGAAAATAGGCAAAATGCATACTTCACTTCTTCACTGTCTTTGGTATTCTTTGTACTAATAGTGTTTCTCTGTCTTTTGGTATTTTCTGTGATTTTTGTTTTTTTCTGTATTAAAATTTTAACAGAAAATGTGTTTCTTACTTGGTGGTCTTTCCTAGTACTGTTTTGTTTTGCTGTTTTCTTGTACTTTTATAAGTGTTCTACTTCTGATAGTTTTCTGTGTACTTTATCTGTGTCTTGTCTTTCTGTATTTACTTTAGATTCACAATCTGTTCTTCTACTTGGTGGTTTTCTTAAGATATTTCATCTCTGTCTTCATCTTTTTGTGTTTTCCTTCTTTAGTTTTTATTCTGTTCTTCATTTCTGTGTGTTTTCTTAGTATTTTCACTCTGTTCTCTATTTCTGGTGGGTTTTTTTTTAAAGTATTTTCATCTCTGTTCTTCTATTTCTGGTGTTTCTTTTAGTATTTCATCTCTGTTCTTTATTTCTGGTGTTTTTTGTATATTTTCATCTCTGTTCTTCTATTTCTGGTGTTTCTTAGTATTTTCATCTCTGTTCTTCTATTTCTGGTGTTTTTCTTGAGTATTTTCATCTCTGTTCTTCTATTTCTGGTGTTTTTCTTTAGTATTTTCATCTCTGGTCTTCTATTTCTGGTATTTTTTCTTTGTATTTTCATATCTGTTTTCTATTTCTGGTGTTTCTTTAGTATTTTCATCTCTGTTCTTTATTTCTGGTGTTTCTTTAGTATTTTCATCTCTGTTCTTCTTTTCTGGTGTTTTTTTAGTATTTTCATCTCTGTTCTTCTATTTCTGGTGTTTTTTTTAGTATTTTCATCTCTGTTCTTCTATTTCTGGTGTTTCTTTTATATTTTCATCTCTGTTCTTCTATTTCTGTGTTTTTCTTTAGTATTTTCATCTCTGTTCTTCTATTTCTGGTGTTTCTTTTAGTATTTTCATCTCTGTTCTTCTATTTCTGGTGTTTCTTTTTAGTATTTTCATTCTGTTCTTCTATTTCTGTGTTTTTTCTTTTAGTATTTTCATCTCTGTTCTTCTGTTTCTGGTGTTTCTTTAGTATTTTCATCTCTGTTTTCTTCTTGTTTTCTTGTGTTTTTTTCTTTTAGTATTTTCATCTCTGTTCTTCTGTTTCTGTGTTTTTTAGTATTTCATCTCTGTTCTTCTATTTCTGGGGGTTTTTCTTTAGTATTTTCATCTCTGTTCTTCTATTTCTGGTGTTTTTCTTTAGTATTTTCATCTCTGTTCTTCTATTTCTGGTGTTTTTTCTTTAGTATTTTCATCTCTTGTTCTTCTATTTCTGGTGTTTTCTTTAGTATTTTCATCTCTGTTCTTCTGTTTCTGGTGTTTTCTTTAGTATTTTCATCTCTGTTCTTCTATTTCTGGTGTTTTTTATTTATTATTTTTCATCTTGTTTCATTTGTTCTTCTATTTCTGGTGTTTTCTTTAGTATTTTCATCTCTGTTCTTCTATTTCTGTGTTTTTCTTGTACTTTTCATCTCTGTTCTTCTATTTCTGGTGTTTTTCTTTAGTATTTTCATCTCTGTTCTTCTATTTCTGGTGTTTTTCTTTAGTATTTTCATCTCTGTTCTTCTATTTCTGGTGTTTTTTCTTTAGTATTTTCATCTCTGTTCTTCTATTTCTGGTGTTTTTCTTAGTATTTTCATCTCTGTTCTTCTATTTTCTGGTGTTTTTCTTTAGTATTTCATTCTCTGTTCTTTATTTTCATCGTGTTCTTCACTTTCAGTATTTTCATCTCTGTTCTTCTATTTTGGTGTTTTTTCTTTAGTATTTTCATCTCTGTTCTTCTATTTCTGGTGTTTTTCTTTAGTATTTTCATCCTGTTCTTCTATTTCTGGTGTTTTTTCTTTAGTATTTTCATCTCTGTTCTTCTATTTCTGGTGTTTTTTTCTTTAGTATTTTCATCTCTGTTCTTCTATTTCTGGTGTTTCTTTAGTATTTTCATCCTGTTCTTCTATTTCTGGTGTTTTTTTTAGTATTTTCATCTCTGTTCTTCTATTTCTGGTGTTTTTTCTTTAGTATTTTCATCTCTGTTCTTCTATTTCTGGTGTTTCTTTTGTATTTTCATCTCTGTTCTTCTATTTCTGGTGTTTTTCTTTAGTATTTTCATCTCTGTTCTTCTGTTTCTGGTGTTTTTTCTTTAGTATTTTCATCTCTGTTCTTCTATTTCTGGTGTTTCTTTAGTATTTTCATCTCTGTTCTTCTATTTCTGTGTTTTTTCTTAGTATTTTCATCTCTGTTCTTCTGTTTCTGGTGTTTTTTTTTTAGTATTTTCATCTCTGTTCTTCTATTTCTGGTGTTTTTTCTAGTATTTTCATCTCTGTTCTTCTATTTTGGTGTTTTTTTCTTTAGTATTTTCATCTCTGTTCTTCTTTTCTGGTGTTTCTTTAGTATTTCATCCTGTTCTTCTATTTCTGGTGTTTTTTTTAGTATTTTCATCTCTGTTCTTCTATTTTGGTGTTTTTTCTTTAGTATTTTCATCTACTGTTTCTTCTATTTCTGGTTTTTTCTTTGTATTTTCATCACTCTGTTCTTCTATTTCTGGTGTTTTTTCTTTAGTATTTTCATCCTGTTCTTCTATTTCTGGTGTTTTTTTTTTATGTCGTATTTTTCATCTCTGTTTTCTGTTTCTGGTGTTTCTTTTAGTATTTTCATTTCTGTTCTTCTATTTCTTGTGTTTTTACTTTAGCATTTTCATCTTGTTCTTCTATTTTGGTGTTTTTACTTTGCTATTTTCATCTCTGTTCTTCTGTTTCTGGTGTTTTTACTTTAGTATTTTCATCTCTGTTCTTCTATTTCTGGTGTTTTTTCTTTAGTATTTTCATCTCTGTTCTTCTATTTCTGGTGTTTCTTTAGTATTTTCTTTCTCTGTTCTTCTATTTCTGGTGTTTTTCTTTTGTATTTTCATCTTGTTCTTCTTTTCTGGTGTTTTTTCTTGAGTATTTTCATCTCTGTTCTTCTATTTCTGGTGTTTCTTTTAGTATTTTCATCTCTGTTCTTCTATTTTTGGTATTGCCTATGTACTTTTATCTGTGTTTCTCCGTCTTTTGGTGTGTTTTTTTCTGAACTTTAATGTGTTTTTCTGTCGTTTGGTTTTCCTCTGTATTTTCATATGCGTTTCTCTGAATTTTGGTGTTTTCTCTATACTTGCATCTGTGTTTCTCTGCCTTTTGGTGCTTTCTCTGTACTCTTTTAATGTGTTTCTCTTCTTTTTGGTGTTTGGTACATACCTGTGTTCATCTGCCTTTTGTTGTTTTCTTTGTACTGTCACATTATGTGTTCCTTGTGATGTTTCTGTGTAAGTTCACCCGTGTTCTCGTATCTTTTGGTGTTTCCTATGTATTTTCATCTGTGGGTTGTTGTTTGTCTTTTGGTGTGTTTTTTTTTCTTCTTGTACTTTGATATGTGTTTCTTACTTGGTGGTCTTTCCTATTTACCTGTGTTCATCTGTCTTTTGTGGCTTTCTCTGTATTTTCATCTGTGTCCATCTGTCTTTTGTGGCTTTCTCTGTATTTTCATCTGTGTTTTTCTGTCGTTTCGTTTTTCTCTGTACTTTCGTCTGCCTCCCTCTGTATTGCTCATCTGTCTTCCTCTGTTTTGGTTTTGCATTTCCACTATATCTTTATCAGTCTTTCTCTCTTTTTGTATTTTTTTGCATTTCCCTGGAATTTTTTTATATCATTCTCTCTTGTTCTTTTTTTTTTAAAATAATGATTTAATTGTTATTATTTTATGTGTGTATTTCCTGCACGCTTTCATCTGTGTTCATCTGCCTTTTGGTTGAGCACAAAATAATGTGTTCGATGAAAAGAACAGAGCAGCCACACACGGCACATGAGCCCAACAACCATAAACTTGTGCAGAGAAAATGGATCTGCATCAATAGGCTGCAGCCGAACATCACATCATCAATAGAAACTAAGGCAACTAACTATAGAACATGTTTATACTGTGAAAAAAGAAAAAAAAAAGAAACAGCAAGCAAAGAGATACCACCCCACCCCCCATCGCTTTGCCAAAAAAAAATACAAGGAGGTAGATGTATTTATTTATCTATTTATTCATTCTTTTATTTCGCAAATAATGGGATAAGCACTCGTGTGTGTGGGTTTTTTTTCCTACATAATTATATCAAGTCCACATGTGTATAAACCTAGTACCTTCCTTTTATTGTTTTCTCTATAATTTCATTCTGTCGTTCAGTGTTTCCTGTATGCTTTCAACTGCGTTATTTTTTTCTTTGATTTTAATTAAATTTTTATCTAAGATGAAAAGCATATAACTCGTACATAACACGTTGAAAGTTACAACAGCCTAATATCTCGTATTGTTCTGTAAGAGTAGATATTAAACAAACTCGTATAGCAACGAGCAAGGTGTGACATGATCACATGGACATTATCTGGAAATACTTTCCTGCATTAAACACGAGTAATTTTTAAAAACAGAAACAAATATATGATACAGGAAAAAATGAAAAGAAAAAGAAATCATCAATAAGAAAATGGAATAAAGAGAGACAAGGAGGAACAATGATTTCAAAGGGATTGCTTTGCATTGATGACTTCTAAGAGTAATAATGCCCAACATGTTTTGACAGCATGGTAATTTAGTATTTGCCTGTATGCTTTCCTATACTATATGCCTGTTGGGTTTTTTTAAAATTATGTATTCAATGTTTTTAACTAGTCGGTAATTTTAACACTTATTTGTCAAATTACATCTGTTAAATTAAAACTAAAAAAAAGAATGGATGATATGGTGATAATAAAAGGGTGTAAAGCAGAATAGGGGCAGAGGAAGTTTTCCGTGTCCATTGCTTAAAGTATCAACACTTTCTGAAATGATAATACATGGTTAAACATATCGGCAATTAGAATAATTTTTCTACCGAAGACTGTAAAACAACACATGGCACTGATGTGATACAGGTTTAGAATCATAGAGCTTATCATGAACATTACTATAGTTTGCATTATTTTATGTGCGGCCTTTTACACTGAAGGGACTCTGCAAGTCCAGGATAGGTAGACATCAAATGGAGACTGAAAGGGTATGCGTGTTTATCAGTAAGTAACTACTGCGAAAGTGGGATATACAACAAAATATGATAGCATAGTTTGGTCATACCTGTGTACATTGTGTAAACTAGTGTATACTTTTCCATTACTGCCAATCGAGGGGCTCTGCGTCTCTGTTTCTGTCACTGCCCCCACCCTACCCGCGCGCGCGCGCGCGCACGCGCGCGCGCGTGCGTGCGTGCGTGCGTGCGTGCGTGCGTGCGTGCGTGCGTGCGTGCGTGCGTGCGTGCGTGCGTGCGTGCGTGCGTGTGTGTGTGTGTGTGAAAGTCAAATTCAAAGTCAGTCAGACTTTAATTTGCAGATAGTACATTGTGTGTATGTGTGTGTGCGTGCGTGCATGCGTGTATGTGTAACATAATACATTTTTCTGTACATTTGACTTTTTTTTTCTATGCATGTTCTTTCTCAAGTGTAGAGAATTTTTTGATTCAGCTCCTCCATGAACTTCGAAGAGATCTATCAGCGCCTTAGTGAGTGCTTATTCCATTATCCTCGATATTAAAAAAATAAATTAATTATTGAAAAAAAGAAATCTATTTGGCGTGTAATTGTTCATGCATGGGTTCAAATATGCATGTTAAAGACTGTCTAATTCATATCAGGGTAAAAGAGTTTGCTGAAACAAAAACACGCAGCATGCGCCCAAAGCTTGACCAGCGCATTGTTGTCATGCATTGGTACAGCACTTGCTCGGTAAATGTCTTCGTAAGTGCTGTGTGCTTGAGTATATTATAGAATGGTTTGCACCCAACGACACCGCACTGGGAAATGTCCACATGTGAAATATGGCATTATATATTTGTTTTAATATAGTTTCTGTCTTGTGATCTGTTTTGTGGTTGTTGTTTTTTTTGTTTGTTGTTCGTTTTCCAAGGCTAGAATCGTTACAGTGCATTTTTCATTTCTTTTCAGTAACGTTTTGTTTTGTTTGCTTTTCTTCTTCTTCTTCTTTCTTCTTCTTCTTCTTCTTCTTCTTCTTCTTCTTCTCTCTCTCTCTCTGTCTCTCTGTTTTTCTCGTCTGTGAGGTTTTCTTTGTTTTCTCTTCTCATATCTTTTTTCTCTGTCTGTATCTCTCTTTCTGTCTTTCTTTCCTGCCTCCTTTTCTTTACCTCTTTTTATTTGCTGTGCATAACACACACACACACACACACACACACACACACACACACACACACAACACACATACACTCACACACTCACAAACGCCCACAATTTCACTCATATACTCACAATCACTCACTCACTCATTCACACACGCACACACACACATACGCACGCACGCACGCACATACACACACATACACGCACGGACGTATACACACTCACATACACACACATATGCATGCACACGCACACACACAAACATACACACGCACGTACGCACGCGCGCACACACACAAACACACACACACACACACACACACACACACACACGCGCGCGCGCGCCACACACACACACACACACACACACACACACCACACTTAACCGTCTGATATCACTTTTTGGTGGAAGGACGTTAAACTGAAGAACTAACACACACACACACACACACGCGCACGCACGCACGCACGCACGCACGCACGCACGCACGCACACACACACACACACCACACTTAACCGTCTGATATCACTTTTTGGTGGAAGGACATTAAACTGAAGAACTACCACACACACACACACACACACACACACACACACACACACACACACACACACACATACACACACATACACACATACATACACACACATACACGCACATACACACACACACACACATACACACACACATACAACACACACACACACACTTAACCGTCTGATATCACTTTTGGTGAAAGGACATTAAACTGAAGAACTAACACACACACACACACACACATACACACACACACACGCACACACACACGCGCGCGCGCACGCACACACACACACACACATACACACACACACACACACAAACACACACACACACACACACACACACACACACACTTCATGGCGAAGAAGAGCACCGGTATTAATTAATGGCTGGAGAACTCCGTTCTTCTCCTGAGCATATCAAGTGTATCATACTGAAGACACCGAGCTGGTTTCCAACCTTCTGGTATGTCTTTAAATGATAGAAAGAACTACTTCTTCCCTTCTCTTATTCTTAAATGAAAGATGGCAAAACCCCCCAAACAAAACTGGATTAAGAAGTATAAAAAGAAAGATGATGAAGAGAAAAGAGAAAAATGACAGCCGTTCACCATTAAAACATTGATGTGAAAAGAGATATCCGGTTACCAGTCCGAGCGATACAGTTTGCAAACGCCGTTTACCGTTTGAAATTTACTGGAAATAGAAGCTTGAAGAAGAAAGAGGAGGTGAAAGGAAGGAGGAAAAAAGGAGAGAAAAAAAATGAAGAGAAAAAAGTTTATAAGGGTTTTCTTTCTTTTTTGTTTGTTTTGGTTTTCGTATTTCGTCATGGAAATGAAGGGATTAAAAACGAGAACAAGAAACGAGATGGACAATAAGAATTTGATGAAGATACCTTGAAACAGAATCACGATATAGTTTTAGAAGAAACTGAAATTCGGAAAATGATAGCTATCATAAAACCAAATAAAAAGGGAAAATGTTTGAAAGTTAAAATAAATAAAGAATGAAGGGTAGGTTTTAAAAAAAAGAAATAAAGAGAAGCTTCAAGTGTTTTTTTTTAAAGACAGGAGAAAGAAAAAGAGAGTGAGATAAATAGAGAGAGAGAGGGGGGGATAGAGAGAGAGACATACAGAGAGAGAGACATACAGAGAAGGGTAGGGTTAAAAAAAAAGAAATAAAGAGAACTATCAAGGGTTTTTAAGACAGGAGAGAGACAAAGAGTAGTGATGATGTAGATAGATAGATAGATAGAGAAGAGTAGAGAGATAGAGAGAGAGAGAGAGAGAAGGGGAAGGGAGGGAGAAGTGGGGGGGGGGGGGGGGGGGGTCCCAAGTTTTCAACAGCAGTAAGAAGACACGACAAATGGACTACGCCAGATCAAGTAGCAGATCAGTTTGAAAACAT
>CM054152.1:19844965-19849965 GCA_028751875.1 Rapana venosa | reverse complement strand
GCCATGGGCATAGGGAAGGTAGACAGGGAGATAGATATTGAAGGGGGAGGGGGTGGGGAGAGGGAAACAGTGGAGGGGGGGGGTGGTGGTGGGGTGGGGGTGGGGTGAGAGACCGGTGTTGAATTTTGATATTCTCTTTCGTGAAATTTTCTTTGCTGCTATGCCATCTTCTCGTAGAGTTTGTTTTCTAGAGTGTGTTTCATGTTTGGTCCTTTTTTCCCTTTTATTTTTAACAGCTTTGTGCTACTTTTTATTATGTTCTTTGACAAGATCTCACTTCTGTCATTACAATATCTCACTTCTGTCGTTACAATATCTCACTTCTGTCATTTTTGTATATTGAAAAACTGTTATAGAACCAGTTGTCCATTCAGCAACAAGTACCACGATAAAACCATATTGCATAGACACAAAAAAATAATGGATTTTTCTTTGTATAGAACTATTTGAGAAGTAGGATACCAGATCGAGTCTCCCCTGAATTATCTGTGTTTGAGGATATTTTTCTCCATTGGTTTCTAGTTCATTCTGCTAGTGCCAGTCCTTCAAATGAGACTATAAACTGTGTGTGAACGCACGTAGAGTTCCTTATGCACACGTGAAAAATCCACCCATCTGTCCCAAAAAGGTAGATCAGGTACAGATAGCGGCATGGATAGCACGAAAATACTCAGCATGCAATTTCCTACCTGCAGAGGAATGAACTCCACCAGGCTTAACTTGCCAGAGACTTAAGGCCTGAAAAAAAGTCACTTCAGTCCCTCAACGAGTCCTCGTGAAGTGAATGGAGAAGGCGAGTTATATTATAAGGTCTAGGGGGCGGGATAGCCTAGTGGTTAGAACGTTGCGCTCGCGATTTGACTGCAAGGTTTTTGACTGGTGGATCGGTGGTCTAGAGGTAACGCACCTGTCTAGAAAGCGAAAAGTCCGGGTCTGAAGTGTGCGGCGGTTCGTACCCCGTTTGGACCGGAAATTTTTCCCCCATCCATTAGACCATGAGTGGTGGTCTGGGCGCTAGTCTTTCGGATGAGACGATAAACCGAGGTCCCGTGTGTTACACGTAATTATTTAGCGCACGTAAAAAAACCCACGGCAACAAGAGAGTTGTCCCTGGCAAAATTCTTAGAAAAAAGCCACTCTGATAGGGAAACAAATACAGCTGCAGGAAAAAAAAAAGAAAAAAAAAAAGAAAAAAAAAAAGGGTGAAAGGGTGGCGCAGCGCTAAGTGGCGACGCGTTCTCCCGCTCTCCCCGGGGAGAGCAGCCCGAATTTCAACTTAAAGTGGTATGAAATAAAATCTGAGCGCTTTGATTTGTTGCTTTACAAGATTCAGCGCTATATAAATTCCATACATTATTATTATTATTATTAAGGTTTCAAGCCACCACCGAGATGCCCTACCAAGGGGATTTTCCCCCCTGGAGTTAACATCAGTACTAAATCCACAACCCAAGAAGTCCTTCGGATGAGACTATAAACAAAAGGCCCCGTGTGCAAACGCATGCAGAACTTCTTGCGTACACGTTAAAACCCGTTCTGCCTTTTGGAAGAATAGACCATTCGTGTCTGTAAGAACGGGTGACAAAAAGCATATAAAAAGCGCATGCACCCTGATGTTGTTGTTCAGACATCATCCCCGAAGTCGGAATATGGCTACCTTAAATGGTGTTAAAACGTTTGCAAAACTCGGGAATCTGACTTCGTGGATGAGGTCTAAACACGACATCAGTATGCGTGAGTTGTTAAGATCTTGTCACTGGACTTTCATGGGATTGGAATCGGTATTGAGGTTAAATCCAGAGGAAAAAATCCCTTTGAACGGGTGCCTCCGCGGTGGCTCGATCTCGAACCGTCAGATCACGAGCGCAACGGTGTAACCACTAGGCTACCTTGCTCCCCCCCCCCCTCCCCCTCCAACACAGATTTGATTTTCACGTTCTACTTGTGTGTTTTGTAAGGACAGACTGATAAACGGAGGCATTACAGTCCTTATACAACATCATTTGATTGCCAGTACACTGACTGATCAATGGTGACAACTGATAGTGGCTAAGAGGAGGGGGAAAGAATGGGGTGGGGGATGGAGGGGTGGGGGCAGGAAGGAAGAAAACAGAAAGGCGGGGGAGAGGCTGTAAATTATTGGGAACTGAACTACCGTCTTTGATATGCATCTCTGATGATCTATTGAACCAAGTGTTGAATCTCCTTAGCTGCATTCTTTGTTATCACACAGCCTTCACAGTTTGATCTGTCTGCATGTCTCTATGTCTGTCTCTCGGTCTATGTATGCGTGCCTGTCTGTCTCTTTCTCTCGATCTCTTCTTCAACCCCCCCCCCCCCCCCCCTCCCGCCTCTCTCATCTTCTTCACCTGCTCTCCCTCTCACTCTGTTTGTCTGTATGTCTCTTTCTTTCTATCTAGCTCTGTCCCCGTGTATCTCTGTTTCTCTTTATCTGTCTGTCTGCCTGTTTCTCTGTCTTTCTGTCTGTCTATCTGTCTGTCTGTCTCTCCTCCCCCCCCCCCCCCCCCCCCCCCATGATCGCTCAAGCGCCTAGGATACTTAGTGTTTCGCTGCTTCTGAACTTTAATTTTTTTTTTTAGGTCGTGATGTCTGTGTCTGATTCTATTCTGTAAGTGTCCATACAACCCGACCCCCCTCCCTCCATCCCTCTCCACTGCAACTTAGACAAAATTAATGGCAGTCTCCAAAAGCTCATTGTCTGCATTCTTTTCAACTCCTGCAGTTGGTGTCGCTGAGGAAGACACACACGACAGCCAGGCAGGGCCTACATACATACATTAATCACCGTGTTTCACAGGTTCACCCAGAAAGCGCCTCAGAAAACAGACATGCCTGCACTTCTTACCCCTTTCTTCTCCCCTCAGCACCCCCAACTGCCCGTCAACCAGCGCCCCGACACCTCTTCAAACAAGAGGTCTAAACAGCTTTGAAAAAAGTCGTTTGTCCGAGAAACCAGACCTCATCCTATCGACTCCCCATCTCGACACCCGGGGTCTGTTCCAGGGCAGCCTGGGGGCTCTTCTTTCGCCGCTCCCCCAACGCCAACTTTAACCCCGCTTAACCCCTTCCACTCTTGCCACAAAAAGGCTGAAGGGCTCGGGCGACGCGAGCTTTGTCTCCCATGATCGGTACACGGTTCACTCGCGGGCTAATGGGATTTTAAAGCAGAGGTGTCGTTGTTGGGCCCCGGAGTCCTGTGCCGCGTTCAAAGACGACAAAAGGTTTCACAGTGTGACTTAGCGGCGTGGTGTTGACCTGTCAGGGACACGAGGGGGGAAGAAGTTTAGTGGGGAGGGGGAGGGGGGGGGGAGACTGTAAGGATTAGCGTTGTCAGGCTGTAGTTTTTAGCCCCCCCCCCCCCCCCCCCATCCCGTTTCCTCCCTCCCCCGTCAAGCTTTTGGCTAATGAGGGTGTTACCTCGCCCTGCTCTGATCGAAGTATTGTGTATGTAAGACTTGATGAGGCTATCAGGTGACAGGGGCTTAAAGCTCGTTGGAACCTGAGACGCCTTGTCGTAGAGAAAGCCATGAATCAGCCCTGTCACACTCGCTGCTCCCTGGTTATGATAGTGGGTTTATGTCACTGACAAGAATCGTGATGGCCCTGATTCGAGATTGAAGATGCCGCTTTCATCTGCAGAATGATGGTCCAGATTTTCCCCCGTCTTGAGTTTACAGCGCTTGGGTGACAACTGTTATCTGATTAAGGAGGATGGTTGTCATAGTGTACCCCGTAAAGAAGAGTGTAATATGGAAGATTATATACACAGAAGTAGGTTTGTTTAGAGGTCTTAACCATGGCTAACGGAGCTCTTTTTTGAGCCACACGAGGACGTTTTGGAGTTTCTGAGTTTACAAAGAACGAGAGTAGACCCAGAGGAAAACACTTTCTAGAAACCTGAAACTTTAAGCACAAGTAGCGGAGGGGGAGGAGAAGCAGGATGTACATAGAGACTTTTTGGAAAGTAGACATTAAACTTGTTTCCTAGTCTAAGTAAGATACAGGCTGCTCAAGAGGTATCTTAGTGCAGTTGTCTGGGCGTATTTACGTGTACAATGTTTGTTGCGTCGTTTTAGTGTCGTTTCCTTCAACTTTCGTGGATTTTCACAATCTTTTAAACCACTGTAGCACTGACAGTATTGAGTTAGATATAATGCGAAATTACTTTACAGCGGAACCTGAAGCACCTTTTCATCAGTCTTGTCTATTTTTTCCCCTTAGCTATTACTTAATAAAAGCAGTAGAAACCAAGCTACAAATCGAGAGAATGTGGGCAACATCGGACTAGCTGTACACCATTTTCTGTCTGAAAGTTGCTGGGGAAGTGTGTGCTCTGAGATAGTATGCAACAACAGGAGATGCTCAGTTCTAGAGCAGTAGCACTAATGTCCGTAACGTGTCTGAAATACTGAAGGTGACCAGCTGTTGATATACAAGTCCGAAGACAACTTTTGTTCTGAAATGATATAACGTTATTATTGCTGGATATTAGAAAGAAATACACCATAAGTTCCTGCCCTGAGTCATTGAAATTTTAAGAATGGATTGTCAGCTTAAAATGCCCAGATTGTAGAATGTTGCATTTTTTTCGGAATCATGTTCAGCTAACAAAGTCAAGTATGACAACAGATGGAAACAGATGACAACATTTACAAAACCGCATACACACGGGGACTGGATGTAAAAAGCACATGAGTTCTTATTTCATTATCCTCGATATAAAAGAATACATAAATAAAGTATGTGTCAGACACGTTTCTGTCTTCCTTCTTCAAATGTTTTCAGCATATCATTACGCCAATCGGTCCATACCTTCCTTTGCTTATCATTCAAGAAATGAGAAACAACCTTTGGAAAATGCAACAGTGATCATGAAGAATGATATTTACATCTTCTGGATAAAGTGTTCTCTGTATTCTCTATTAATTTTTATCGTGGGTGAATCAATAAGGGATCAATCTGGAACTCCCTCTCTGTAG
>CM054152.1:19802465-19829965 GCA_028751875.1 Rapana venosa | reverse complement strand
TGGGTAGATGTTGATGTCTGTGGCTGTTGAAGCTGTGTAGTGTGTGACGATTGTGTTGTGACAGTGGGAGAAGAAGGTTCTTCTGTCTTTGGTGTGCAGCGTGAAAGGAGGTTAGTAACAGACAGTTGTTGTTGCTGTTGTTGTTGATGTTGTGTTGCGTTCCACAACTTAACACTCTAGGGATCACCCAGATAACGCACTCTGACGTAACAGGTAATTTAACCATGCCATTTTAAAATTGATTCAACTGCAACAGATAGTAATGTTAACCTTGCCATTTTAAAATTACCCCAATTGCACCCTTAGTGCCAACAACATTGTATCAAAACCGTATAATGATATGACGCGAACATTTTGTTTCAGATTGTTGTTATTGTGATCATTGTGCTTGAAGTTAAACCTTATACAACAGGTATGTTTCCCACTGCATCTATACCTAAGAAACTTCGGGTTGATATGGAATCAGAGATAACGAGAATCAGAGATGAGGAGAGGAAGATAAAAAAGAGTGATGAGTGAAAGAAGATGGGGGAAGGGTGGATATACAGAGGGAAAAGTCTAAGGAGAAAATGACATAAAACAAAATCAAACCCTTACATAAAATAATTTGAAAGGGGGAGAGGGAGAGAGAGAAAGGTACAATCTTAAGGAAGACCTGATTAAAAAACCCAACCCCAACCTGTTTCATAAAGTAACAGGAATAAAGAGAAGAAAATTGAAAAGTGAGTGAGAGCAGGAGATGGAGATGACAATTACATACGATAACATATTGATTTTTAAAAGGGGGGAAAAAACAAAAGACATAGTGTCAGGTTACTTTTTTCTAACAATTAGATCTTCTTCTCACACGATTATTGTATCATTTCAAGCAAGATCTGACTGAGAATAGCTATCAGGATCCATGGTTATATGAATTAAACCTGTACTTCTTACCAATCGCTAGGTTCCATGTTTTCACTGATCCAGTACATATTTAAGAACTGAAATGCTCACCCATCCCCGCCCCCACCCCCACCCCCCTAAAAAAAAGGAAAAAAGAAAAAGCCTCAGAATATCTGGTTTCAAAATTCAACGTTGCAGTTTGACATGTTTTAATACAGTGATCTTACTGTCGTCACATGTTTCGACAGAACTACCACGGATGCGACAAAAAACAACAAAACAACAACAAAAACAGACACGCAGAAACGAAAAAAAAACCCTCAAACCTGTAGAGACGACTATTGGTTTTTTTTCTAAATGCTTCGGGACATTTCAGCTCTTGTCCAAGTTTTGGCGTTTAAGCGAGAAGTTTTGAAAGATGGTGTGTCATTCCATCGTGTTGTATACATATTTATGTGTACGTGCGCCTGGGGGACCAGGGATGGGGTGGGGGGTAGCCGTGGGGGGAGGGGGGGGGGGGGGGGATGTACGGGTATGGATGACAGGGTCATACGTATATTTCAAGCAAAGTTGCATGGAGACAGAGACAGAGTCAGAGAGACAGAGAGAGAAACAGAGACACACAAAAAAGCAAGCAAGGGGAGAAACCCACCACCGGATTATGTCCCATGTTTTACATATTGATAATACTCTCACCACACAACGGCAAACATGGCGCCGCATAATATGTAAAGGGGAAAAAAGAGAGTCGAGGGGCGGAGGGGATTGGAGAGGAGGGGGTGGGGTGCAGGGGGGGGGGGGGGGGGGGGGGGGGGGTATGGTAGGGGGGAAAAAGAGGTGGGAAATGTAAATGTCAGTTCTGTAACTTAACTACCCTCGACTCCAAGTTTATGTCTCAAATTTCGCAGCATCAAGCTGTATTAAGTGGCCTGATATTAATGTAATGTAAAGCTGACATGTGTGTGTGTGTGCGCACGCAGACGCAAATATGCACACGTACGTGTGCGTGCGTGCGTGCGTGTGTGCGTGCGTGTGTGCGTGTGTGTGCATGCGTGTACACATTACATTTTGAAGTGCAGGCTTATGGACTGGTATATACGGGTCATGAACACCCGCTGCAGCATAAAATTGGAAGTCAAAATCCAACCCCCTACCTCCCCCCTTCCCTCCCTCTCCCTGCCACTATCCCTACAATTCCTGAGTGCCGACTAAGATCTGATATCCCCCCCCCCTCCCACCCCACCCTCTACCCACCACCACCCCTACCACCACCACTCCTACCCCCCCCCCCACCCCCACCACCACCACCCTCTACCACCACCACCACCAACCAACCACCTTTTCCTCATCCTCCTAACTCCATCTCATGCAGGCAGCTTCATATATATATCGTCCTCGGATACTTTAGACTTTCATTTTATTTTAATTTTTAAAAAAAAGGACAGGGATTTTTTTGTTGGGGGGAGGATGGGGTGGGGAGGTGGGGGTGGGAAGCTGTTGCAAGCAGCAGTAGCCGGGGCGATAGAGTAGAGTTTGTATAATTCATAGACATGGGCATCGGAGAAAGGCGAGACGCTCACTGGACCAGGTTGGCCTGAACCCAAGGAGGCCCCGGGTGTGCCCCGGCTCTGTGTTTGTCTGTTTTAGCGGGTCAGGGAGGGTATGTGAGTGTGGGTGTGTGTGAGTGAGTGTGTGTGTGGGTGAGTGGTGTTTGTGGGTGGGGGTGGTGTGTGTGGGTGGGTGTGGGTGGGTGTGTGTGGTGTGTGTGTGGTGGGGTTTGTGTGTTGTCTGTGTGTGGGGGGGGGGGGGGGGGGTGAGAGAGGGTGTGTAGGTGTGTGTTGTGTGTTTGTGTGTGTTTTAGAGTGTGTGTGTGGTTTTAGGTGTTAGGTTGAGTGTGTGTTTTGTGTGTGTGTGTTGGGTGTGTGTGAGAGAGAGTGTGTTGTGTGTGTGCGTGAATGTGTGGAAGTGTATGAGAGAGAGTGTGTAAGTGTGTTATGTGTGTGTGTGAGAGAGTGTGTAAGTGTGTATATATATACCACTTTAAGTCACGAGATTTCTCTGCGTGAAATTCGGGTTGCTCTCCCTGGGGAGAGCGCGTCGCCACAAGAGCAGCGCCACCTTTTTTTTCTTTTTTTCCTGTCTGGAACTGTATTTGTTTCCCTATCAGAGTGGCTTTTTTTCTAAGAATTTTGCCAGGGACAACTCTCTTGTTGCCGTGGGTTCTTTTACGTGCGCTGAAAATTTTTGTGTAACACACGGGACCTCGGTTTATCGTCTCATCCGAAAGACTAGCGCCCAGACCACCACTCATGGTCTAATGGATGGGGAAAAATTTCGGGCCCAAACGGGATACAAACCACCGCACACACCCGACCCGGACTTTTCGCATTCTAGACAGGCGCGTTACCTCTAGACCACCGATCCACCTGTTCGGGCTTTTTTTTTCTCGTTTTTTCCCAAATGTGCACGTATATGAGAGTGAGTGTGTGTATGTGTGTTTGCGTGTGTGTGTGTGTGTTTTAGTGTGTGTGTAGTTGTGTGTTTGTGTATGTGTGTGTGTATGTGTGTTTGTATATGTGTGTGTTATGTGTGTTGTGTGTGAGTGTGTGTATGTGTTGTGTGTGTGTGTTGGGGGGAGGGGGGGGTGTTCAGCCAGGAAGAGAGGAGGATGAGTGCTTTGTGTGTGTTTGTGCGTGCGCGTGTGTGTGTTTGTATGTGTTTGTGCGTGTGAGAGAGAGACAGAGACAGAGAGAGGGGGGAGAGATGAAGTGAGAGAGAGACAGAGTAAGAGAGACACAGACATACAGAGACAGAGAGTGAATGAGAGATAGGCATGTGAATGAGAGACAGAGTGAATGAGAGATAGGACGGAGAGAGAGACGAGAGTGAGAGAGAGAGAGAGAGAGGGAGAGGGAGGAGGAGAGGGAGAGTATGCTGTTTCCTTAACGCGAACTATCAGCTTGCCAGAATGTCATTAGCTCAATGTTTGTTTGTTATGAAAGTCTATTCCGCTTTGTAGTGTTCTTTTTATGTTTTTTTTTTCTCTCTCTCCTCTCTCTCTCTCTTTCTCTGTGCTTGGTGTGTGTGTGTGTGTGTGTGTGTGTGTGTGTGTGCCGCGCGCGCGTACATGCGTGCGTGCGTGCGTGCGTATGTGTGTGTTGTGTGTGTGTGTGTTATGTGTGTGTGTTTGTGTGTGTGTCTGTGTGTGTCAGTGTAAGTGTGTGTGTGTAAGTGTGTGTGTGTGTGATTGTATGTAAATATCTGTGCTTGTTGGGACTTTTTGTTTTTGTTTTTTCGTTTTTTCCCAAATGTGCACGTATAATATGAGGGTGAACTCAAGGACACACTTTTATTTGTTAAGAAGCTAAAAAACTGAAGACAGCGATGCAGTCTAGTCAGTCTTATGCGGAATCGTTTCGTTTACTTTTAATTCTCTCTCCCAATCCCACCCCCTACCCCCACCACCAGGATGCTGGGGGCCTGTCAGTATAAAAAGCACCCCCCCCCCCCCCCCTTCCAAGACACACACAAACACTCACACACCCTCTGGAAATTCTGTGCAAGGAATTCCCTATTTTCTATCCGTCACTTTAGTTTCTAAGTTGATCCTTTTCTTCCTGTCAACCTCCATCTTGTCTGTTTTCTGCCTTCTTAGTCCATTCTTGTGCTTCATCCATCCCCCCCTCCTAACCCAGAAACACTTCAAAGATAACAGTCCTCTTTCACGCCGATGTCGGATGCGCTGGGCCTGACTTGTCAGGCGCTTGACGGCAGCGCAACGCATTTTCGCTTGATCATATGACAGACAACGATAGGCCTAGTTGCTGTCTCAGCGTTCGATGAAGAACTGTACTTACTTCTTTAATTGCTTCCACGTCGACGGTCGCACGAGGCAGTGAAGGCAGTCGTTGTCAGAATCCTCAGCCAGTTTCTGCAGCTGCTGCTGAAACCATCGTCTGCTAACACACACCTACTCCTTGAGTTCACCGTCCATTGTCTGCGCCACAATTCCTTCATCCTGATTTTAAAAGGGAAGGAAAAAAAAAATCCATTTCCATGAAGAAAGAAGGAAAAGGTTGTTAGGGGCGGGGTGGTGTGGGGTGGGGTGGGGTGGGGTTGGGTTGTGATTAATATTTTGAAAGAAAATCCTTACGGAGTGCCAATTTAACGACCATGCAACGCGAGTCTTTGAGAGTCTTCCGCGGTCATGTTCTCCATCTCAAGGTCTCCTCGCATAGTTTCAGGAAGGAACTGAAACTGGAGGCGATTATTTTACACAGAGAGAATGAAGAGCAAGAGAGAGAGAGAGAGAGGGGGGGGGGAGACAGACAAACAGAGATAGAGACAGACAGACGGAAGGACAGAGATGCAAAATATGAATCAAGCTGTTTTGCTTATATATAGGAAGAAAAATGTAGATTCTGATGATTTCTTCTCTCTCTTAACCCCCCTCCCCCCCCCCCCCCCCCCCCCCCCCCCCCCCACATCCTGCAACACCCCACCATCGTCATCTTTTAACATCTTTCATACCTTCCCCTCCCCTACCCCCTTCACATCCCTGCACCAGAGCTGTGCGACAGACTGACTGCACCTGGTCGAGAGTAAGGGTTGGGGTAGGGAGGAGGGGGGCGAGGGGGCGAGGCGGGATGCAAACCGCTCACCCCCCCCCCCCCTCCCCTTCCTCCCCGCCCCTCGGGTGTTAATCTACCGCCGGGTGTTTTAATCACACGTGGATATCGATACTCGGGGTAAGGATGACAGAAACCACACGTTCGTTGCCCCAAAACAGCTGCTTGCCTGTCGCGTAGACTGGGGGGTGTAACAGCTCAGTCTCTGTGTGTGTGTGTGTGTGTGCCTGTCAGTCTGCCTGCCTGCCTGCCTGCCTGTCTGTGTGTGTGTGTCTGTCAGTCTGCCTGCCTGTCGGTGTGTGTGCGTGTGTGTGTCTGTTGGTCTGCCTGCCTGCCTGTGTGTGTGTGTGTGTGTCTGTCAGTCTTCCTGTCTGCCTGCCTGTCTGTATGTCTGTATGTCGGTGTGTGTGTCTGTCAGTCTGCCTGCCTGCCTGACTGTCTGTCTGTGTGTGTGTGTGTGTCTGTCAGTCTGCCTGCCTGTCTGTCTTGTGTGTGTGTGTGTGTGTGTGTGTGTGTAAGTGTGTGTGTGTGTGTGTGTCTGTCTGTCAGTCTGCCTGCCTGCCTGTCTGTGTTGTGTGTGTGTGTGTGTGCTGCCTGTCAGTCTTCCTGCCTACCTCTGTGTGTGTGTGTGTGTGTGTGTGTGTGTGTCTGTCTGTCTGTCAGTCTGCTGCTGCCTGCCTGCCTGTGTGTGTGTGTCAGTCTGCCTGCCTGCATGTCTGTCTATTTTTCTGTCAGTCTGTTTCTTTGTGTTTTTGTCTCTTTCTCTCTGCTTCTTTCTCTCTGTCTGTCTGTCTCTGTGTCTCTGTCTCTGTCTGTCTGTATCTGTTTGTGTGTCTCTGTGTCTCTGTCTCTGTCTGTCTGTCTGTCTCTTTCTTTCTCTCTCTTTCTTTCTTTCCCACCCCCCCCCCCCCCTCTCTCTCTCTCTCTCTCTCTCACACACACACACACACGCACTGCCAGAGCAACAAAACGGCTGTCATCCTTGCTCACAAATTCAGCCTCTGATTGTGTGTGTGTGTGTGTGTGCGCGTGCGTGCGTACGTGTACACGTGTGCGTGCGTGCGTGTGTGTGTGTTTAGTCATGTTTACGTTAATTTGAGGAGACTGGTGAAGTCCACATAAAGAAGGAATTAGATCAGTAGGAACTTAAAGGCAAGCCCCAGTATATTTTTTTTTTAAAGGAGAAGGAACAGTTTTTCGCGGGGGTTGTGGGGGGGGGGGTGGGGGGGATGGGGGTTTCGGGGGAGCTTGTGAAAGATTTTTAGGCGCCTGGAGACAGATGCCTTACATCTTTGTTTCTTAGATTCTTTGTTCTGTCTCTCTTTCCTGTCTCTCTCTCTGCTTCATCGCCTGCCTGTCTGTCTGTCTGTCTGTTGCTGTCTTTCTCTCTTTCTCTGTTTGTCTCTACCTGTCTCTGTCTCTCCCTCTGCTCTGTCTGTCTTTCTTCTGTCTGTCTGTCTGTCTCTCTCTCTCTCTCTCCTCTCTCTCTCTCTCTCTCTGTACGTGAGCGCACAAGCGTGTATGTATATGTATGCAGAGCGTGCATGCTTGTGTGTATATTATATATATATATGTGTCTGTCTGTCTGTGTCTGTAGGCGTGCACGCGTGCATGCCCGCACATGCTCAAGTGCGAACACATGGACTCAAGTGCGGACGCGTATGCATCTGCAGGCGTGAGCACGAACGGACCAAGATGGTCGCATGTGAGCATGAGTATAATGGATGTTATTTTCAGCCTTGAAGTTTAGTGATGGTCACTGTCAAATTCAAATTTAAATTCACATTCAAAAGCTTTATTATCTTAAAGACAGAGAACTTCCGGCGGGTTGCTCGCCATATATAAAAACAATAAACATTTAAACATGTCACCAGTTTGCAAAAGTCCACATGCGGTTCTTTCAAATGAAACGAAACGAACAGGACAATCTTGTGTATTGCTTGAACGTATGAAATGATACAAGTGAAAAAAAAAGAAGGTGGAAAACCAAAGGAAAACAAAATATGGATGTAAATAAAGGCAGGTGGCCAATAATTTAGGAGTAATGTGATATGTTTTAATACACGTAGATATGATATGTGTAATAACTTCCTTTTTTTTTCTATTGGGTTTTTGTTTGGGGATTGTTGGGTTTTTTGTGCCTTTGGATTGATTTTTTGTTGTGTGGAAAGCGACGTTTTAATATGAATAAAGTAATTCGAAACTCAGGACTGTGGCCGATATTTAACGTGAAATTACATGTGTGACAAACAGGCTGGATGAAATCTAACCCTCCCTTCTGTTTTCGTATGGTACTCTATCGCTGACATTCTCTGTCTGTCTGTCTGTCTGTCTGTACGTCATCGTCTGCCTGTCTGTCTGTCTGTCTGTCTATCTCTGTCTGTCTATCTCTGTCTGCCTGTCTGTCTGTCCTGTCTGTCTATCTCTGTCTGTCTTCTGTCCTCTCTCTCTCTCTCTCTCTCTCTCTCTCTCTCTCTCTCTCTCTCTCTCTCTCTCGCTCTCGCTCTCTCTCTCGTGTGTGTGTGTTTATTTATTCATTTTTTGGGTATCCTTTTATTTCGAGGATAATGGAATAAGCACTCATGTGGGTTGTTTTTTTAATCCAGTCTCTCTGTGTATGCAGTTTTGTAAATTTTGTCATCCGTTCCCACCAGCACACAATAGCCTACTCTTCCGAAAAGCGGAACGGGTTTTAACGTGTGCGCAAGATGTTCTGCGTGCGTGTGTGTGTGCACGCGTGCGTGCGCTGTCCCTTCCCGTTTTTACTGTGTGTGTGTGTGTGTGTTTACATGAGAGAGATCAAAAGAGAGAGGAGAGAGAAGAGAGAAGAGGAGAGAGAGGAGAGAGAAGAGAGGAGAGAGGAGGAGAGAGAGGGAGAGTAGTGATGGTGGTGTGGAAAAAGCGAAAAAAGTTAAAGATCTGTTCTGCTTTAAAGTGGTCCATTCTCACAACTATCTCGCCACTGCCCGCTGCCCCCCCCCCCCCCCCCTCCCCCTCTCCTTTTCCCTTCCTCCCGCACCCCTCCCCCCTTTCCCTCTCTCACTGTCCCTCTCCTCCTGCATTATTGATTGGGGCCGATACTCTAAAACAGAAGTCACAAGGGGGCAGCAGTAAAGGCAGGTTTCACAGCTGCAGAAATAGGCAGATAGTTGTTACATCACTGACAGTTAATAGACAACCCCCCTACCTTAGGGTGACACTTGACGAAGCCGTGAACAGGGAGAATGTTAAAACATTCCTCGCGAAGAGATTTGCTTTGTTCAAAAGTGGGATGTTTTTCGTGTGTGGAAAAGTAGTGTATGGATTTGATGATATCTTTAGTTGTTGGGATGTTATTAGAGAAAGAAAAAATATTTGTTAAAAGTTTTTTTTGGTAAAGTCTAAATGTGTTGAAATTGAACTTTTTTTAAACTGCAAACACAAACGTCTACTTACTCATTTAATTTATTTCTTTTACAATGATATTGAAAGCGTTTTGACTTTGCTCAACAGAATGACTACTCTAAAATGGCCGTCTTTTGTTCTTACTTATCATTCTTGCGTTCGACTTTACCGAAATGGTAGTTACCTGATGGTGTAACAATAACCATATTGCTTAATGATTGTTGTTTAATTCTTTCTAATGGTCAGGCCGTGTTTCGTGTTTTGAGTTAGTTAGTTACATTCAGTATGTAACACTTTCATGTATCTTAGATGGGGTAGTTAGTTACATTCAGTATGTAACACTTTCATGTATCTTAGATGGGGCTTTAAAATAAACGTTGCCTTCTCTTGTCATCAGGAGCTGGTCACAGAGTCAGGCACAATATAATTTCCGTTTGTGCATTTTTCACCGTGCATTGTATCCATTTTGTCCCCTGTGCCATTGTATCTATTTCCTTGTCCATGTGCCGTCGTATATATTTCGTTGCTCCTGTGCCTTTGAATCTAATATTTCTTTGTCCCTGTGTTATTGTATCTAAGTATTTTTGTCCGTCTGCTATTGTATGTAAGTATTTCTGTTTCCTTGTGCTGTTGTATCTAAGTATGTTTTGTATCTTTTCCATGTATTTTATGTCCAAACGCCATTGAATTCATGTATTCATTGTGTCGTGTGTGCCATTGTGTTAACGCGTTATTGTGTTCACTTTCCATTATGTAGTGGTATTGATTGTTACGTCTCTGCAGCAGTTTATCCAGGTATTCCTGTGTCTAGGTGCCAAAGTGTCAGCATATGGGTCGTGTGCCAAAGTGTCCATGTTCTATGCATGATAATTATCCATGTGCTGCTGTGTCCGAGTATTGTAGGATCCACTTGTCGTATCTATGCGGTGATGTGTCCAAGTGCTCTTGTTTACTATGTGTGATTGGTCCAAGTGATGCAGTAGCAGATAGTTGTGTTCTGCCGTAAAGTCCACATTTTTTGTGTCACACTGTTGTAAGTGTGTGTTATTTTTGTGTCCACTGTGGTATACCTGTGTGTCCACGTGTTTTTGTGTCCACTGTGGTATACCTGTGTGTCCACGTGTTTTTGTGTCCACTGTGGTATACCTGTGTGTCCACGTGTTCTTGTGTCCACTGTAGTATACCTGTGTGTCCACGTGTTTTTGTCTCCCTTTGCTGTTGTGTAAAATGCGCGCACATCTGCTGGTCACGAAAATGGGTTTCGTCTGCAGAATTCGGTTGGTGTGAACTTCAGTGTGATATACCTACATTTGCCAGAGGTATATTACTCATAGGACTGTGATTTCTTGTTTAATCCATAAAGAGAGTTAGCTAAGAGGAATAACAGCCAACCAATCAACCAACCTGTCCACCCACCCTCCCACCAACCAACTAACCAAAGCACATTTCACTCTTAAAATCTCATAACGTTATTCTAATCATGTCTCTTCTAAGACAAGGCTCCAACATGGTCCCTCCGGCCCAGGCTTTTACAGCAATTCAATTCGACACTGTGGGGCGTGATGCCATCACAAATCAGCACCCAGGAATAGTTTAGATTACACATGAATAAACTGCACAACCTTATGTACTGTGGTGCACATTGTACAGTATAGGGACATGTAGCACACCATTCATATTCAGTGCAGTGCATTATTGCATTGTACAATACAGAGCAGGGCAAAGCTGTTAGAATATAGCAGTGTAGTGTAATGCACTTTAAGGGTATTGTTGTACAGCACAATCAGTTTTATCCAAAGTACTGTGCTGAAGAGGTAAGCTGACATTAAACGTCCTGTAGCAGGGCACTTCACCCACACACGAATTACAGCTCAGTGTAGTGTATCGTTCCGCAAAAGACGATGCAGTATGCAACATCGTGCAGTGTATTCAATTTATTGCTGCGTTCCATCTCTGTCATTGTCAGAGGATATTATACAGGCTGTAATGCATATGAATGTAGTGTATTATAGAATTGGGAAGTACTTGACTCTATTACAGTATCAGCTCAAGACAACACAGCCGACTACAGTGATTTTAACAGTGAAGTGCAATACAGTACACAGCAGCATCAGATTTAAGCAACACCTATTTGTCGTGTGTATATACTCCAGAGACCTCCCTCAGCTTTGGCGGCCTGATTGCGTAAGTCACTCCTTTGTCCCAGTCGTCTTAACACGATCGCTGTCCCACATTCTCCTCCTTCTCAGGAATTCTTTTCACACACGATGTAAACGATGCCCCTCCTTTCCCCCTCCTTTCCCCCTCCCTTCCCGTTTCTCTTCTGCATCTACACTGCGCTCTGTGTGACATCCTATATGCCTTTTCCTAAAAAAACAATTTTGGAAGGGATGGTGGGTTGCAAAATGAATAACACCAAGAAAGGTCTGCATTCACCAGTCATGAAAAATTGTAATTTTTCCCCTGTAAGCGAAGCCGAAACGGCAGCAAGGCTGGGTGGAGGATGTGGGAGCCCAGACGGGTTCAGTACACGTTCAGCCGTCACCCAGTCCCCTCTGTACCTCAGTGGCCAGGTATGGTGTTCACCCGCTCATGTCTCAGCTGTGTTTACCTCCTCGAAGCCTCCTGCATCTGCTCTCTGCTGTTCGTTCCCATACTCTTCAGAAAGCCATAGCCAGTACAGATCTTTCCTAGGATCAGGTCTCATCATGGCGGTAACCCTACCCGTAGTATTCCCTCACTGTCCCCCCCTACTTCTGCACTGCACCATCCAGCACGTATGAATGGGTCAGGGTTTGGGGGTGCTGCTAGAGAGGAAATTTATCATGTAGGTCCGCAACAGTCGTACATAAAACTTAGGGATTCTGACTGCTCCCAAAGCGAGTTGCACCATGGTGCAGTTTGCGTCACTGACCAGTGGTTGGTATGCAAAGCAGAGCGGATGCGGTTGCAGAAGAGAGAAGGGTGTCACTGATGTGGCTCCCACTTCTGACACCCCAGTGCCTTTTCTATGCATTTTCTGCAGTTCATAATTATGTGGTTTAGTGTATCATAGAATGCCTTGCACATAATATGACCTTTTAGAAAATTTAAAACTGATGCTGTGCATTATACTTCAGCATCAACCACTTTGTCAAAACCTTGAACCCACGCTGGAAGGAACTACGGAAAGACAACTCTCGAAGCTCTCTAGTTGCTGGCATCAACATCTATAGGAAAGGTTGAGATTCGTGTAAAAATCTATTACTTAATTTGATGAGATCGTGCAATACTTTCCGTATGTTTATGTTTAGTAAATGCTCATTAAACCCGTTAGCATGTTACAGAAATTGCGTATTAAAAGAAAATCAGTTTAGAACTTGCTAATTTGACAGATAACAACTCTAGAAGCTGCACCAACCAGAGAGAACTACCCCAAAAGCCAAGTTCAAGACAGATCGCTGTGAGAGGGTGCATCCGTGAGGATACATTTACGTGCTGGTGATGGAAATCAGAGGGAGGGAGGGAAGGAAAGTAAGCCAGCGGAGGAGTGGAGAGAGAGAGAGAGGGGAACGGTTAGGAAGTCCATCCATGGATGGGGGATGGATAGGATCTCGTCAGTCTGGGCGGAACTGGAGCTGCTTCCCCCTGTGACATTTTCAGGCAGCGGTGTCGGGTTTCCTTCCGTCCTGGCAGTGTAATTATATTGGGCACGTATCATACGGAAATACTACGATACCCAGTGTGCCGTGCCGCACAGTAGGAGAGGAGGAGGGGGGATGTGGTATGCATGATAGTGTGTAATAAACTAGGAAGATAGGCTTTTCGCGTTGAAGCTTTATAAAAGAGCTAAATACAACAACAAAACTTCAATAAAATCAGTAAACGTGATAAGGAAGTACAAGTAAAGAGTTTGAACATTTAAATATGTACTTTTTATCAGTGCATCTCTTAAGACATTTTGCACACATTGGACACGTAAGCATTAGACTTTATCCACATACCTATACATGCACAAGTGCAAAATTCAGATGCATTACAAATTAACACAAAAAGTGCTTTAAACGTAACAATGTTAAACTGTTGGTTTATCTGTACCATGCAGGCATAGCAGGAGGTAGGTAGGTAGGTAGGCTATCAATGCCCTGAGTCACTTGGCCAAGGACAGACAGAAGAGAAAAACGGCATGGCGAGGAAGAGGAAGATTGGACAGGCAGCTGAGGTATGTGACATTTCACATCTCACTTCACCTGCAGTCCGTCCCTCTTTCTGTGGGAGACTTCTGCCACATCATGGATGGCAGGATAAGCATGGGGCTTTGTTTTAGTTGTTTGTCTTGATTTTGGTTGGTTGCTTATTTGTTTGTTTTTCAGACAAACGGTAGTTGAAACATGATTCTCATACAGCTAAACAGTCTACGATTAGTTCTGTTCTAAAACAGGATGAAATTTGCCTACAGCCTATTACATCTGCTTTCACTTTTTCATAGGCACACATCAACGGTCTTCTTTTTCTTCAGTTTTAAATAATGAAATAGCTTAATATATTGATATTGCGCTACAGCCAACGCAGTTCATGGAAAGATTATCCTTGTTAAAACATATGTAATGATCAAAGAAAAAAGAAGTTGGAAAATGCAAAGATACTGGCTTAAGATTTGTCTTAACTTAAACAAATCCATTGCTATTAATTTGTCAGTAATAGTACTAATTACGTCCACGTTTTTGGTGCTATCAACTGTTCTTGCACGTTGAACTAACCAACCAGTGCCAGGTATCAGGGATTTTAAAAAAAACCCAGCTAGTTGAGAGATTGCTGATTTCAAAGACAGATGGAAGCCTCAATATCTGATCTGAGGACCGTGCAGGACTGACAAGCACAAGACCAACAGGACAAGGGACACGTTATGTAGGATGTACACGGATGACTGTGATGGAGACGACATACAGGGAAGAGAAAGTAAATCAACAGGGAAACAGAGACCGTGTATGAAGTTGGTGGGTCAGAGAGAGAGAGGGAAAGAGATAGAATCTCATCAGGCTGAACAGAAACAGGGGCTGCTTCCCCTGTGACATTTTCAGGCCGCGGTGTCAGGTATCTTCCCCTCCGCCAGTGTAATTATATTGGTGTGTTGTGCCCCGGGAGCCCAGCGGGTTGGGTATCATAAAGAAATAATACATAGTGTGCTGCAGAAAAGGATAGAGGGAGGAGGGAGAGTTACAGTGCACAGCACGCTGAAAGAACCGGATCATTAGAGGACAGTGAACAAGAGAGAGAGAGAGAGAGAGGGGGGGCCGATTTGGTGCAAATAACCTGCAGAACTGGTGCTTTTGAGGCAGCACTTAGCCATCCCCATGGAACAGACCTTTATTTTAAAATCCCTCTTTTGTGAGGGTG
Organism: Rapana venosa; assembly: GCA_028751875.1. Lineage (NCBI taxonomy): Eukaryota > Metazoa > Mollusca > Gastropoda > Neogastropoda > Muricidae > Rapana > Rapana venosa. Next base: position 19,815,695 of record CM054152.1, on the reverse strand, counting down.
GTTAAATAGTCAGGACAGGCCTTTTTCATAGAAAATGTAATAGCTGGCAAAACCAGACTATGGCTGTATCAGGGCTGAAGGGATAACTACTGCACCATCAGAACGATGGCATGCTGAGGTAGACAGTGAGAACGTCAATTTCCTTTACAATCGAGAATTCTAACCCAAGCCAGTTTTACCTTCAAAACAAAATTGACAGTTATACAGGTGGGTGGAGAGTCAGATAGTCACATAGACATGCTTAACTGCTTGAATTATGCGGCTACTGTTGAGTTCATGCTAGTGCAGATTTATAAGAGCAGATTTCCACGAAGGTGATTGTGTGTCTGTGTTGACTGCATTTGCTTAGTATGTGTGTCTGTGTTGACTGCATTTGCTTAGTAGTGTGTCAATGCATTAGGACAGCCATGCACTCTCCCTATCAAGGGCAGTGCATGCAGCATATTAGCACGTAACATTAACCCGCATTGTCTTCTCTTGGCAACGTGTGCACATCGAGAGCCAGGGCACCTGAACAATCATACAGCACACACACACACAACATCACAACACACACACACATCACACACACACACACACACACACACACACCACACACACACACACACACACACACACACACACACTCACACACACACACACACACACACACACACCACACACACACACACACACACACACACACACACACACACACACATACACACACACACACACACACACACAACACACACTCACACACACAACACACACACACACACACACACACACTCACACACACATACACACACACACACACACACACACACACACACACACACAACACAACACACACTCACACACACACAAAACACTCACACACACAACAACACACACACACACACACACACACACACACACTCACACAAATATCGAGCAGGCGTAGTAGGAGCAAGAAAAGAACAGAGAAAGGCATCTCCACTCATTACCCTCTCAACCCAGCCAAGATTCAAACCACAGACCTTCAGAGTGGAAATTCGATACACTAACCGCTCTGCTATCGCGCCCATCAGATGGAGGGGTGTAATCCTCAACGGTCCCAACGTATTAAGTGATGATAACTTGAAACGGCATGGCGCCACGGCGCTTGTTGACTAACGATCGTTTTTCATGGAGGCTTGGGCGAGGGCTGTGGAGAAAAGTGTAGAGAGTGGGGGGTAGAAAAGAAGTATGCATTACAGTTAAAAAGCAATGTGCAGCACAATTAGAGTTAAATGGTGAACGGGAAAAGGACAAAGGAAAGAGGGTTAGGTTTGCCAGGGTCAGTGTAGCAGTTGGTTTTCCCCTCCCCCTTAGGACACTAAAGCTTGCCTAATAAGATTCTGTGTTGTGTTGGCAAAATGTTTTTTGCCTGTGAGCAAACACACACATATGCTTTCTGTGTGTCTGTTTGTCACTCTCACTCTCTCACTCTTCTCTCTTTATTTCCTGCTCTTTCCTCCCCCTCTCTCTCCAAAATTCCTTTTCTCTCCCTTTCTCAATCCTCCCCCCCCCCCTCCCCCCCCCCCCCCCCCCCCCCCCCCTTTTAAAAAAAAAATCTATATGTCTCCCTCAAACTCACGTTCACCCCCTTCCCTCACTGTGTGTCGATCTCTTTTTGACATGTATATATACACTTACAGTATGTGTGAGTGAGTGCGTGCGCATGCTTGTGTGCGTGTTTGTGCTCGCGCTTTTGTGTATGTGTGCATGCGCGTGCGTGTGTATGTGTGTTTATGGGGAGCGCTTGTGTGTGTGGATGGGTGGGTGCTTGTGTGTGTATGTGTAGGCGCTTGTGTGTGTGTACATAATGCTTCGTCACAAGTTTATTGAACATTCTCAACATCAATCACAACAACAATAATCATGATAACAATAGTCACAATAGTTATGATAATTATGAAAATAGAGTAATAATAATGATAATAGTAATCATCATCATCAGAACAACAATACTAATGATAATACTAATGATACTACTACTACTACACTACTACTACTACTACTACTAATGATAATGATGATGATGACGATGATGATGGTGATGATGACACAGCATTAGCGATGTTTAAATAACTGTAAGGACTGAAAGGGGAAAAGAAACATGTACATGAATGCACAACACCAGAGAATTACAGGCTCTCAGCTGTCATTCAGTTTCTCAATCATTGCCATTTGTCAAACAAACCCGTCACCCTCAAAGGTTCCTGTCAGAAAGAGATAACAGGAGAATAACGATAACACGCCTGATACAGAGCTTTTCCAGCTGATTAAAAGCTAAGTGAACTTTTAAGCAAAGAACCAAACCAAATCAAACCAAACAAGCAGACATGGTAAAAGGCAGCTGTCAGCGTAACCCAAATTAAAGATTATATTTATTAGGTTAAGGTTCTGTTGGTCAGTTTATCATTACAGATGATACTAAATCTGAATTCATCCCCCAAGATGGAGTGTGCCTTCCTGAATGGCGGGCAAAATCGGTCGCATACGCAAAGTTTTCCCAATGATGAACTTCAGAGCTATATAACCCAGGAACGTAAACATTCTGTCTGCCCTTGTTTCTGTCTTTGTATCTGCTTGTCAATTTGGGATCACTACATACACTGTGAGTGTATGCAAGACAGCAAACTCTCCAAGCTCAGTTGGTCTGTGTTTCTATGTCTGCGAGATGGTGTCTGGCTTGTACACGTCTTGCTTCCTTGTCACCAATAGTCTGTTAGGTTCTGCAGAGCAAACATCACTTTCTGTACGGTTGGTAACACGTTGATTACGACGTAAAAATGGTCGATGGCTGTCTGGATGTTGTTGCCTGTTCAGCGGCAGAGACTGCAAAGGATTAAAGAATACGGAGTGCCAGATTCGGAAAGCATGAAAATAGAACAGCCACTAGGTTAGGATCAGATAAAACGCACACACACCAAACTTGTAAACATGTCTCAAAACAGATGTGTCATCACCTTGAATCAAAGCTCCTCTGTCTGTGGGGAAAAAGAGAGAACCGACTTTTCAGGTTTTTCAGCGATTTTGTTTGGTGTTCCTTTACTCGTATATAAATTCATCACCTTTCATTTATGAACTTATTGTTAGATAACAAAAATGTCAACGATAGACAACAAAGTTCATAATGGTTAAGTCATATAGTACTCGTTTTGTTCAAAAACGCTTTTCGTGCTTATTAGTTTAGGGTCAAAGGTTCATGTCTGTGATTGCGTAATGTAATGACATGTAAAATCATGTAATGGACTGCAGTGTAATCCAGTGCAATGCAATGCAGTATAGTGCAGTGCAATGAGATGTGATTAACAGAACACACACGATCGGGGTTTTCCCTCTTATTTTCCCAATACCTGCAACTTTAAAAATACAGCATACCCAGAGAACCTCGCTAGGCATGCTCAGGTAGTTCGGTTAGCAAAGTGCGAGAATCAAAGTGAAACTTCTTGAGCGAGGCTGATTCTCAGCTGCTCCAGAAGACAGAAAATCATCAAAGGGGAACTGGACAACAGAAGGTTTGCACAGAACCTACCATCTAGCGAGCGTTAGTGCATGGTATACTTCCATCTCAGTGTATGCTGTCACTCTGTTCTGGTGATGTGGTTATGGTGTTTGGTAAGTCCTCTCTCCTCAGTCTTGTGAACTATCATTCCATTCTGATCACATTATTAGTGTGGACATTAGTATCAAAGACACCCCAAAACTTCATAGCACATGGATCACAATATAGGCCACACGGGGTCAAAAACAACCGCTGTCTTTATGGTAAGTTCATGACAATAGCGCAAATAATGCAGAGTACATCAATATACTACATCTTTATAGATGAACAGGGTTGGCGCGTCTTTCACTTTAAGTTAGCATAGTGCCAAAGGGATATTGTTAGTCTAGCCTTTGAAAAAAAAGGGGTCTTGTTATGGAGTATGCGCGAAGCTGTAGAATCAAGTTAGTATGGATGATATGAAATGCATTGACAGCAATGCCCTCCCTCCTCCTGTGTGTGTTGCTGATTGTGTTGTTTTATTTGTCTATCCATCGGCATGTCTGATATCTTTTCTTGAGTCATCACTCATGCATAAAAACCACACTCACATACAGACACACACACACACACACACGCGCGCGCGCGCACACACACACACACGTATGTACACACACACACACGAACGCACACAAACGAACGCATGTACACACACACGCACACGCATGCACACACACAATCTCTCTCTCTCTGTCTGTCTCTCTTTCTCTCTCATGCGCGCGTACGAGAGAGAGAGAGAGAGAGAGAGGGGAGAGAGAGAGAGAGAGAGAGAGGAGACACAGACAGACAGACAGACAGACAGACAGACAGACAGACAGACAGACAGACAGACAGACAGACAGACTTACAGACGGACAGACAGACACACTAAGAGATAGACAAAGCTGACCAGCAGCAGTTTAGAAGAGGGGGGATGAAATGTCAGAAACAGAATAAAAGTAATCATCAGTTATGTTCCTGTAAAGTCTGCTGATTCTTGGCCTTGATTAGAGGATCGAGTTTCCCATGATCATTTGCCAGCCTCCTTACTCCATCATCCACCTCCCAATGTGCTTCGATTCGTCTATTCTGCCACTGTGCTATGTCTCAGTTTAAACCCAATTCTCTCAGATCTGTCCTCTCCTTTGTAGTGTTATTTCAGTAAGTTTTTCTCCCCCCCCTAAGTAAAGGTCTTGACAGTGTTTTCCTAAGTGCCCTCCATCTCATCAAAGAGTCTGCCAAGGCTCTTCGCCGTCTATGAACCAACCCTTTTCATACACACAGGCAGTCTGATACTCCTCCTCCTCCTCACTCCACCCACCCCCACGTCCTCTGGTTTCTCTTGGCCGTCTTGGCTTTCCTCCGGAGCGGAGCAGTGAGGAATAGCTGGGTGGTCAGACAGAGAATGGGTCCCAGGGCTGGACTATATTTACCAAGCATGAAAAATTGTAATTGTTTCCTGTAAGCAGAGCCGTCATGGCAGCGGGGCCTGGTGTCGGGTGTCCGGGTCCAGACCAGTGCAGTCCACGTTCTGCCGTCACCTGGCCCGATCTGTGGCTCGCTGGTCAGGTATGGATCTCACTCGGTCATGTCAGAACTCCTAGTTGCTGGCCCCCCTAGACCCCTTGCTTCATCTACTCTGTTCTTGTCTGTATATACATAGGCTGCCCAGTCATAGCCTTTGCAGATCCCTCCTAGAATTGGGTATCATCACCGCGGTAAACTTACACTTAGTTTATGTCTTCATGTCCCTAAGTCTCCATCTAGTGTCAGGGGGTTGGTGATATCTTTGGAAATAGAATTTATCACTTCTAATAGTTATGTACTTATCAGATTGCAAGAGGAGGCCTCTGTTATAACCCCTCTTTCCAGCTTCCCAGGAAGGAAAAGTATTGACCAGTGCAGTCTGCAAGTACATGAAACAGAATGACAAGGGGATGGTTCAATTCACTTTTTTGTGGAATTTTGAAATGAAGATCATTCTAGTCTTTTAGTAGAATGGATAACTGGACAAGCAGAAATGCTTAGCTGCCGGCTTGCATTAGGTTTAAAAAAAAATGTTGTTACATTAATATGAGTGGACTTAATGACAATGTGGTTTTCTATGTCTGCGATGAACTTTACTATCAATGGCATAAAATTAAATTCCATTTAATGCGATTATCTTTCTTTAGTCCGTTTCTGTATGTCTTTTCATTTGTTTGTTTATTGCTGTTTTGCTTTTTGGCATTCAATCCTTGAGCTCATCATAAAAAAATCAAGGGTTAGAAAAAATTTAGCAAAAACTTCATTTTGAAAGCCAACTACCTCAGTAACTATTTCCAGGAAAATCCATCTGCAACCACTCTTTCAAGAAAATAGAGTGCTGTGAAAAAAACCAACATCAACTGGATGGCTGGCTATAGATGAGAATGATGATGAGTGAGGAAGAAGAGGGAAAGTAAATCAGTGGAAGAGAGAGAGGAAGAGAGAGAGAGAGAGAGAGAGAGAGAGAGAGAGAGAGAGAGAGAGAGAGAGAGAGAGAGAGAGAGAGAGAGAGAGAGAGAGAGAGAGAGAGAGAGAGAAGCAGTATGAAGTCTGCGGGTCAGGAATGGATAGAATCTCGTCCGTCTGAACAGAACAGGGGCTGCTTCCCTTGTGACATTTTCAGGCCAGGGTGTCAGATTTCTTTCCCTCCAACAGTGTAATTATATTGGTGTGTCGTGCCCTGGGAGCCCATTGGGCACGGCGGTATCATAGGAAAATAATACGCAGTGTGCAGCAGGAAGATAATGGGACTGGTATCAGTGGAGAGATGGCAAGGGTATAGTGTGCAACACACAAGTAGAAGCAGACTTTGGGAGGAAAGTGAAAAGGAGGGATACCTAACGTGAGGACGTGCACAATCTGCCTGCTGGAGGATGTGGTGAGCTCGGAATACAGGATGCCACAGTGAACCGAGAAGGACTGAGCGAATGGAGAGTAATGGGCTGTGCAAATTGAAGATATTTTGTTCCATGTTTTCCAGCTTGTTTATAACTTGCTTCATTCAAGTTTTCTTTTTTTTTTTAAACCCAAGCTGTAGTTTTCATTATACGGCCAGAAGAGTGATGGCGAGCGTGTATGAAATGAAATTGTGATAGGAAAACCTTTTGTCCATCCTGGGCAACTGTGAACAAGACTGGCAACTTTCTGATGTAACAGGCAGAAACATGTTGCTGGACTAAGCAGTCACGCATTCCCATGATACAAGGCCACATTTGGACAGTTTGTGTGAAAGGGCGTTCACTGGTATAACTGCTTATTGTGTGGATTAATTCGTTTATGTATGTTTCACTCCCACCAAAGCAGCCATACTTCATTTTCAATTACAATGCATGGGGTTTACTTTTTGTGTATCCTTAGATCTCCCTAAAGCTGATAATTATGGTTACATGGGTTTATATTTGTTTACAGCATGTACACACATAAAAGAATCTCAAACAATAGCTATACTTCTGTACAAGTGATGTTGAGAAAAAAAATCATATACACAAATTCAGACTTTCAGGATAGAAATCTGACACAATAACAACGCTGTTATCGCTACCATCAGATGGAAAGTGTAATCCTCCCCGGTCCCACTGTATAAAAGTGATGATAACTTGAAACGGCATGGCGCCATGACGCTTGTTGACTAACGATCGTTTTTCATGGAGGCTTGGGCGAGGGCTGTGGAGAAAAGCGGGGATGAAAGGAAGTGTGCATTACAGTTAAAAAGCAATGTGCAGCTCAATTAGAGTCAACTGGTGAATGTGAAACGGACAAAGAAAAAGCGATTATGTTGTCAGCCACAGTGTAGCTAGCAGTTAGCTTCTCCCCTGTCGGGCAGGGAGAACAGCCATGTTCTGTTGTGTTCGCAATTTTGTGTCAAGTGCACCAGGACACTTGCGTGCACATGATTATGTACACACAGGTGTGTCACACATGCATGCATGCACGCACAAACGTACACACATGCATGCGCATGTTCTGAACATCTTGCGCACACGTTAAAACCCGTTCCCCTCTTCGGAAGAGTAGGCCGTTGTGTACCCGTAGGAATGGATGACAAAATTTACAAAACTGCATACACATAGGGACTGGATGTAAAATAAACCACACACGAGTGCTTATTCCATTATCCTCGAAATAAAAGAATAAAATGAATAAATGTGCACACATACATAATCATGCACATGCGCATCCACACACACATGCACACTCACTCACTCACTCACACTGTTAGAGAGGGAGGGAGGGAAGGAGGGGGAGAGACAGACAGAGACAGTCAAACAGACAGACAAAGAGGCAGAAAGAATGGGAGACAGAGACAGAGCAGTTTCAGCAACAGGGAAGAGGAAGAGGGGAGAGATGCAGGCAGGCAGGCAGGCGGGCAGGCAGGCAGGCAGGCAGGGGCTGGGTAAAAACCAGCCGTAATTTTCCCTTGAAGTCCTGCGACCCCCGGCCAGTGCCTCAGTATCAGGTCTCCAGTGATCACCCTACCCCCTCCCCGGGCTCTGACCTGTCTCCCCGCTCTCTCTCCTATCTTTCACTCACTCTCTCTCTCACTCACTCTCTCTCTCACTCACTCCTCTCTCACTCTCTCTCTCTCACTCTCTCTCTCTCACTCACTCCTCTCTCACTCACTCACTCTCTCTCTCTCCCTCACTCTCTCTCTCTCTCACTCTCTCTCTCTCTCCTCTCTCTCTCTCTCTCTCTCTCTCTCTCTCTCTCTCCTCTCTCTCTCTCCGTCTCTCTCTCTCTCTCTCACTCTCTCTCTCTCCCTCTCCCTCCCTCCCTCTCTCTCCCTTCCTCCCCCTTTGACAATGATAAAAGACTGCAAATTTTCTTTGTAAATACTGTTATAAACGGATCGTCTCATTGAAACATGTGTAATTACGAATGTAAATAAGTTGATAAGATGTGTATCAACCAAGTTCAGATTTTGGGGGTCACCGGTATGTATGACTGTGTATGATCAAAGATTAAAACAGATGAAATATGGCGTGCCCCATGAGTATCGTCTCATGAGTATGAGTATAAACTAAAAAGAGAAGATGAAGTTCATTTTGGTTTTCTGCTGGTCCAGGTTTGAAGACTTAAGGTTGATGCCATTTTTTTTAAAAAGTTTTTTTTCTCGAGTAATTGTTTGTTTTCCATTGTGGATTTATGTTGTATTTGTTACAGCTGTGCTTAACCATGCCTTCTTATTATTCATCTTTAATTTGATCAGCAACCCCCTTCATGTATGGGCCTACGGCTTTATTTTATGAATAAATCTTTTCAAACTTCTCTCTCTCTCTCTCTCTCTCTCTCTCTCTCTCTCTCTCTCTCTCTCTTTCTCTCTCTCTGAGGAAAAATATGTATCCATTCGTGTTGTTTGCTTTTGTATGTTTTTTTTCCCTATCAGCCCAGTCAGTCTCTCTTTTCTCTCCTGTTCCTTCCTGTATGTCTGTCTATCTTTCTCTGCTGTCTGTATCTGCCTACTCCTCACATTCTGTCTCGGCTTTCATCTAGCTCTCGTGTAGCCCTCCTATCTTCTGCCTGTTTGTTTGTTTGTTTGTTTGTTTTGTTTTGTGCCTTTCTGTAACTTCCCTGCCTTCCGTCAGTATCTGTCCATTCTCTTTGTTGTTTTTGTTTTCTTTTTTATTTGTCTCGGTTTCTTCTTCTTTTTTTTTTTTTAAAAACATATCTTCATATCTTTCTGTTTTTCTCTTTTCTGTCTCTCCGCAATTTGTTTTCCTGCAGTTTTTGTTGTTGTTTTCATCACTCATTTTTTCTCTTTGCCCTCTCCTCTCTCTCTCTCTCTGTGCGCGCGTATATGTGTTTGTGCGTATGTATGTGTGAGAAACAGGCACGCGCGTGTGTGTGCGTGTATGCGTGCGTGCTTGAGTGCACTCGCGCGTGCATGCATGCACACTGTAACTGGCAGATGCATGTAACAGATAGGGCAGGCAGGCTAACCCACCGATCAAGCTTCATGGGACTCTTTCAACCATAGTATAGGGGGGCTGGGCAGGGCAGGGCTGGGCAGGGGCTGTATAGAGGGATAACGGACACTGGGGAAAGAGGAAGGGGGTGGGAGTAATAAAGAAGGAGGGTAGGGGTGGGGGGATGGGGTGGGCTAGATGGGTCAAGTTACCCCTAATTTCCTTGGCTATGATCGATAGTGTGATGATGAAGGCCTGTCTCATGTGGCAGCGTGAAGGCGATGTCCCCGCCTCTCATACATTATAGATTAAAGTCTCCACACTACCCCGTGATATCACCCACCCTCGTCTGGTTTGTTTCCTTTGTGTGTGTGTGTGTGTGTGTGCCTTTTTTTGGTTTGCCTTCTGGACAACCCAACAAAAACAAAAAAGCTCTGGATGATATCGCGACAAAGAGCGGGGTGGACACTAGGGTATTGTTTCTGCTGAAGGGGTTATATTGCTGCATGCCTGCCAACCCCAAGTCGTCAGGCAGGCAGTATGAATACTGCATTAGATGGGGTGTAGGATCATTATGTTTGCGCTGTCAACAGGCACCTGGTAAAAATGAAGCATGCTCATTTAGCACGAGTTGTTTTTGAAGTACAGCCGAGGGCAGAGGGCATGTCAAGGGCTTTGTATGGTGAATGATATTTATAATGATAATGATGATAATGATAATGGTAACAACAACAGTATATGGAATTTATACAGCTAGCGCTCTTTCTTGTGAAAGACAAATTAAAGCTCGTATATTCAAATCATTTATACAGACTTTACCATTCATCAATTGACGAAAATTTACAAAGAGTAACAGGCTACCACGTGGTTTCTGTGAAGTATTGCTGAAAATGAGAGCAGTTGTAGTTGTTGTTCAATGGAGGACGCCTCCCCTCTGGTGAATGAGCAGTCCAGCAGGATTACCCAGAACAGGCACTCTGCCTCATTCCTCCCTCTCCCCTGGGTAGCTTTGTGGGACGGTGACCACACAACCCCTGGATGAGAAGACTGCCTGTCCAGTTTTTCAGCCACATACGACAGTTGAGGATGTTTCCCTTTGATGAGAAGAGGGGGTTGTTTAACGCTAGGATTGCGTGTTTTGCAGTTTTTCAACCATATGCGACAGTTAGAAAGTCTTTCTTTAGGGAGAAAGATTTTCACACTAGGATTGCGTGTATGATAGGTTTTTTTCAGTCGTATATGGCTTTTAAGAATGTTTTCCTTTAATTAATGGAGAAGAAAGAGTTTCACGCTAGGATTGCTGTGTATGATAGGTTTTTCAGCCATATACGGCTGTTAAGAATATTTTCCTTTAATTTGTGGAGAAGAAAGAGCTTTACGCTAGGATTGGTGTACGTATTTCGACTGTTAAGAATGTTTTCCTTTACTGGAGAAGAAAGATTTCTGCGCTCGGAGCTTGCTACTGTTGAAGCCAGTCACCATATAAGACTCTTAAAGGATAATGCTGCTTAAATGTAGGCCTCGAGACTTCGCATATGCGCATAATTATCAGTTGATAAGTTTTGCACAGCACTTCGTGCACATTTTCGCAAACGACTGTTTCGTGAATGAAGAGAGAAGAGAGAGAGAGAGAGAGAGAGAGAGGAGAGAGAGAGAGAGAGAGAGAGAGAGAGAGAGAGGAGAGAGAAGAGAGAGAGAGGGAGAGAGAGAGACAGAGACAGAGAGGCAGAGAGAGACAGAGAGACAGATGCAACGGTTGTGGTTCTTGTCTAAACGTCCCCACCCCCCATCCCCTCGTCCAGTAACAGATTCAGCATCTTATGTGACACTATTTCCTGACTTCTGTCAAAAGACAAGGCTGCACAGAAACCAGCCAAGTGCAGCACAAGTCGTCCCATCTCCGCTAAAGGAACTCGAGAGTTTGACAACAACAGCAGCAGCAGCAAGCAAAAGGCTTGGGAGTTTCAGAAAGTTTCTCAACTGTCTGACGAGCTGTCATCAGTTTTTGTGGCAGTACCAGTCTCTTGTCCTGCATGCGCAAAGCATGCCTTGACCTTGCGACAGAGGACCCTTCCAGGGCTGGAGGCTTAGATGGGCGACCCCGTCAGTGGTAAAGCTGCCTTTGTCGGGTTTGGTAGTCTGGCATTGGGGACTGAAGAAACCGTGTATGTGCGTCTGTCCTGTCTCTTCTCTGTGCGTCAGTGCTGTCATGGCTTCTTGAGGCTCAGGCCAAGGCAGTGAGTGGGTTCTTCTGTGAAGATTTTTGTGGCGTGTGTGTGTGTGTTTGCGCGCGCACGTGCAAGCATAATCTATGTGTGGGCTGCATGCATGTCTGCGTATGCTTTGGTCCGCTATTATAATATAAACAATAACAAAAAGAAGCTTAGTTTGGGTATGTTTTATGAGCACTGTGGACAGAAATTCATCTACTAAAAAAAAACCTGTTGCCTGCAACTGAAAACGGAGCTTCGCTACCCCCTAGAAAAGTCTAGACAGTAGACAAGAAAACAGCAGCGGGAGTTGGTGGAGAACTGACTGAACACTGCAGAGCTGGAGGAGGACAGACAGGTCCCCAAACTAAAACCCATGCCCCACGTTTCGTGTTTTACACACTTACTTCAGGAGTTTGTCTGGAAAGGACCCGGGCCATATGACAGCCAGTACAGAGGGAGGGGTGGGGGTGGGGTGGTTGTCACCCAGTACACCCTGCCCACACAGCCCTGCCTGCCTGCCTGCCTGCTCTAGCCTAGCTGTGGGACTTACTGTATACAGACAGTCTGGGAAGCCTTAGACAGGCCCCGCTGTCGACGAGTCGACGACTGTCGACGACGCCATTTGTAGTGAAAGCTACACGGGCTTTGTCTTCCGCCACTTTCTTTGTTATTTTGCCCCCCTTCGGGAGAAAAGTGATACAGTATGCCACTGCCAACCAACCAACCACCACCACCACCACCATCCTCCCTCACTCCCCCCCCCCCCCCCCCCAATCTCACCCCCCCCCCCTCCACCCCACCCCTTCCCTCACCCTCTCCAAAACTTTCCTCCACCTCCTCCTCCCTCCTTCCCTCCCTTCCTCTCCCTTAATCCTTACCCCCCTCGGCCGTGCACCTTTCTCCAGTTTCGTCTCTCCCTTCACGTGGGCGTCTGGCCGGTGGAAGAGACTTGACAGCAGTGGCGGGGGTTTGGTGGATGGGCACCGGTAGACGGCCGCCCCCCCCCCCCTCCCTCCCTCCCGCCATCTCGCTGGCAGTGTCACCTGATCCGCCGCCATTTTCCTTTCTTCTCTCCGGATCACTTTCACCGGAACTGTCGTATACAGGAAGTGGTCCCGGCGGGGCCGGTTTCAGTCTCGGCTTGCCCGTACAAGTTGGTGGGGGCTGCTGGCCCCCCCCAGTCACACAGTCACACACACACACACACACACACACACACACACACACACACATACACGTCTTGGAGTTAAAAAGGAAAGAACAAAAAAGTTTGGTGGGTTCTTTTCTTTCTTTTAGGTTTAAACTCCGTTTCTGTCTCTGTCGTTTCTTCTTTCTTTTTTTCTTTCTGTCAGTCTGTGTCAGTCTTTTTTGTTCTCTCTCTCTCACACTCTCTGTGTGTGAAGAGTGTGTGTGAATGTGAACATATACATGCATACATACACACATTTATACACACATACATACACACATCCATCCATCCATCCATCCATCCATCCCTACCTACCTACCTACCTACCTACGTACATACATACATACATACCTACATGCGTGCATG
>CM054152.1:19782465-19789965 GCA_028751875.1 Rapana venosa | reverse complement strand
GATTAAATATTAAGAGAGCTTATCGAATTGATATTATAAGAGGTCGGAGCAGTGAGATTTGTTATTGAGAGAGTTTATTGTGTTGGTATTATAAGAGATCAGAGCAGTGAGATTTGTTATTGAGAGAGTTTATTGTGTTGGTGTTATAAGAGATCAGAGCAGTGAGATTTGTTTATTGAGAAGAGTTTATTGTGTTGGTATATATATGATCGAACAGTGAGATTTGTTTATTGAGAGAGTTTATTTGTGTTGGTATTATAAGAGATCAGAACAGTGAGATGTGTTATTGAGAGAGTTTATTGTGTTTGGTATTATAAGAGATCAGAGCAGTGAGATTTTATATTGAGAGAGTTTATTGTGTTGGTATTATAAGAGATCAGAACAGTGAGATTTGTTATTGAGAAAGTTTATTGTGTTGGTATTATAAGAGATCAGAGCAGTGAGATTTTATATTGAGAGAGATTAATGTATTGGTATTATAAAAGATCAGGGCAGTGCGATTTGACATTCAGAGAGCTTACTGTAATGATATTACAAGAGGTCAGAGCAGTAAGATTTTATACTGAGAGGGCTTATTGTATTGATATTATAAGCGACTATAAGGAGTCAGAACATGAAAAATGAATATTGAGAGAGGACAGCGATGTCCATATTTACAATATACGTTTTATTACATGCGTGATAATTATGATTGTATATCAATGTTCACACTTTGCGCTAGACATGGCTAACTTTGTAGAAAACACTAATAATACAAAACACTGTCTAAAATGACTACTTATTAGACATGATTCCTCGTGTCTGTGTGTTTATTTCAGTATACTTGTATCAATTACTTTGCGAAAGTACAGGCATATTCTATCGTTTCATCGAAATGCAATGATTGGAGGAGAAAAAAAGACAAGAAAGTTGAGAGAGGTATACATATGACCCCCCCCCCCCCCCCCCCCCCCCCCCCCCCCCCCCCCTCTCCTATCATCTCCCCCCCCCCCATCCCCCCCCTCTGAAAAAAGTGACAAAACAGAAAAGACAAAAACAAACTAACGACAACAACAACAACAACAACAGCAGCAACAGCAGCAGAAACCAAACACACACACACACACACTCACACACACTCGCACGCGCGCGCGCACACACACACACCCCACCACACCACACACACTCTCTCTCTCTCTCACACACACACACACACGCACTCACACACTCACTCACGAGGCGCGCGCGCACACACGCACGCACACACACGCACACGCACACACACACACACACAACCACACACGCAAAGCCAAAATGCTTGGCAAAATTGATTTGAAGTGAAGAGGAAGAAAAGTGTATAAGTATTATTATGCGGAAAGGGGAGGAAAAACACAGAAGTGATGCTAGAATTCACCCCCCCCCCCCCAAAAAAAAAAAAAAAAAAAAAAAAGAAAAGAAAAAAAGAAGAACCGAATAGAAGCGAAGAAGAAAAAGAAAGAAAGAAAGAATTGTTCAGTCCTTTAGTTCCCCTTCGGTTTCTGTTTGTTTCATTTCTTCAGAATGTGTGTTTGTGTGTGTGTGGTGTGTGTGGTGTGCGTGTGTGTTGTGTGCGTTGTGTTGTATGTTGTGTGTGTGTGTTCTGTGTTCTGTGTGTGTGGTGTGTGTGTTGTGTCTCTTTCTGTGTGTGTGTGTGTGTGTGTCTCTTTCTCTGTGTGTGTGTGTGTGTGTGTGTGTGTGTGTGTGTGTGTGTGTGTGTGTGTGTGTGTGTGTGTGTGTGTGTGGTTGCTAGCGCACTTGCACACCGTGTGTGTGTGTGTGTGTGTGTGTGTGTGTGTGTGTGTGTGTGTGTGTGTGTGTGTGTGTGTGTGTAGGAGAGGGTACATACCTGCTAGCGCACTTGCACACCGTGTATGTGTGTGTTGTGTGTGTGTGTGTGTGTGTGTGTGTGTGTGTGTGTGTGTGTAGGAGAGGGTACATACCTCAAGCCCACTTGCACACCGTGTGTGTTGTGTGTGTATGTGTGTGTGTGTGTAGGGGAGGGTACATACCTGCTAGCCCACTTGCACACCGTGTGTGTGTGTGTGTGTGTGTGTGTTGTGTGTGTGTGTGTGTGTAGGAGAGGGTACATACCTGCTAGCGCACTTGCACACCGTGTGTGTGTGTGTGTGTGTGTGTGTAGGGAAGGGTACACAATTATAAGCTAGCGCACTCGCGCGCGGTCGTGTGTGTGTTCTGTGTTTTGTGTGTGTGTGTGTGTGTGTTGTGTGTGTTGTGTGTGTGTGTTGTGTGTGTGGGCGCGCGTGCGTGCGTGGTGTGTATGCGTGCCTGCGTACGTGCACGCTCTTATTGGTTTTCTGTCTCTGTATCTCTGTCTGTCTGCGTCTTTGTAAAGTCTCTGTCTTCCATTGGCTTTCACTGTAACTATGTCTCTGTCTCTTCCTGTCTTTACCTGTTCCTCTCATTCTTTCTCTCTGCTTTCTCTTTCTTTCTTTCTTCCTTGCTTGCCTGCTTCCTTCCTTCCTTTCTTCTTCCTTTCTTTCTTTCGTCATTTCTTTCTTCCTTCCTTCCTTCCTTTCTTCTCTTTCTTTCTTTCTTTCTTTCTTTCTCTCTTCCTTCCTTCCTTTTCTTTCTTGTTTCTGTCCTTACCTTTCTTTCCTTCTTTCTTTCTTTCTGTCTTCCTTCCTGCCTTCCTTTCTTTCTTTCTTTCTTCCTTCCTTCCTTCTTTCTTTCTTTCTTTCTTTCTTTCTTTCTTTCTGTCCCTACATTTCTCTCGAAAGCTTTGTTGTCTCTTTTTCTGTTTCAATTATATCCGTTTTCTTCTGTTTCCTTGTGTGTCTCGTTCTCTGTTTGTGTTGGTGTTGTTGTTATGCTTAAATTCTGGTCCAACTGGGATATCATCGTTCTCATTTTATTCTTTAATCCTCCTCAGGTCTGTTCTGTTGTCTTCTTCTCTTCTCTCCTCACTTGGTGTGTGTGTTTTTTACTACTCTCCAAATCCATGCTGCACCCCCCCCACTTTTTTCTTATGCTTCCTTGGCAATGGGGGAGACAGGGAAAACAGAGACACAAAGAGAAAAGGAGGGGGGGGGGAGCGTGGGGGGGGGGGGGGGGGGGGGGGGTGGGGGGGGGGGTGGGGGGGGGATGGTGGGGGGGGGTGGGGGGTGAGAAAAGGAGAGAGAAGAGGTTTGACTTCCCGTAAATGGGCTTCACACCACCACCACACCACGCGCGCGGCGCGCCCCGCCCACCGCGCCCAACACACTTTCATACGTATGACCACCGTGCGTACTCACACACACCACACACGCGCGCCCGCCGCGTAACACACTTTCAACGTATGTACGCCCCGTCAACCACAACACACAACACACACAACCACAAACCTCAACGCACACAAAAACACTTTCATAATGCGAGAAAACGGGAAGATGACCTTTTGTTTAATTTGCTCAGAAATAAAGTCTCAACCAAACCTCACTGGGAGAAAGAAACTGAAAAGGGAGAGAGTGAAGCGTTTGAGAGAAGAGAGAGAGGGGGGGGGGGAGAGGGAGGAGAGAGAGAGGAGAGGAGAGGCCAACCCCCCCCCCCCCCCCCCCCCCCCCCCCCCCCCCCCCGCGCCCCCCCCCCCCCCCCCCAAAAAATCCAAACAAACGCTTAGCAGCTGCACGCTAGAGGAAGTTAGTTGTATGAACTATTACTGCAAAGAGAATCGGTCCTATAAATGTTATTAGCAAGACTTTCTGCTGTAAGAGAAGCAGCCCTCAAATGAAAAGATAGTCTTCACGATTTGCATCAGCAGAGTCCAGTTTTGGTGTTTTTTGTTTGCTTTGTTTGGTTTTTTGTTACTTAGTTTTTGCTCCATTTTTTTTGTGTTTGGGTACTAAAACAACAAGTTAACTAACTAACTAACTAACTCTGGAAGTGAAGTGTAGTAGAAGTAGTAGTAGTAGAAGAAAAAGTCACTTGTATGTTCATGCAGAAGCATAGGTAGCTAGCCTATAACTGTAAGTTGTACACGGATTGTTTGCCAAGTTACCAGAACTTGATACTTCTTTGGAAAAGTCACGAAGTAAGGTTTTAAGAAGGGGATTGAATCCCCCTAACGTGGCAAGTAACTTTTTTGGAGTAGTTTTGTGCATCTCTGTATCACTTACTTTTACCCCCCATCCCCATCTTCTCCCCCCCCCCACCCCCACCCCCGCGGATAGCAGCGCTGCGCTTCACAAGCGCTTTCAATAGGATAAATTATGGGACGTGATGGAAATTTGAGGTTATTAGTGGAGTGCGGTTGGTCGGGTTGCGGGGGGTTGGTGGGCTAAGGGGGGGGTGGCGTTGGGGATTGGGGTGATGAGGGGGGAGAGGGGTGGGGCGAGAGAGTGAGGGGGGGGGGGGGGAGGGTGGGGGGGGGGGGTACGCGGGGGGGGGGGGGGGGGGGGGGGGGGGGGGGGGACGCAGGGACAGAAGATTTGAGGAATCAAGGTGTGTGTTGGTATTAACGTGCATAAGGGTTCTTTCCCTTTTAATTAAAGCAAATCAAAACCTTTTAAAGTTCTTTCAAACCTGACAAGTTCTTAACTCTCCAAAGTGGGAACAAGAAGCAACAATGAGATAGCTGCAAGAAGTATTCTAGTCGACTGGGGAGCAAACATTTAGCAGTGTCAAAACAAAGGTTAACTTAGAATTTTCAAATACATTTTCGAGAGACTGCTCAGAAGATGCAGGTTAAGAAAAGGCTGTACAATCTGTTTGTATCTTTCTGAACAAGGTCACACAGACACACAGACAGACACAGACAGACAGACACGCACACGCACGGCACGCACGCGCACGCACGCACGCACGCACCGCACACACACACACACACACACACACACACACATCTCCACTTTTTACTAATATCACGTAATGTGAAAAGACGTTAAATTAAAGAAGAACACACACACACACACCACACACACACACTAACTTCTTCAAGATCTTCACCAATAAATTTGTTTAACACATAGTTTTACATTCAGGACCCTAATTATAGCAGGAGTTATAATTATTATAGGTAGGCAAGAGACAAAACTTGATTGTGGAAAGCGCAATACTTTCTGTTTGTTCAATAAGTTTGTGTGTCTGTATCTCCTCTCCCCTAACCCCCGCCCTCACCCATTCCCTTTTTGATACTTAAAGACAACTTTTTGGGGTGGGTGTGTGGGTGGGGTGGGGGGTGGGGTTGGGGGTATTCGTGTGTTCTTTGTATCGCCCAAGACAAGGCAGCTTGTCTTTCAGGAACGACTGATTTGAGAGGAGGCTAGTTGTTGTCTCAGAGGAGGAGAGGACGAGTCTCCGTTGAAAACAAGTAGAAGTAGACAGTCATCAGACCCGTTTGCTCTTTCGCTGTGTGTTCTGTCTTTTCGCGGGTTTTTTTCTCCACTTTTCTTTCTTTCTTGTTTTCTTTTTTGTTTTTTTGTACGCGTTTCATTCGTTTCGCTTTTTTGGGAGAGGGGGGATTTCGTTTAGGGTTATTTATTTTTTTATTTTTTATTGTTGTTTGTTTGGGGGTTTGTTATGTTTGTTGAAGAAACCAAAACCGGTCGGTCTTTTTTGTGTGTGTGTCTTATGTCGCTAAAGTGTCTTGTGTGTCTGTTTGATCTTGATTTTTGTTTCTGTTTCTCTTTCTGTCTCCCTTTGTGTCTATCTGTATGTCTGTCTGTCTGTCTGTCTGTCTCAGTGTCTCTCAGTGTCTCTCTGTGTCTCTCTCTGTCACTGTCTCTCTGTCTCTCTCAGACTCTTTTCTCAGTTGTTCTGTCTGTCGGGTCTCGGGTTCTCTGTTGTTTTGTCTCTCCTCTTTTCTTTTCCTCTCTCTCTCTTCTCTTTTCTCTCCTCTCTCCCCTTCTCTCTTCCTTCTCTCTCTTTTCTCTGTCCTTCCCCTTGTGTGTTATTTTTTATATTACAAGGGTGAAAAATTTTTTAAAAACAATCAACAGAAAAATTGTGTTTTGTGCGTGGTGTTTTTGTGTGTGGTGTGTGGTGGTGTTTGAGGGGTTTTTTGGGGGTTGGTGTGGGGTTTTTGTTTTTTGTGTGGGGGTGTGTTTGCACGCGGGGCTTTTGCTTTCGGGGCGTGTAAAGGGACTTTTCTTTTTTTTTTAAAAAAATTACTCCCCCTTTATAAGCAAAATTTGGGAAGCCTTAAGTTACGGGGGCAATATGTTTTAAAAAAAAACCCCTCTTTCAAGTGATCCGGATACCGCTTTGAAAACCCTAGTAAACTGGGGTTTAAAAAAAAGATTATTTGAGTTTTACTTTTTAATAAGGGTTTGGAGGGGAAGTGGGTTTTCCCACGCGCGCGCGTTTGTTTTTTGCTCGTTTTTCCCGGGGCCGGGTTGGTGGTGTGTTTGTGTGTGGTGGTTGGTGTGTGTTTTTTGTGGTGTTTTTTTGTGTTTGTGTGTGTGTGTGTGTGTAGGGGTTTTGTGTTCGTTTTAAAAAATATAAAGTTTTTTAAAAGGTCAGAAAATTTTAAAAATTTTAAACCACAAACATAATTTTTACTTTACTATCATTCTTTTTTTTAAATTTTTCCTTTATTGCTCTTCTTATTTTTTTTTCGGGAAATAAAAAACGCACGCACCGCACCCCAAAATTACACACTTTACCACACACTCTTTTCCTCTCTCTCTTCTTTTCCCCTCTCTTCCCCCTCTCTCTCCCCTCTCCCCCTCTCCTCACCACACACACCCCAACACACACACACACCCAAAATTTGGGAAAAAACCCAGTTGAAAAAAATTCAGTTATATTTACAAAAAATTTTCGGTTTAAAAAAGTTTGGGGTTTTTAAAAACTTTTTTTTTGAAAGTTGGGGTTGGAAAAAAGAAGAAGGGAAAAGTTTTTCAACTTTGGCAGTGGAAGGGAAACGACCATTTATTACTAAAAAAAACAAAACAAAACAACAACCAGTGTTTCTTTAAACATTTTTTTAATTACGAAAAAAGCTTTTTTTTCCCCGGTTTTTTTTTTTGTAATGCTTTGGGGGGGATGATTTTTATGTGGCGGGGGGTTGTTTTCTTTTGTGATTTAAAAAATTTTCAGTTTTTTTTTAAAAACTTTTTTTAATTTTTAGGGGGGAGGGGTGGGGTTTTTGGCTTGGGGGGGGGTTGAAATTTTTGCTGGAGTGGGGGGGGGCAAGGGGGCGGGGTTGGTGGGGGGGGGGAGGGGTTTATTTAGTGTGCAAGCCCCAAACCCTTCTCTTTTTTTATATGAGATATATTATTTTAAAATTTTAAAAAGATATATATTTGTCTAAAATTTATAAAAGGGAAAATATATTATAGTTCTTATTTTATAGCTATATTTTTGTTTCTAATTTTAAAAATTTTCTTTGCTTTATATAGAAAATTATATTATGATTATATACAAAGAGAAAATTATATCGGGTTAATTCATTTAGTTTTAAAATTAAAACTTTTATTTATAGGTTACTTAATGATAAAATTATTAAAAGGAATATCTATATTTTATTTTAAATGATTTAAA
>CM054152.1:19769965-19777465 GCA_028751875.1 Rapana venosa | reverse complement strand
CTTTTCCCGTTTTTTCCCCTCCCCCCCTTCATTTCTGTCTTTCCTCTCTTCTTGGGTTTTGTTTTCTTCCCCCTTTCTAGTCGATGTCTTTTTTTTTTTTTTTCTCTGTTTTTCCCTGTATGTTTTTTCTTTCTTTCTTTCTTTCTCTCTCTCTCTCTCTTTTCCCCTTTCCTCTCTCTTCTCTCTCTCCTTTTCTCTCTCTCTCTCTTTCTCTTTTCTCTCTCTTTCTCTCTCTCTTTTCTTTCTTTTCCTTTTCTTTCTCTCTTTCTTTTCTTTCTTTCTTTTTCTCTGTCTGTCTGTCTTTTTTCTTTCTCTCTTTCTTTTTTCCCTTCTTTTTGTTGTCTTTCTTTTTTTTCTTTCTCTCTTTTTTCTTTTTTTTTTTAAAAAGAAAATCTTGTTTTTTTCCCTTCTTATGGGAAGTCAGTGTTTGTAACTAAATCCGTGCAGTATTTTTTGTTGTTGTTTTTGATTGTGTGCTGTTTTGTTGTATTGTTTGGCCGTCGGGGAGTCAGCCACCTTGCAGATAACAATTTTACGGGGAGCACTTTATTTTTCTTTTATGTTTATTGCTATCTTAGGTCTCTTCTGCATTGGCTTGGCCGGAAATGCCCTTTGACCAGGGGCCCAAACCCAAATAGTTAAAGCAAGTTTTGAACGGGGACTAAAAAGGAAGAAAAAGGTAAAGGGGAGGGGGGGGGTGGAGGATAAAGAAAGAAAATGAGAAAGGGGGGAGAGGGGTGAGAGAGAAAAACTCTAAACCCCAAAAAACCTTTTTTAAATTTTTATTCGGCCGGGGGCCACAAACAAAAAAAAGGGGAAACGAAGGGGAGTGGAAAACAAGTAAACAAAAAAAAACTTCCCCAATTGTCTGAAATCCGGAAATGTTCAAAAATTAAAAACCAAAACTTTGCCACAAAGGGGGAGTTATCTTTACATATCTTCAACACGTCATGACAAAGGCTTTTCGTCACTGCCCACTCTCGGTGATTACAACCCCGGACAAACATCACCATTTTTTATCCCCTTTCAAAAAATCATCGTTTATGCTAAAAGTTCAAAATCCTTTACGGTGAATCTCGGTCATTTCTAAGTTAAATTTTTCAAAAATTTTAATACACTACTTTTCCACACGGGGGGGGGGGAAGAGGAGGGGAAGGAGAAAAAAAGGGGACAGAGACAGAGGGGACGAGGGAAAGGGTTGGGCATGGGGAGAGAGAGAGAGAGAGAGAGAGAGAGAGAGAGAGAGAGAGAAGAGAGAGAGAAGAATAAAGATGGAGGGATAGGCATACTGTTAGAACTGTGGACTTGTTTGCAGCTGTGACACAAGACATGGGCATTATTTGCACTTCAGGTTACATGAAGATCCTATTGCGTTGTGGTCCACTGCATCTTTTTTTTCTTTTCTTTTCTGATTTGAAAAAAAAACAACCCCAAATTATATGAACATCACACTGAATAGAATAACTTGTGACGCTCGCACGCACGCACGCACGCACGCGCGACACACACACACACACACACACACACACACACACACACACACACACACACACACACACACTCACCCATCATTGATAGGTCTTAGTTTTCATAACTATCTCATAGAGTGGTAAAAACTGTCTGGCTGTTTGTCTTTCTCACAGGGACATCTGTACGTCCTAACTGTCTTTATGTCCACGCCTGGGCTTCAACCCCTTCAGTATTTGTCTTTCTCACAGGGACATCTGCACGTCCTTAACTGTCTTTATGTCCACGCCTGGGCTTCAACCCCCTCCAGTGCAGGAAAGCACCGCAGGCTTGGGGGTGTTGCAATATGTCAGATAATAAGGATAGGCTGTGGAGGAATGGCGGGAGCGTTTTCAGATTGGTCATGGACATCGATACGCACATACACACGCACACACACACAAACACCCACTCTCTCTCTTCCTCTCTCACTCTCTTCGAAAGAAGAGAAACTCTTATGTTACATTTTCACTTTAGATTGAAAAAATATCATTATGTATTTGTTGAAAGTGCAAGATTGAAATGTGAAATGTACAAACTAAAGTCAGTGATGCTTATCCCTTCAAAAGGGTCCATGGCCTTTTCTTAAATAAACTATCCTCTGTCTCTCTGTCTGTTTGTCTGTCTGTCTGTCTGCTATGTCTCTGTCTCTGCTCTGTCTATCTATCTCTCTCTGAATGAAAAAAAAGTATTAAATACTTATTCTGTAAGACTTGGAAAAGAAGGACCATTCTTTTATTCATTCACTCTCTCTCTTTCACTCATTCACACAACACACACACACAACACACACACACACAAACACACACACACACATACACAACACACACAACACAACACAACACACATACACACATACAACAACACAACACACACACACACACACAACACACACACACACACACACACACACACACAACACACGAGAGAACAAGCAGAGCATTCTCGATCGTTCATTGCAGCAGTTCTTGCATTACTGCTTATTTACATTTTTGCATAGCAGCTGCTGCCAGCCAATTTGAGTAGATTCTCGCCTTCGTTCAACGCGCTGTGGTACGGGCTGTGAGAGCAAATATCAATACATCGTAAACCACAGTCGCCTGTATTTAGTTTCTCATTCCCAGTGCGACTTGTATTTCTTTCTAGGGTTGTTGTTTTTTTTCCTTTTTGGTCTCCTATCCGTGTCTGTCTGTCTGTCTGTCCGTCACTGCCTCTGTCTGTCTGTCTGTCTGTCTGTCTGTCTCTCTCCCTTCCCAACCCATCTCTGTCTGTCTGTCTATCTGTGTGTGTGTCTCTCCCCCCACCTCCCCCGCCCTCATCTCTATCTGTCTGTCCGTCTGTGCCTCTCCTCCCCTCTATCCTTTCTCTCTCTCTCTCCCTCTTTCTCTCCGTCCTTTCTCTCCCCTCCCACCCACCTCCTCTCTCTTCTCTCTCTGTCTCTCTCTCTGTCTCTCTCTCTCTCTCTCTCTCTCTCTCTCTCTCTCTCTCTCTTCTCTCTCTCTCTCTCTCTCTCTCTCCTAGATTGGAAATTCCATTATAACAAGTTGGAGAAAACACAATCGTTAAGGAGAGATTATAAACCAAAGCATAAAAATAATATAAGCCGTGTGTGAACGCTCCTATATCAACCTTGTCCAAAAATGACACGGACAGAGAATGGTGATGATGATGATGATGATGATGATCTTTATGGAGAGAGAGGGGGGGGGGGGGGAGAGGACAGAAAGATAGGGGAGGGGGGAGGGAGAAAGAGAGGGAGGGGAGAGAGGGATGGGGGAGGGAGGGAAGGGGAGAGAGAGGGAGGGGAGGAAAGGGAGGGAGGGGAGGGGGGAGAGAGGGGAGGGGAGAGAGAGAGAGAGAGAGAGAGAGAGAGATATATATGACGCAATCGTCACAGCGTTAAACGTCAGCTATGCTAAGTGAAGCTCGCATGCTGTGTAGCCAGAAAAAACCCCGGTGTGTGACGTAATTGGCTATGTAGCCACCAGCCTGCAATGGCTTCATTCATCAGCCACATTTTGACCTTTCAGCCACGCACGCCCACACCAGCCCACAGCACGCGCTCATTTGCACACGCACGTATACACACACACGTGCGCACTCGCGCCCGCCCGCGCGCACACACGCGCACACACGTACACATACACACACACATACACACTATGTCTGCATATACATTATCTTTTTTTTTCTCGCTTTTTTTTTCTTTAGATAGATGGCTTGATGAAAAAAAGCAAATGCACTGCTTATTCAATGTACCATCTGAAAATAAAAGTTTGACTTGACTTGACTACACTCTCTCTCTCTCTATTTATCTCTCACACACACACTTACGCTCTCTATCTCTATGACACACACACACACACACACACACACACACACATCTCTCTCTCTCTCTCTCTCTCTCTCTCTCTCACACACACACACACACACACACACACACAACCAAAAAAACCACCTTACGCTCTCTCTCTCATTCTCTCTCTCTCTCTCTCTCTCTCTCTCACACACACACACACACACCACACCTCTCTCTTCTCTCTCTCTCTCTCTCTCTCTCTACTCACACACACACACACACACACCACACACACACACACACACACACACACAACACTTACGCTCTCTCTCTATTCTCTCTCTCTCTACACACACACACAACACACACACACACCACACCACACACACACACATTACGCTCTCTCTCTATCTCTCTGACACACACACACACACACCACACACTCACCACACACAAACACTCTCTCTCTCTCTCTCTCTCTCTCTCTCTCTCTCTCTCTCTCTCTCTCTCTCTTCTCTCTTTCTCTCTCTCACTCTCCCTCTCTCTCACATACACACGCACGTAACTGCACACTGGCCCGCTGTGTGGTTGCGAGTGGTATGTGCAGAGGCTTGTCAAGAGTTTGCCAGTGCAGTAGCTACCCACCAAGTCAAAAATGCAGGAGAAAGAAAGAAAACAAACAAGAAGAAATTTAACCTGAAAATAGAAGCAGACTGGATGCATAGTAGACTCTCTGGGTATCCAAGAAGGCTGAACCGAAAAACTAAGTGAACCAACTTTTTTCTTTTCCTAGTGTTTGAAGTGTAATTCAAAGAGCTTTTGAAACACACATCCCCTATGTTTATAGTTACTATTACTAATGGGTGGCGCTGCTCTTGTGGCGACGTGCTCTCCCTGGGGAGAGCAGCCCGAATTTCACGCCGTCTGCCGTGATTTAAAGTGGTGTAAAAAAAAAAAAAGTACTCAGTAACATAATATGTGGGCTGAAAGGATTTATGGAGACCTATGAAATGGCTTGTGAGGATATGATAATAAACTGATGTTCAATTATTCCTGAAATTAGTGGGGGAGGGAGGAAGGGGGGTGGGTATGTCTTGTTTTTAACAGATTCTGTGCAAAAGCTGTCAAATTCTGTCCTTAATAAACGACCATAATTATTCGCTGAATCTCAGTTTGTCATTGTAGTGTGTTGTTTTAATGTGTATGCCCTTCATTAATGAGAGAGGAAAAAATCCCAATGCAACAACAACAACAACACAGACACAAAGACACATACACACACACACACATCTGAGCTTTGTCGATGTGATCCTATCATAGTATACTGCTCTAGAGCTGTACTAGTTTATAACAACAAGAATGCTGAAAGCAAACGATCATTTACGGGGCCATACAACAAACCTTGCACTGGTGATCATTTTTCCATTGTTTTGAGCCACAGTGATATATTTTCTCATGTCTGTCATTATCATATGTTTAATGTGTATGTCTTTATTGGAGGTGTGCGGCCATAAAGCTCTCAGCTTGTTGCTGTAAGTTTAGTATCAGCCTAATATATGCCATGGCACTGGTATTGTAACAGTTACTGAGGGAGCAGTTACTTATCTCCCCTTAGATGTCTGGTCCAGCAGATTTTTCCCTCTGGACTTAACACCAATACTGTCTTCACTGCCCCGTGGATGAGGCTATAAACCGAGGTCCCGCGTGCGAATGCACGCAAAACATCTTGCACACTGTTAAAGCCCTGCTCACGTTTCGTAGATAAGCGAGTATCGTAAGCTTTGTCCGGTGGATGGGTAACACGAACATACCCAGCATGCGCCTTGATATTTGAAGAGGGGTGGGCTCCTCCAGGTTAAGTACACCTACGACAGAGTGCCGAAAAGTTCACAGCAGTGTTCCATCCATGTAGTTTGTCCGTCGTGTTCGACGATGACCTCCAAAACAGCAGAGGAGGCAGCTGCTCTTTTGGAAATTGGACAGACATTTGATTATAGTGGAGATGCCTTGCCCACAGCATATCCCCACTCTCTCGGCCAAGTGGGCATAAGGACGGTCAGCGTTGGAGATGTTCTCCAAAGGCCAATTAGCCCCCAGGGCTGCAGCATGTAAGGACTGTGCCAGTCAAGCCTCCCAGTCAGAGAGTCATAGTCGATCACTAAAGACCACTAAAGACTAAGGTGTAAAGTGGAATTCCAGGAGTGGGAAAGCCACTGGTCATACATACAGCCTCTCACTTTGCTGTTGCCCCCCCAGCGTCAATGGTTTAATCAAGAACCGTGGTAGGCGCTGAAGGCCGAGTGCTCCATCCAACGGCTCCTAAACAAGACAAAGGAGACAAAGGCGAGTCATTCTGTGTGCCGAATGTGTTTCTTGGTGGGAACGAATCAACTTTGGAAACAAACACTAATGGATGCTGAAGAGATTTTCTTGTCGGTCGTTGAAGAACAAAATGTTGACATTCAGCAAGTCTGGCGAAGGGTAATGTTACATAATACGCGGTTTTGCATTTACTGATGCAACAAGACTTACGAACATAATGTTACATAATACGCAAGAAGACTTACAACCATCTGTTACATAAAACGCGGTTTTGCATTTACTGATGCAACAGGACTTACAAACATACTGTTACATAATACGCGGTTTTGCATTTATTGATGCAACAAACTTACAAACATACTGTTACATAATACGCTGTATTGCATTCACTGATGCAACAAGACTTACAAACATACTGTTACATAATACGCTGTTTTGCATTTACTGATGCAACAGGACTTACGAACATACTGTTACATAATACGCTGTTTTGCATTTACTGATGCAACAGGACTTACGAACATACTGTTACATAATACTCTGTTTTGCATTTACTGATGCAACAGGACTTACAAACATACTGTTACATAATACGCTGTTTTGCATTTACTGATGCAACAAGACTTATAAACATACTGTTACATAATACGCTGTTTTGCATTTACTGATGCAACAAGACTTACGAACATACTGTTACATAATACTCTGTTTGCATTACACATGCAACAGACTTAAACATACTGTTACATAATACGCTGTTTTGCATTTACTGATGCAACAAGACTTACGAACATACTGTTACATAATACGCTGTTGTGCATGCATTGATGCAACTAGTACTGCTGTGTACCACTCTTGCACATGTTAAATAAACAGATGATCATTCTGTTCTATGCCACAGCTCGTCAACTTCTTTAGCTAGTTCTCTCCGTTGAAGCCCCCTCCATATTACACACTCAAACACGCATACATGCACACGTGGCGTGCTCACACCACACACACCAACACCACCACACACACACACACACACACACACACACACACACAGAGGCGCGTGCACACACGATCGCACGCACGCACAAACTCACACACACACACTCACTCAGGTGGAAGGAAGGTGGCAGGATGGTTAAGACGTTCGCCTGCCAACAAGTAAACCGTGAGGCTCTGGGTTCGATTCCCAGCCTCACCCTTTCTTCCTAGTTTGACCAAAAAATCGAACTGAGTGTCAAAGTCCTTCGGATGAGGCTATAAACCGAGGCCCCGTGTTCGAACGCATGCAGAACATCTTGCGCACACGTTAAATCCTGTTCCGCTGTTCGAAAGAGTAGGCCATTGTGTGCCGGTGGAAAAAGATGACAAAATTGACAAAA
>CM054152.1:19747465-19752465 GCA_028751875.1 Rapana venosa | reverse complement strand
ATAATGAGGGGATTGTGTATCTCTTTAAGTGCTTTGTGTTTGTTGAACATGGGCTGTATTTCTTGGGTAAACGCTGATAACTTTTGAAGCGCTGAAGAGAAGTTGGGAGAGGGAGGGGAGGGGTAAGGCTGACAGAAGAACGGATAGCAGCTGCACGACTTTAACCTAGTGTGTGTTGTGTGTGTACGTGTGTTGTTGTGTGTGTGTGGGGGGGGGGGGGGGAGGGAGAGGGAGGGGGGTGGGGTGGCGAGGAGAGGAAGGGGTGGGGTGGGCAAAAAGTACAGACGAGAGAGAGAGAGAGCCAAAGCAAGTCGAATCAAGGCAGGGGAAGGCAAGGCAAAATGATTGTTTCTATTTCCAGGATTATAGTGAAGCGCTGATGTGCTTTTTAAGAACAACAACACCCCCAGTCCCCGCCCTAATTAGAGATTATATCACGACATCAAAAAAGATACGTGGCCCATCAGATCAAGACCAAAGAAAGGGGAAGAAACCAAACCAGACACAGAGAGAGAGAGACAGACAGACAGAGAGAGACAGACAGAGAGAGAGACAGACAGACAGCAGACAGACAGACAGAAGGAGAGAGGAGGGGGGGGGGGTTAGGGAAGGAAGGGGTACGTCAATGTTTTATAGGAGTAGCAAAATGAGAAACGAAACCAACAAAGAAAAGGAAGGAAAAAAAGAAAGATGTCTTCAAAGACCAAAGCAGCCAAGCCAAGTGAAGGAGGAGAATGTGGGAAGGGGGCTGGCTGCTGACACACACCTCTCAGGTGCTCCTCTCACAGGTACGCAGAAGATCGGTAACACAATCTTGAGTTAGGACTAGGCCTAGCACCAAGGGGAATAAGGGCAGAGAGAGAGAGAGAGAGAGAGAGAGAGAGAGGAGAGAGAGAGAGAGAGAGAGAGAGAGAGAGAGAGAGAGAATGGGGGCTGAGAGAGGAAAGAGATCTGAGAGAGAGCGAGAGAGAGAGGGAACACAGTCAAGTCAAAGTCAAATCAAGCCAAAAACACTTTAATCATCCCATAAAGGGCAATTACAAAGAGAGAGAGGGACAGAGAGAAAGAGAGAGGGGGGGGGGGGGGGCACACAGAGAGAGAGAGATGGGGATGAGGAGAGGAAAGAGGTCTGAGAGAGAGAGGAGAGTGGGGAGGGGAAGAAGGGTGTATTTGGAAGGAGAGACGTTGGAAGGAAGGATGATGCGAAGAGGAGGAATGCAAGCTCTATCAACCTACACCCCTGTAGGCCTACAGTGTGCGCTCAGGTTCTGACTTAACTGACTTGACTGAGTGAGTGAGTGAGTGGGGAACGAACGGAAGCGAGTGAAGAGGGAAGGAGAGGACTCAAAACTGGAAAAAGAAAGAAAGATTGAAGGCAGGCGGCTCTTCTCAAGTTTGGGTGAAGGCTGAAACTTGCTTGGCCTTCTGAAGAAGAGTGCTAGCTAGGCTACTTACTATAGGAGGGAGGCCTAGGCCTAAGTAAGCGCTTCCCTGTGCTTCAGCTCTCATTAAAGCTGAAACGCAGCGGCAAGAGACGTGCGTGAAATGATCTTTGAAAGAATAATAATAATAATAATAATAATAACAAGAAAAGGACAGTGAGTGAATGGAAAAAGTTAGGGTTTGTGCCTCGGATGATACTGAGCGTGCGGTGGTCTTGTGTGCGTGTGTATGTGTGTGTGTGTTGTGTGTGTGTGTGTGTGTTGTGTGTGTGTGTGTGTGTGTGTGTGTGTGTGTGTGTGTGTGTGTGTGTGTCCGCATACACACATACACTTTTTAAAAAACTATTGAAACGTTTCTTGGTTTGGTTTTTTGCTTGGATTTTTTTATTTAATTTTTATTTTTATTTTTTAGTGGCTTGATAGAAGGACAGGTAATGTGTCACTTATTCAGTGTACCATCTGATATTGTTTTTTGTTGTTGTTTTTTTTTTAAAGAGTGTTTTACACAGACACACACACACACACACACACACAACACACACACACACACACGCACGCACGCACGCACGCACGCACGCACGGACAGAGAGAGGAGGGAGAGAGAAGAGAGAGAGAGAAGAAGATAAGAGAAGAGAGAGAGAGAGAGAAGAGACACACAGAAAGCACAAGACAGACACACACACACACATGACAGACACAACAGAAGAGACAGAGACACACAGAAGACACACGCACATCAACAGAGACAGACAGACAGACAGCACAACACCACACACACACACATACACCTAGACACACACACACACACACACACACACACAGGGAGGAGGGGTGGGGGTGGGTGAGGGAGAGACTGTTTTCAATGGGTACTTATGTTACGTGCATTAGCTTTGGCTACGTGCCCCACAAGCCGCGCCATCATCCGCTGCTCCTTCAGCTTTCTACAGGCCAGCCAGCTAGCTACTAGCTACATGTTGTCTGTCTGTTGTCTGTTGTCTGTTGTTGTTGTTATCATTATGTGTGTGCTTTCTTTTATAAACGGTAATAGTGACACTTTTCAACACTGCCCTAAACAATCTATGCAATACTTTTTCAATATTTTGTCTGTGTGTGTGTGTGTGTGTGTGTGTGTTGTGTGTGTGTGTGTGTGTGTGTGTGTGTGTGTTTCTTTAATTTAACGTCTTTTCACATTACGTGATATTAGACAACATGTGTGTGTGTGTGTGTGTGTGTGTGTGTGTGTGTGTGTGTGTGTGTGTGTGTGTGTGTGTTATAGACCGTTAATGGAAAATGAACAAAATAGCGTGCATTTCTCCCTAATTTTACGATGGTGTTTCATGTAACATCTAACCCTAGAAATAGATCCTGACCATCATTTTTCCCTGTTATTAATCACCAATATTTTTTAGTCCAGAAACAGAACGAATCACCGTGAGCGCTTGGAAAGTCATTGACCAACATAGAATAGGAAACCTTAAAAAAAACCAGATACCACCCCCCAAAAACAAAAAACAACAACAACAAACAACAAACCCACAGAGGCTGCAGACTTCATAAAAGAAAAGAAAGAAAGAAAGAAAGAAAAAGCCATTGACCAACTTAAAGAAGGAAGACCAAAAGTCTTACTGTCCATGAACATACTAATTTAATAAGATTTTTTAAAACCTATTTTAAAAAACCCCGTAACTAACCTACTTGGAAACAGAAAAATAAGCCCACATACAGGTTACAGCAAGCAGTCTACAGAACCCCAAAGAACTCGCCAACCCTGCAGAATAAAGTCTAAAGTCGACAGACAAGCCAGAATACCAGGCATCCAACATCAGAGAAGGGGCACACAGAGATAAAGACAGGCAAGGAAACCAGAGACTTGGGCGAAGAAGAACAAGCCGGCTTGGTAAGAGAAGGGAAGAAGAAGAAGAAGAAGAAGAGGAGGAGGCTGGAAGGAAGGGATGGGTAGGGTAGGGAGGTGGGAGGTAAGTGGGTTTACCTGTAAAGGAGGCAGAGGAATGCAGCAGCAGCAGCAGCAGCAGCAAGCAAGCAGGCAGGCAGGCAGGCAGGCAGCAGGAGGAAGGTGTACTGTTCACCCGGGGGAGACTGGCACCGCTATCACATGTCTGAAGGGTATCGCTTCCACCCGACCAGAGAAAGCAGAATGGCTCCCTTCTCACGCTTCAGCCACTTCACGTTTTCCGTCCTCCGACGGCCAGCAGGAAAATACAGTCTGACGCCAAAAGATAGACACCGACAGATGGGGGAAGTGAGTGAGCGAGTGGACAGACGGACAGGTAGGATAGGCAGTAGATAAGGAAACAGACAGGTAAGATAGGTGAGAAAATAAATGTTGGTAGGTAGATAAGTAGGTAGGCAGGGGAGTTCCAGGTTTGAGAGATACCTGAGCAGGGAGGTAGGTAGGTAGGTAGGTAGGTAGGTAGGTAGGCCGCTCGCTTGGTGGGCAGGTAGAGAAATGAGAAGGTATGTGCATAGACAAGTAGGTACTCCGGCAGGTTGCTTACTTGGGAAGCAGGTTGACAAAGTAGAAGATAGGTAAGCATGCAGATGAGTAGGAAGGTAGGTGGGCAGATAGGTCACTCATCTGGTAAACAAGTAGACAGTGTTGAAGACAATGTTGGCAGGTACCTAGCTAGGTAGGCATGCATGTAAATACGTCACTTGGTAGGTAGACAGGTAAGTGTAAAATATAGTAGGTAGGTAGACAGATGACTTTTAACGGATAGTAAAGGGGAAGGGGAAGAGAAGGATGTGAAATCATGCTGCTTACAGATCAGTTGACTACGTCTCCCAAAGCCAGTGATATGCATCAGCGTTCACAGCAACACCAGATCAGTGTCTAGCTGCAAATGATCAGTGCAGGGGATACTACCGAAGTTTGGTCTTAGGTAAATCCAAGCGTTCAGGGTTATCACTGAGATCAGTCATTGTCGGGTTCTCCTATTTGGGCAAAACCCCAATCAGAGCAGCTAGGAGCTCCTCTTTCTTCTTGTTCTTCTTCTGTTGTAATGTTGGTGTTGTTTTTTTATTATTTATTTTTGTTGTTACAATGTATTGCTTTCGGGGTTTCAAGGGTGAAATGGTTCTGCTTGTTTTCCCCACCAATTTTATCATGACAGTAGTCTTGTAAATATCAAAACTTGGAAACAATACACCAGCGCACTCCCATTGAGCTTTGATTGGAATGGTGTTACTTAAACCCATCGAACAATTTGTTGTTGTTGTTAAGCCAACCATTTTATTATTTTTCTATCTGAATAACGATCCTGAACAAATCTGTATTCGTCATTCCCGGCAACGTACAGGTGTTTAGACCGATATACACGAAAGAACCTGATCAGGTAGATAAGTAATGGATGGATGGATGGATGGTCAAGGTTATGGAAGGTGAGAGAGGGAGAGAGGAGAGGGAGAGAGAGAGAGAAGAGAGAGAGAGAGAGAGAGAGAGAGGAGGGTAGGATGAATGGGTACAGGTGGACAGAAGAATGGACAAGAATGAACAGATACAACAAGCAGCAATCGCAGAAGCATAGCAGCACACCACTA
>CM054152.1:19734965-19742465 GCA_028751875.1 Rapana venosa | reverse complement strand
TTCTTTCCGTTCCTTGACTAGGATCTCAGAGGTTCACCAATGGTGAGATTTTCGTATGCGACGATTTTGGGGGGGGGATTTTTTTTTTTTTTGGGGGGAGGGGGGGGGGGGTAGTTTACCCACCATTAATGTAGCCACATTCCGACTTCGGAGAGGGAGCAATGGAGATAACAGCTGTGTTTGCATGCAGGTTTTGTCCCTGAACAAAATCATCGTATTTTGAGCTTCTTTTTTTGTTTTTTGGGTATCTCCTGCTGAAATTCTCTGAGAGGGACATAGGCATTGGCAGGTACTAGGTCTACAGTGAAGTTGCTTTCACTGGAAGATCATTTTGAAAAAAAATAAATCCTGTTATTTCATCCTGGAAGCACTGGTTTAAATTAAAGACTGCCTGTTTGTCTTTTTTTTTGACTGACTTTTTCTTCCGTGTACTGTCTCTGTGTCTGCCTGTCTGTCTCTGTGTCTGCCTGTCTGTCTCTGTGTCTGCCTGTCTGTCTCTGTAGCCCTGTCTTTGTTTCTGTCTGTGTCAGTCCTCTGTCTGTCTGTCTGTGTCTGTCTGTCTGTCTGTGTCTGTCTGTCTGTCTTCTGTCTGTCTGTCTCTCTCTCTCTCTCTCTCTCTCTCTCTCTCTCTCTCTCTCTCTCACAGAACATCTTGTGCACACGTTAAAACCCGTTCCGCTTTTCGGAAGAGTAGGCCATTGTGTGCCGGTGGGAACTGATGACAAAATTTACAAAACTGCATACACACGGGGACTGGGAGAAAAAAGCACATGAGTGCTTATGCCATCGTCCTCGAAATAAAAGAATTTATAAAATAAAAACAAAACAACCCACACAGAGTAATTTTAGGCTGACACATTGAACAGTCACGACTGGCTTTCTCTGTTGCTGATTTGCTCAGCAAAATTGTCATTGACAGGAATACCAGTTGTGTACAACAAGATCTTCATCACACTTTCTGTCTTTCTTCCTTTCTGTCTGTCTGTCTGCCTGTCTGTCTGTCTGTCTGTCTGTCTTTCTTTCTTTCCTTCTTTCTGTCTGTCTGTCTGTCTGTCTGTGAGTCGTTATGTCTGTCTATCGTCTGTCTGTGTCTGTTGTCTGTCTGTCCGTCGTTATGTCTGTCTGTCCGTCGTTATGTCTGTCTGTCCGTCGTTATGTCTGTTTGTCTGCCTTTTTTCTGTCTTTCTGTCTGTCAATTTCTTTTCTTCTGTCTGTTTTCTGTCTGCTTTCCCTCTTTCTTTATTGTTTTTCTTTGATTCCTTGTATATCACGTTCTTTCCGTCATTTTCTCTCTTTTTTTGTCCTTCTTTCCCGTCTTTTTTTTCTTCCTTCCTTCCTTTCTTTATTCTTCATCGATTCTTTCTTTACTCTCTAGACCCATTTTATTATTTCTTTTGGGATTTTCTTTTTACCCTATTCTTCCATCTAGGGCGTTGATACATTTACAGGCGTGTAAATTTCTTTATCTCGTTAATTTGGGGCACATAGAAATAAACACACTCCTTAAAGAAGAAAAAAAAAGAAGAAAAAAATGAGTTGGGTGAGTATAGGGAATTAAAAGGTTTGGTGTGAGGGGCTGAGTTTAAGGATGGGAGTGGGGGTGGAAGGGAGGAGGGGGATACAGGTAAGGAGAGAGAGAGAGAAAGGAGGAAAGGGGTGGGGGGTGAAATAGGAAGACAGGTAGGAAATGGGAGGCACTGTTCATTCCAAAGGCGCCTGTTAATGATAGTCAGCTTCCTCATTTTCCTCTCTCCCACCCCGCCTTCTCTCTCTCTGTCTCCCCCTCCCCTCTCCCCTCTCTCTCTTTCCCCCTCTCTCTGTCTCTCTCCCTCCCTCTCTGTCTATCTGTCTGTCTGTATGCACGTGCTAAATGTTCAGAACCCGCGAGCGCGTTGATGAGAGATAAAAGCTCCTCGGTCATTGGTTAGTTTAGCGCCCACTGTGCACATGCGTGGCCTTCTTTTGCCTTTGGCCTGTCAGCATTCTCTCTGTTGCATCATTTCGCGGTGTTTTTTTTTTGGGTGGGAAACATCTTTCTTCTTCAAAAACGTAAACAAGAAACAAAAACAACAACAACAAAATAAGAAGAAAAGGTTTACTGCACACTTTGCACAAAACATCAAAAAGCTTAAAACTTAATATCGTGCTCGATCAAAATAACATACAAAAGTGATTTATATCATGGTAATTTGTCAGGCTGAAATGAAATATTTGTAAATGCACATGTTGCGTGCTTTGGTAACAAAAATCTTCATCAATGTGGAGAATAAAGTATCTAAGGGGGTAAGCGTGTAATTATTTAACAGCTCACAGCTCATCAGCGTTTTCGTTATAAATCGCTACCATCATTGGTATGTCATGGTTGTTGATGTCGTCATATCACTCAGCAGCATCAGTGCTGGTGATGACCTCGGTCATCACCGTTGTTACCATTTTATCATAAGTGCTGACTGTCATCATCATCATCATCATCATCATCATCCATCCAGTCCACCATTACCGTCGCTCTTTCTCTGTTTCTGGTCCATCGATTTGGAATGGACTCTCTACCTCTCTTCGCCAAAGGCCTTCTTGTGACACTTTTAAATCCGGCCTCAAGATATATTTGTTTCAAACCTAAGATTTTCCTCTCCTGTTTCATTTCATAAATGTCCCTGCTTTTCAACAGCCAAAAATCCCATCACCCTGCCAAAGTGTATAACCTCTGTGTGTGTGTGTGTGCGTGTGCGTGTGCGTGTGTGTGTGTGTGTGTGTGTGTGTGTGTGTGTACATTTGGACTTGTTAGAACTATTACTTGCTATTGGTTGCATGACTGTGTAAGAATGAGTTGAGTGCAAGCGCTTTGATTTGTCTGTGCAAGATACAGCGCTATATAAATTCCATTTCTTCTTCTTCTTCTTCTTCATCATCATCTTCTTCTTCTTCTTCTTCTTCTTCTTTATCTCTCTGTCTGTCTGTCTCTCTGTCTCTGTCTGTCTGTCTCTCTGTCTCTATCTCTCTTGTCTGATTGCAAGCGCTTTGATTTGTCTGTGCAAGATACAGCGCTATATAAATTCCATTTCTTCTTCTTCTTCTTCTCTTCTTCTTCTCTATCTCTCTGTCTGTCTGTCTCTCTCTGTATGTCTGTCTCTGTCTCTTTCTCTTTGTCTGTCTCTGTCTGTCTGTCTGTCTCACATGTTCCTGTCAATAGCTGCACTGTCCCTGATGACTTCGTTCTTCTGCCATGCGCTGCTTCGTTACAAAGAATGTGCAGAATGAAGGGGGAGAGGAAGGGAGGGAAGGGAGGGAGGGGGTATGGTACGTACCCTTCTTATGTCGTAACACAGGTGGGTGGGAATGGGCTTAAAGAGAAAGGTTTGTTCAGAAAGAAAACATTTTGATACTGCACATACCTGGTGTAGCTGCTCGCTACTGGGAGAGCTAAGATCAAGCCAAAGCCAAAAGATTATATATATAGTATAGCGTGGGTAAAGAATTCCAGCTGAACTGGTGAGTGTGTGTGAAGAGAGAGAGAGAGGGGGAGAGAAAAGAGAGAGAAGAGAAAGGAGGAGAGAGAGAGAGAGAGAGACGAGAGAGAGATAGAGAGAGAGAGAGAGAGAAGAGAGAGAAGAGAAGAGAGAAGAGAGAAGAAAAAACAGGAAGAAAAACAAACACTAATAAAACATTAACCCCCACAAAAACAACAACAAAACAACAAACAAAACAAACCAAATAACTACACACAAACCCAACTGTCTGCTGTCTGCAGAAAATGGAGCTTCAATTTAGACTAAACTGAACTAGTGGACATTAAAGCAATACATATTTGCTCTTTCTAGACACAGTCAAATAGCATCCACACACACACACACACACACTAAACACACACACACACACACACACACACACTAACACACCACACACACCACACAAATAATAGCCGGGTCTAAAGCGATTGGTGTGTAAAATGTCGTTGACTATAAAATAAAATGGAGTAGTCGGATTAACAGCAATCCCCTTTTTTTTTCACTAGCTTCTTTTTATCGATGATAAATGTTGTGAATATCGAAACTTTCTCTCTATTGAAGAAAAAAAAACAAGAAAAAAAAAGACAAACAGAAAGGAGAAAGAAATACAAAAAGAAAAAATAGAAAGAAAGAGACAGGGGTAGAAAAGAAAGAGAAGAAAACAGTATCAAAATGAGCAAATAAGTGGAGAGAGAGAGAGAGAGAGAGAGAGAGAGAGAGAGAGAGAGAGAGAGAGAGAGGAGAGAGAGGAGAGAGAGAGAGAGAGAATCAGTTAGCCTTCTGAAAGAAAGGG
This sequence comes from Rapana venosa, assembly GCA_028751875.1. Classification (NCBI taxonomy): domain Eukaryota; kingdom Metazoa; phylum Mollusca; class Gastropoda; order Neogastropoda; family Muricidae; genus Rapana; species Rapana venosa. Next base: position 19,738,166 of record CM054152.1, on the reverse strand, counting down.
CTGAGGCAGACGAACAGGCTGATAGAAAGACAGAATTAGCCTAATACACAAAAACATCTCTGCCTCCTGCTTTCTTTTTCTTCTGACCATCTCCCCTTTCCCCCCTCTTCCCTTAACCCCCCCCCCCCCCTTCCCCCTCCCCCTCCACTTCCTTACCCCTTCTTCTCCCCCCCCCCACCCCATCCTTTCGCCCTCCACGTCGGCCTCCTGCCCAGTTCCCCCCCCCCCCCCCCCCCCCCCCCCCCCCCCCCCCCATCAAAATCCTGGCTGCAGGTGACTCCGGTTTCACCCCTCAGCTCCAGTTTCCTCAGCAGTGTTCAACCCCCCCCCCCCCCCCCCCCACTCCCACCCCATATCTCCCCACTCCTTCTCTCCTCTCCTCCCTCTCCTCTCTCTCCTCTCCTCTCCCTCTCTCTCTCTCTCTCCCCCCCCCCCTTTCCATTCCCTTACCATCTCCTCCCCCCTCCTCTCCCACCACCCAAATTAGGGATACTAGGCCACCCTTACCTCCCCAGTCCTTCCTCACCTTACGTGGCGTGGGCGCGTGCGTGTTTCCTGCATGTGGGGCACATCGAACTGGCTGATGGTAGGCCTAGTGCCCCTAGCCTACTAGGGGCCTATACAGCCTATAGTGGAGGGGTGTGGAAGGTGAGGATGGAGTTGGTGGAGAGAGAGGGAGAGAGAGAGAGAGAGAGAGAGTATTTTAAAGGTAAGACAATGGCCCCTACCTCTTTGACCTATAAATATTGCATTGATCGTGCACCCACGAGTGGATTTGACACCCTTACGAAGCGCATTCCTCACACATGGTAATAGCGATATCCATGACCATTGCACTTTGTTTCGATGTTTCATGGCCCAGGAATATGTAGAAATGAACCAGGTGATCGGATAACTCAAGATGGGTGATACAAAAAAATTTAATGAGAGTTTGTTTATCCCAGGAGGTTTTCAAGCTTTTAACAATAGGAAGAAAACAGTGCATTCACTCTGTAACCCCACAAACAGAAAAGCTGCGTTTGAGCCTCGAAGTAGAAGACTTAATTATCACTATAGTCATTTATTGATTCCCAAAGGCACTGATTGGTGTGTTCCGCTCTCGGTTTTGTCCTTTATCAATGATAGTCAGGCATGAATAAGGCCCTAAAGCTGGACACTTCTGCAGTACTGGTCCTGAAATTCGATGAATACTGTCAACATTGTTGTTTCTTTTTACAAGTGATACGGATTTTCCAGCCAATAGTATAGTAGCTGAAAGTAGTAATGATAATCTTCCTCTTCATTGAATGCTCAATGATTATGTAATTATAGTGCTAAGTCGTTTTCAAGCACTGGGCGCTTATGCTATCCACATTTGCTTGTCGACTTTATCACAGAAGCAATCCCTTTTGTGTGGGGGGAAAACCCGGACAACTTCATCTTGTGAGGGAATGATTAAAAGGCAGGATGATGGTGTTGTTCCCCACCTTAATTAACACCCTGTGGGTCACCCAGAATATGCATAGGCTACTGAGTCACCCATCCCACCTTGCAATCACTGTGAGATTGTGAGACTTTGAAGTACAGGCTGGATAAGAAGTTTGCATGTAAGACTCTTTTAAAGTAACTCACTGCCACATAGACAGCCGTCCATCCCACTTTAAATGACTTTTTGGTACTCCTTTAAAGGGAGCATGGGATTGTTTTGCGAATGGTTTGCTTCATGGCCGAAGACAGACTCGACATTTTACAGCCAAACAACAGTTTAATGCAGGCCCCGGTACTTAGCCAGCTTACATCAATAACTGACAAAGCTTGTGGGCTGGGTCAAGTGCAGACTATAAAGCTTGTTGTGTATCCTGGATGGGGAGGTGGGAGGGGGAGCAATAACGCGGAAAATGAAATAAGCTTTGCAGAAAATAGAATTAGCGTTGAAGACTGCTCTGTACACCCAGTTTGAGACAGTAAGTCCAGAGGTACAGGCTGGCACTCCAGGGAATCAGAAGACCCAAAGGAAGCATGCTACATCATGTCTGGGGTAGCCTCATAGTTCTGCAACTCTCTCTCTCTCTCTCTCTTCTCTCTCTCGCTCTCTCTCCATCCTAACGCAGACAGTGCAGTAGCCTAGCCTAGGCCTAGTAGCCTCACTCTCCACGGTCAGTATTTCCAGCAAGTTCATAGGGTGGGAGCGGAGGGGGGGGGGCTAGGGGAGTAGGTTGGGGGGAGGGGGGGTGATGGTGGTGAAAATGGTGGGTCTGCTACCTCTCTGGGGGGAAGGAAGATGGTAGGAGGTGGGATTGGGTGAGAGGGGTGGGTTGGAGGGTGTGCAACTAAAGTGAGAAGATTAATACCGCTGGTTGATACGCCAGGTGTGAGGTTTCTGTTGGGAGGGAGGGAGTTCCGTGGGCATGTGTGCCGTATCCGTCATTAGTACCACTCTCTCTCTCTCTCTCTCTCTCTCTCTCTCTCTCTCTCTCTCTCTCTCTCTCAGGCCTATGATCGCTTTGTCATTCACACAGAAAGAGCCCAGAGGGAGGGAAGCGAGAGAGAGAGAAAGAAAAGGAATAACAAACACGCCTAGGTTAATATTAATTAATGTCTATGCAGCACAAGATACTAGTACAGCGAGATAAATAACGGTAACGATTTAGTTGTGTGAAATTCTTCGTAGCTAATAGTTGATGGATAACTGGGAAGAATCATAACTTATTCATTCCAGCCATCTTCGTCGCTGGTTTGTGAAAGACCTTGTGCACGTTGTTGGTTGGGCTCAGCTGCAAAGGTCGCTAGGCCTACAGGGCGTTGATGAGGCGAATTTCGCGGGTTCTACTTCGTCGGGAGAAGACAACGAGGATGGGGTAAGTCTGTACTAAACTGTGGGTCAACACAGCACCCCCCAAAAATGTACCCGTGTGTATTGAATAGGTGTGGATTTGTATTGTGTTTGCAGTATAATTATATGTCCTTTCTTATGGTGACGTTTTGCCGGTTGTTATTTGTTCTGATATGATGAACGTGAGTTAAGGTAAGTTCTAAATCGTATTACTGTATTGTATTGTATTGTATTGTATTGTATTGTATAACTCTGTCGGTCACGGCAGGTTTCTCTGCAGGAAGTTAGGGGTCCTTCCCTTGGGAAGGCAGAATGGGTCGCCGCCAAAAGAGCTCCACCACTAGTGTTTTGTCTCCTTTTTATTGTCTTTTTGGTATTGCTTTTATATC
>CM054152.1:19724965-19729965 GCA_028751875.1 Rapana venosa | reverse complement strand
AGAAGAAAGAGAAGAAGAAGAAGAAGAAGAAGAGAAGAAGAAGAAGAAGAAGAGAAGAAGAAGAGAAAGGAAGTGAAGAAGAAAAGAAGAAGAAGAAGAAGAAGAAAAGAAGAAGAAGAAGAAGAAAGAAGAAGAAGAAGAAGAAGAAGAAGAAGAAGAAGAAGAAGAAGAAGAGAGAAGAAAGAAAGAAAGAAAGAAAAGAACACAGAGAAGACGAAAAAGAACAAGATAAACCGAAGAAGACGATGAAAAGTCGAGAAGAAAGAAAAAGAATCAGAACAGAACAGAAAACAGAAGAAACAGAAGAAGCAGAAGCAGAAGAAAGAAGCCAACACAACAGCAACCACAACAGTTATCATAAGACAAGGCAGTACAGAGAACCCACACATACATACATACACCTCAAGCCACTCAACTCAAGAATTTTCATGGCTTGCAAATGGTGGGTGGTGGTGGTGATGATGCTGGTGGTGGTGGTGCTGGTGGTGGTGGTGGTAGTGTTGATGGTGATGATAGTGGCGGTGGTGCCGTCACTGGCGGAGATGCAGGGCTGCTGATGGGCATGAAACTGACACCCCGACATCCAATCTCCCCCAGCCCCCTCTCCTCCCCCCCCTCCTCCCCCTTCTCCCCTCTCCCCCTTCTCCCCCTTCTTTTTCTTCTCCTCCACCCCCTTACTTCCTTTCTCCACCGGACTGGTTTCCGCTGTGTGGCAGACTGGCAGACTTTATATGGCTCAGGTACCGGGGTGGAATTTCAGCCTTCTTCGCTTGTTCGCCGGTTACTCTGGCCGTGGTTCGTTTTGCCTGCCATGTAGGTAGGTACAGAGAGATAGATAGATAGATAGAGAGATAGATAGATAGATAGATAGAGAGATAGATAGATAGATAATAGATAGATAGATAGATCCCTTGCTGTACAGCTTCCAGTTTGTGCCTGTGCGTGAGAGTGAGTCTGTCTGGTTGGTTGTTTGTTTGTCTGTCTGTCTGTAGGGGTCTAGTCATAGATGTGCGCGCTGCTGCTGCTGTAGATAATGGAAGGGGTATGGGTGTACATACTGAGCTGAGGATCGATTGCATTTCCATTATTTTCATCATTTTTAATGTCTTGTAGTGAGTGTTCTTTGCATCTTTCGTTCAGTTTCGAATTAAACTGAAGTTGTTTTTTTTGGCTGTTTATTCGGGTTTCGGGGGGGGGGGGGGTTCTGACTTTGGTTTTTTTCTTTTCTCTTCTTTTTTCCGCTTTTGTTTCTTTTCTCTTTTATTATTTTTTTGTTCTTTATCTTTTTTCTTGATTCCTTGCCTCCTTTTTTTTCTGCCTATTCTTACCTCTCTCTTTCTCCTGTATGTGTGTGTAGCGATTCGATTCTTCTTTTGTCTTGTGTTGTCCGTGTTGCTATTGTTGAACAGACAGAAATTATGAACAACACGTATAAATGATTAGTATTCTGTCAAATGAATAGGTAAGTCAAGGACTGTAGGTTTAGGACGAATTTTGGAGGTAGTGGTACTAAGTTTAAAAAGGGGCTGCAGTTCAAGGTAGTTCATCTGGTCCATTTTGTTTAAGAAGAAGAGAGATGGATATAGATAGGCTACAAGATTTCAGGCTGAAGAATTTATTTCAAGAAACCCCATTGGGGGGTTATATGAAATTTGATATTGTTAGAATTGGCACATGTGGGCTTGTGGAAGTATTCACAGCAATATTGATACATTAAGCCTACTAACTTATTCCACAATGCACTTATAATTATTCCAAAAGTCCAGAAATGAGAACATGTGGCTTTTATAAACGCAGAAAAAGGCAGATGGGTGGGTAGGACACTCGAAAACTGTACTTATTCAGACCAAGTTAGTTGTAACCAGTGACTATTATTTTGTGAAATAATTCTTAACTGAACATGATAAATTAGCCAACAATTTCAAAGCGGAGAGTGACTGTGAAGATCTGTTTTCATCAAAATGGTAGAATAGCTGTATGTGTGGTAATAGAGTGCTAATTAAAGCTCCGAAAGCAGAATATTGCTGCCTTAATAAACCTACAGGTTCCGATCCCAGGATAGGGGTCGCTAGGCAAGAGTAAGCGTGGCTTACCGAAGTGACAGACAGACAGGGAGGTTGCCCCCAGCTCTGCGGGACAGTGATGGGGCTTACGGCAGCTGCGCCCCTGCTTGTGCAGTTCGATTGTTATTTTCTTAGTCAACGCTGACAGCTACATCTTTCTTTTATTTTAATGTAAAAGAGTATATTAAAGTGATAGCAGTGTTTGTTTAACCAATAGAGCTTTTGTGTCTTTGAGATTTTTTATGTGTATCAATCTGCCTGTCAGTATTGTTATTACCCTTCATGGGATGATTACAGTGTTTTTGACTTTTGACTTGACTTTGACTTTGTTATTTTACTCTGTGAGAAATGTGAACTTTGTACTTTCTTCCGTCAACGCAAGAAATCTGTGCTTGTTTCACAGGTAAGAATCAAGGCTATCAGAAGCCCTGTCCCAGCCTTTTTGAAGGGGCAATGGACATTTGGTTTGGTTTGTAGTGGTTTTTTTCTTGTTTTTCTGTTAGTCTTGTGCTTCTTTTTCCCCCCTCGTTCTTCTTTGTTTGTTGTTGTTGTTGTTTGGTTGTTGTGGTTGTTGTTGTTGGGTTTTTTTTTGGTTTTGGAGGTGACATGAGAATGATAGTGGTGGTGGTGGAGGAGTTGAAAGAATGGATAGTCTCCCTGTTGAGTGATTAAAGTGTTTTTAGCTCTCTCTCTTTTTTTTAGGACTGTTACTTTATCATGCTGATTGAGAAGAACAGTCTTGAAAAAAAAATCCATACCTTTTACACAGCACACATACACACAGAGAAAAAAGTTGATTACTACAACAGACAAGAACAGACACAAGAGAGAGAGAGAGATAGACAATGTCAGAGGAGAAGAGACAGAAGACAGACAGAAACAGACAGACAAACAGACACATAGAGAGAGAGAAGATGAGAGAGAGAGAGACGAGAGAGAGAGAGTAGAGAGAGAGAGAGAGAGAGAGAAGAGAGAGAGAGAGAGAGAGAGAGAGAGAGAGAAGAGAGAGAGAGAGAGAGAGAGAAACCGGGGTAAGGAACAATCGATACCAGGCCCAAATCTGAGCCGGGATCTGAACATGAGCGGAGTTCAGTGATAGTTCTAGTGGAACTAGTCACCCTTTGAAGGGGTCTAAGTTTGTAAGGAATATAAGATGCGAATATTATAAACTAATTATAGGCCTACATTCTCTCTGCTTCTTTCTGAAAGTCCACGTGGCGTATTCGGGTTTTTCTACCCTTGATACCAATCTTACTCTGAATTTTTTTTGTTCAGGAAGGAATACACGAATTGATAAAAAAAAAAAAAAGAATAAATAACTGATAAATAGTTCGATAAATCAATAAAGAAATGGTTGAATGAATAACTAGCTAAATCAATAAATGAAAGTTGAGGAAAGGCTGTGGTTGACGTAATCAACATCTGCGTGTATACATACTTTGAGTTATCATCACCTTGCGTATTATTATTATTTTCTTCTTCTTCTTCTTCTTCTTCTTTCTTCTTCTTCTTCTTCTTCTTCTTCTTTGCATTCTTCTTCTTCTTGCATTCTTCTTCTTCTTTGCATTTTCTTTGCATTATTCTTTCGCATTCTTCTCCTTCTTTGCATTCTTCTTCTTCTTCCTCCTCTTTGCATTCTTCTTCTGCTTTGCATTCTTCTTCTTCTCTTTGCATTCTTCTCTTTGCTTCTTCTTCTTCCTCTTTGCATCTTCCTTCTTTGCATTTTCTTCTTCTCTTGCTTCTTCCTCCTTCTTTCATTCTTCTCCTTCTTCTTTGCTTCTTCTTTGTATTCTTCTTCTTCTTCTCGTCCTTTAACATTTCGTTTTAAAAGATGCTTCAGCTATATCCTCCTTCTTTCTTTCTCTCTCACATTCTAACGTTTTCTTTCTTCTGTTCCTAGAATCATACATTTTTGTGGCCGCAGTTGCCTTTGATGGGCTGACTTAAGGTTGCTGATTAATTTGTTGCTGATCATAAAAAAATCAACAACTTTCAAACCAAAAAGAAACCTCACCACGTGAACGTCCCTAGAGGGGGTACATTCGATACCCGTTCTTTCTTTCCGCGACGCAGAAAATGGTTTGCTGTGGATGTTTTGTGGGGTAAAAGCATTGTCTCACTTTTCATGTAGTGGTGGTGTTGCCGTTTTGGGTGGGGTTTTTTGGGTGGGGATGGGTGGGGTGGTGGTGGTGGTGGTTTGATTTTCTCGGGTTGAAAGATAAATGGAAAGAGAGAGAGAGAGAGAGAGAGAGAGAGAGAGAGAGAGAGAGAGAGAGAGAGAGAGAGAGAGAGAGAGAGAGAGAGAGAGGAATGAATGATCTTTGAACGATCTTTATTTTCCAAGGGTTACAGAGTAAGTATTCATATACTTTTTTCAAGGGAGAGAGAGAGAGAGAGAGAGAGAGAGAGAGAGAGAGAGAGAGAGAGGAGGAGAGAGAGAGAGAGAGAGAGAGAGGGGGGGGAGTTTGGCTGGTTGGTTGGTTTATTGGTTGTTTGTATTTCTCTGTTTTTCCGTATCTCTGTTGTCTGTCTCTACCTGCCTCTGTCTGTCTATCTGTCTGTTTGAGTGTTGAGTGTCTGTTTGTCTGTCTGTCTTCCTGACTGCCTCTGCCTGTCTATCCGTCTGTTTGAGCGTGTTTGTCTGCCTGTCTCTTTCTCTCTCGGTCTTTCTCCCGTCTCTCAGTATCTCTCTCTCTATCTCTCTCACTGTTTGTCTCTCTCATTCTGTTTTGTGTTTATTTCTCTGTCTCCCTGTCACCCAAGAAAGTGAAAATGTCTGTGGTATATATAACGCAAAACCCCCACAAACAGTATGGCATGCCATTGAATAGATTGAACTTGCGGGAAAAACGTATAAGAGAAGAAGGCGAAACGCGCGTGCGCGCACGCACGCACCGCACACACATACGAACACACACCACATCACACACAACACAC
>CM054152.1:19719965-19722465 GCA_028751875.1 Rapana venosa | reverse complement strand
TTCTATTTTTTCCATTCTTTTTTTTCGAGGGTAATAAGCACTCATGTACTTTTTTACGCCCACTTCCCGTGTGCATGGATTTTCTCAATTTTGTAATCCGTCCACACCGGCACAAAATGGCCTACTCTTCCGAAATGCGAAACAGGTTTTTAACGCATGCGCAAGATGTTCTACGTGCGTTTGGCCCACGGGACCTCGGTTTATAGACTCATCCGAAGGTTTTTCAGGGGAGTGGTGGTGTCGGCACTGATGTTGACCCCAGAGGAAGAATCCCATTGAACGAGCATCTCGGGGTGGCTCAAACCCGGGCCATCAGATCACGAGCTTAACGCTTTAACCACCAGGCTATCCTGTCAGAAGGGACTAACGTGTATATGCGCACATAATGCTCCATTAGAGAGAGAGAAAAAAAGAGATTCAACTAGTCTAGAGGTAAAAATTCACATTCAAAAACTTTATTATCTCAGAGACAGAGAAAGGTCTGGTGGGTCACAAGCCATACATATAAACAATAAACATGATATCACCACACACACAAAAAAAAACCACCACTACACACTATCCAAACAGCAGCACGCACCCATCATAAGATAATAAAAAGCACCTACAAATCAGCAATACCTCACTCATCCAGGTTTTGATTTGTTGTATGTCAATTCAGTATAATAGAGCAGTGTTGATTTAAACACAATCATGATCAGTAGCTTGCCTCTGTCTCTGTCTGTCTGTGATGTCTGTCTGTGTCTCTCTGTGTGTCTCTTTGTCCGTCTGCCTGTCCGTCTCTCTGTCTCTGTCTGTCTGTCTGTCTCTGTCTGTCTTCTCTCGTCTCTCTCTCTCTCTCCTCTCTCTCTCTCTCCTCTCTCTCTTTCTCTCTCTCTCTCCTCCCCCTCCCTCTCCTCTCTCTTCCTTTCGTTTATATTTTCTGAAACAGTAAACGAAAGAAAAACAAAAAAGGTGAGAAAAACACACGAACGAGAATGGGAACAGTAGTAGCCTGCAGAGAGAAACAACAATCCAACACACACACACCCATACACAAAAGAGTCCTCATAGACCTACTCCCCCTCCCCCATCCTGCCCCTACCCCCTACCCCTACCTCTCCCCCCCCCTCCCCTCCTCGGGGGAAAAAAACCACACACACACACACACACACACACACACAACTAATATTTTGTTTCTTTCTCTCCTCCATGCCAAAGCGGAAGCCCCGCTGAAATTCTACTCCCTTCGGCTCCGGCAAGAGTTGCCGTTCGTGCAAAGCTCTCATCGATCACTTAGTTCTCTCCCTTGTCCCATGGCCTTTGATAGAGCATGCGCGTTCGTGGCTGATACGTAACTGTCTTTCTTTTTCGTCTTGGCGACATCCGATATCCTGGGTTATGTGGTTTTCCCTCCCCCATGCAAAACTCATGTACTGAATATGGACTGGGCTACTTTTTGTGTGGTCTCTCTGTCTCTCTCTCTCTCTGTTTGCACCTCTCCACTGCAACCGAAACTCCTCCCCCCCCCCCCCCCCCCCAACACACACCTCCCCCCACCCAACCACTACTCCGGTCCAGCGCCTTAGAGCTTTCTTATTGAAACTTATGGTAGAGAGAAAAAAAAACCACACACCCCCAAACCCCCCAAATAAAACAAAGCAAAATAGGGGGTGGGTGGGGTAGGGTAGAGGGGAGAAGAACAAAGGTAGTGGTTTCCCTTTGTCAAAATTATCAGAAACAAAAGGTTTTGTTTTATTACGTGATGATCAGGGGAGAAAAAATAGTTATGTTCGTTGTGAAACGGCATTCAAGAGTATTGCAATGTTTCAGTGCCTCTCTTTGGTCTGGCATTCAAGAGTATTGCAATGTTTCAGTGCCTCTCTTTGGTCTGGCATTCAAGAGTATTGCAATGTTTCAGTGCCTCTCTTTGGTCTGGCATTCAAGTGTATTGCAATGTTTCAGTGCCTCTCTTTGGTCTGGCATTCAAGAGTATTGCAATGTTTCAGTGCCTCTCTTTGGTCTCTGAAAGCAAGACAGTGCAGGTGGATTTTTAAAAAAATTGTTGTTTGGAGTTCCTCGGCTAGAGCACTGAGGTTCACCAATGGGGAGATTATTGCGTATACAACTGATTTTTCCCACCATTCTTCTTCTTTGCGTTGCCTGGGTTATGTTGTGAGACCAGATCTTCTGAGGAATTCAGCAGTTGCCTGGAGGTCATCCACCGTGCCGTACAGTTTCTGCTCCAGAGGCGTGGGCTCAGGCCACACTTCCAGCCTTAGCATCTGGAGAGTCCCGTTGTCTTGTAGGATGTGGGCCGTATCCTGTTCTTCTTCTCCACAGGGGCACATAGCAGATGTAGCCACATTCCAACTTCGGGTATCATGCCTAAACACGACATCAGCGTGTGTGTGTGTGTGTGTGTGTGTGTGTGTGTGTGTGTGTGTGTGTGTGTGTGTGTGTGTGTGTGTGTGTGTGTGTGTGTGTGTGTGTGAGTGTGTGTGTGTTTGTGTGAGTGAGT
>CM054152.1:19687465-19712465 GCA_028751875.1 Rapana venosa | reverse complement strand
AGAGTAGAGAGAGAGAGAGAGATGAGAGAGAGAGAGAGAGAGAGAGAGAGAGAGAGAGAACAGGTAAGCATCACATCACTATAATTTATGTAGACTTACGGTTTTGCTGACCTGAAAGGAAGAGAACAATAATTATTGGCCAGCCAGCCAGCCAGTCAGCAGGAAGGATAGTTCCAGCATGCAGTGGAAGGAACAGGTGTCTGTGACCTTTAGCTGTATTGGGATTTGAAGAAACGACTCTTGATACAGAAAAGATCAACAGTCCTTAAAGAGCTCATTGAAAACGATACCCCTGTCTATAGATTTATGATCATGCTATGGGTTATCACTGAAGCTCTCACTGTCTCAGTGTGTTTTCCTCCTTGTTCGAAAAGTCGTCGTGTGAGGTGGACTGGTTTTGGGATGAAATCTAGTATCCTTAAGACGCAGACATTTTTAGATGTGAATTTTAGTTACTCGTAAGTTAATTTAAGGTTAGGTTAGTTTAGATTAGGTGAGCTTAGTTATTTGATTGCTCAGTTAGTTAGTTAGCTAGCTAGTTAGTGGCTTAGTTAGTTACTTAGCGAGCAAGTCAATTTGCTATCTAAGTAGCTAGGTTAATCCCAATACAGCTAAAGGTCACAGACACCCGTTCCTTTCACTGGTTAATTAATGATAGTTTTGTTTGTATTAGTTTCTAGCTAATGTTTTTGTTTGTTATTGCTGGGGGTTTTTTGTTGTTTAAACGTGTGCTCTCTAATTCAGGCCACTAGTCCAGTTTGTATTGTGTCCTTGTCTCATATTCATTCTAGGCAGTCGTTTCGTTTGAAAGTTGGATATGAGTTGTTGGCATGGTGGACACTTTTGCTTATGCTTATTGTATGATTTATACCACTCTTAACGCCAGAATGCTTGTTTCGTATGTTAGGGTGGTTTTCTGTTTTATTATAAAATCAAATCCGAATTTCTGTCTTGTCTTTTCTTTTATAAGTAATTATTGTGTGTACAATGATAGTTTTTGGTAAGTTGGATATTTTTGGTTTGAAAGTTGAAAACAACACTTTCGTGTTATAGTTAGGCAAAGCAATACCCACACACAAGCAAAATTGATCCAGCAGACAAAACATGAACCACACAAAACAAGACAGTAGAATGACAAAGAAAGCCAAACCCCAAAACTGCAACGGACTCAGACGTGTGAAGTCCTCCTCTTCTTGTTTCCCAGCTGGTATCATTGTTGTCTGTTCCCAAGAACTGATACCCAGAAACATATACCCAGACAAATATGACACTCACAGACACACAGACATACATATCTATCTATCTATCTGTCTGTCTATCTATCTGTCTGTCTGTCTGTCTATCTCTCTCTCTATATATATATATTTTTTTTTTTAAATTTCTTTTATATCGAGGATAATGGAATAAGCACTTTTCTGCTTTTTTACAACCAGTCCCCGTGTGTATGTGGTTTTTAAAATTCTGTCATCTGTTCTCACCGGCACACAATGGCCTACTCTTACGAAAAGCGGAACAGGATTTAACGTGTGTGCAAGATGTTCTGCGTGCGTTCGCACACAGGGCCTCGGGTTATAGTCTCATCCGAAAGACTTGGGGAGAGTGGAGTCTGCACTGATGTTAACTCCAGGGGAAAATATCCCCTTGAACGGGAATCGAACCCGGGTCGTCAGATTGCGAGCGCAATGTTCTTACCACTAGGCTATCCCGTCCACCATACAGAGAGAGAGAGAGAGAGAGAGTATAATTATGAATGTATATTTCAGTCAATGCAAGCAAGGGTGTTTTTGTCCGCTACACTGGAGCCTGGGTGTCACTTTTCCATAGCATTGTATGTTAGACGCGTGTTAGGTTTCTAATGAAGTGTCTGCAGTTGTTTGCACACGTGCTGTCTCATTGTCCAAGCAGGTATATGTGTACTCGGTAGAATAAATAGAAAAAGGATAGCACGAGAGACGACAGAGGAGAGAGGAGAGAGAGATGAGAGAGAGAGAGTAGAGAGAGAGAGAGAGAGAGGAGATGAGAGATGGGAGAGGAGAGAGAGAGAGAGAGGAAAAGTTGACAGCAAAGTTTGAAAACTGACCATTTTAACTTGATTTTATGCAATGTTTGTTTGTTTTTTAAATTTTGTTCAAAAGGGTGTGTTTTTTGGCTTTTTTTAAAATATACATTTTGCTTCCATTTAATGTATTAGGAATGAACAAAGATACGGCGGCCTGTTTTAGTTATTCATCTTATAAGTTATTGAGGCTTCAAAATTTACGGTAGTTGCATTCAACTTAGGGGATAGTGTCTTAACGCGACGTGTATGATTATGCGGTTTTTGTTTTGTTTTTTAATATTTCTTTTTGTCTCCTTGAAAAGGTGGTGGCTGGAACCTGGGTTCGATCCCGGGCTGTCAAATTGCGAGCGCTACGTTCTAACCATCAGGCTGTCTCCCTACCCCCCCCCCCCCCCCCCTCCCCCCACCATCCCATCCCCCCTTCCCCACTTATCATACAGCATTTGAAGGCCAATGAAGATGGAGGGTTTTTTTTTGTATGTGACACTGATTTCTGGGCTACTTCTTTGGGGGAAAAAAAGTTGCAATCAGTTTGGCAGATACATGGCATTAAAGCACTACATATACACGCGCAATTTGGCAGATACATGGCATTAAAGCACTACATACACACGCCGTGTATTCATTCATCATCGCAAAAGAAAAGAAAACTTCGGATGATTCTGGGCCGCTGGAACTTCTGGAGAGTGGGAGAGTGGGTTTATAGCACTTGTTTTATAATTCATATGTAGTTAGTTATACGATAACAAGACAGTGGCGAGATGGGAAAGGGCAGTGTGGTGTGTGTGTGTGTGTGTGTGTGTGTGTGTGTGTGTGTGTGTGTGTGTGTGTGTGTGTGTGTGTGTGTGTGTGTGTGTGTAGTTTGCTTGCTCTTTGTTGTTGTTGGTGGTGGTGGTGGTGGTGGGGGTGGTGTGTTTTCTAATTATTATTTTCCTCGCTTTTTTTTTAAGGAAATTGAGATGGCCATATCAATTGAAACCGGGAAAATTGTTATATATATAAAAAAAGATAACAGAACAGAAAACACGGAACGAATCCGCTGTTTTAAAAACGCATGGAATTAAACCGTTATTGAACAGTGAGGAAGATGGTGTTGTTTTTTTTCTTTCCTTTTCAAGCAGACGTAGTTCCATAGAACGTGTTGGCTGAGGCCAGTGGGCAGACCTCCTGCAGAGTTACAGGAGAAGACCAGGCACTGCACATCCCACCCAATAATAGGGAATGCAGAGAAGAGAAGAGGAGAAGAGGAGAGGAGAGGAGCACAGCAGGTTTGTTAAACAAATTCAGTCTAGGTTCTTTGGAAACTTCAGATTAGGGGTTTCTTTCTCGGAAATTTAGACTTGGTTCTTTTGGAAAATCAAACTCACATCTAAAAACAAAACTAAACAGCAACAACAAAACTAAAAATAAAACAAACCCCCTCTCCAACAAAACAAAAAAAAGCAACTAATAAGACCAATCAACGAACCAAACGAAAGACAAACAAAAACAAGCCAAAGAGCAAAACACGAAACAAACGTAAACCAGCCAGTCAATCGGTCAACAAGAAAAGAAAAAGAAATAACGGGTGGCGCTGCTCTTGTGGCGACGCGCTCTCCACGGGGAGAGCAGACCGAATTTCACGCAGACAAATTTAATCTTCCGTGACATAAAGTGGTATGAAATGAAATCAAATGAAATTAAATTAAATCAAATCGGTTGTCCAATATACAGGCAGGTTACAGGTGGCAGATAGTTATACAGGCAGGTAAACTTTAAAGACAGAAAATCATTCAGTGATAAATATTTCTATAACATTTTACAGACCCCCGCCCCCCTCATCCCCCCACCCCCTCTTGTTACAGTCCAAAATAATCTCGCTATCAAGTAGATTACGTAATCCGCAAAATTATGCACAGAACCAAGTCCGATCAATATACGTCATCTAAACTAAATCACAATACTTCCATCTTCTTTTTTTTTCTTCTTATTAAAAACCACAAAGAAGATGGATGGCTTACAGACTCTGTGAAGCCAACGTGACCCCCCAGCAAACAAACAAACAAACAAATGAATAATCAAACAAGGAAGCGAACAAACAACCATACAAACAATGGAATAAACGTCAAGAAAGTGGCGCATGTCCATGCGCTTTGGGAGTGAAGTGGCCTGAGGCGTGCTCTTTTCCCGGCTTTTCCTTCAGAGTGTCAGGTCACACATCACTCACGATCCGGGAACTTTGAATTCAATCATCTGATTGGCTGATTTTAAATGGCGGAAGTTCAAACGATATTTTATCCAATATCTTAATGTTTCATGCTGTCTTTTTCTTTTCCTTCGTCTTTTTTTCTTCTTTTTTTTTTTCCTTTTTGTCCTGAAGTCGTTGGATAGCTAGCAACAACTTAGAAGTTGGTTAACGAGATTTCACACACTCACTCACAACACACACACACACACACACAATCACAAAGGGGGAAAAAGGAAAGGGAAAAAGAATTTGAAAAGTATGACACATTTTAAAACTTGATATTAGAATCTTAAACTTATCCTCGGGCAAAAGCGAAGCTGCTAAAGACAGTGATGGGTTGGGTTTTTTTAAATTTTATTTTCTTCTCTCTCTCTCTCTCTCTCTCCTCTCTCTCTCTCTCTCTCTCTCTCTCTCTCTCTCTCTCTCTCTCTCTCTCCTCCCCTCTCCTCCTCTCTCTCTCTCTCTCTCTCCGGTTCATTTCTTCTTTTCCTCTCTCCCTGTCTTTTTCCTGTGTTTCGTGATGGATGAAACGAGAGGCTTCCTGTTGGTCTAGGGTGTCATAGCTGTAATATTTAGTTTGGTTTAGGTTGCCCTTTCCTACGTTTTGTCTGTTTATTTGTCTGCCTTTCGGATTCTGTCAGAAATGGAAAGAGATTTCCTATCAGCTCTGCAGAGAGAGACACGGGATCAGGGAGGGAAAAGGACAGGTTTGGGGAGGGGGGGGGGGGGGGGGGGGGGGGGGGGGGGGGGGTGGGGGGGGGGGGGGGGGAGAGGAGAAAGAAAGGAGGCTGGTGGTGTGGTATCTATCTATCTCTCTATCTCTCTCTCTCTCTCTTATATATACATATATATATATATATATATATATATATACGTGCGCGCACTTGCATGTAGGCATACACACGCATGCGCGCACACACATGTGCACACGCACGCATGCACACGGGGACTGGATGAAAAACAAGCACATAAGTGCTTATTCCATTATTCTCGATATAAAAGAATAAAATAAAATAAATAAATGCACACACATGTGCGCACACACATACACACATGTGATGTCTTCAGTTAAACTCACACACACATATGCACACTTACGTATGCACATACTCATGTGCGCACGCACGCACGTGCGCGCGTGCGCGCACACACACATACACACGCACATAGAAAGAGAGAACTAAGCGAGCGAGCGAGCGAGCGAGAGAGAGAGAGAGA
Source organism: Rapana venosa (assembly GCA_028751875.1). Lineage (NCBI taxonomy): Eukaryota > Metazoa > Mollusca > Gastropoda > Neogastropoda > Muricidae > Rapana > Rapana venosa. Next base: position 19,706,961 of record CM054152.1, on the reverse strand, counting down.
GAGAGAGAGAGAGAGAGAGAGAGGAGAGAGAGGAGAGAGAGAGAGAACCAACACAACACGATAACACAACACAGACAATGCACAATAACAAAAAATCTTTGATAGAGTACAGAAATATACGAATCATGTTTCACAAGAAAACCTTCTTTGATTCACACACACACGCACACGCACGCACGCACACACACACACACCACACACACACACACACACACACACACACACACACACACACACACACACACACACAAAAGAAATAGGAATAATATCTAAAGAAAATTTAATAAACTTTCTTGGACACAAAGATAGAGAATCCTCCGTATGCGTGCGTGCGTGCGCGCGTGCGTGTGTGTGTGTGAGTGTATGTGTGAGTGTGTGTGTGTAAGAGAGAGAGAGAGAATAGCGGTTAAAAGGTCTGACACAACGCACATGTAAAAGACCCATCCATCTTACATAGAACAACAATACGCCAGCGATAGTGGATGGTATGGATGACATGACCATACCAGGCATGCATTTTATACCCTGGAGAAGGGTGGGCTCCGCTGTGTTCAACCTGCGTAAAAAGACACATTGTGAAAGTGCCAGTGCGGTGTCCCAATACTAAGATGTATCAACGTTGGTCGCTTATGATTTTGTTCATTGATATCATGTAAAATCCTCCATAGCCCTAAACAAATGACAGGAAATACAGAATTTGATTTTGAAATTTGAAAACTCTGCTCAATATTGTTAACAGGATTCATACTGTCAGAAATGGCATTGTAAAACATATTCAAAGAATTTGAAACATGTCAGCAGGTTGGGTTTGTTAATGTTGTTGGTTCAAATATTATTTAATTACATGGGTAGGTGTATGTTGTTCGGTTACGATTTTGGTCCTTGATATTATGTGAAGGGGACCGGTTAGCTCAGCGGTCAGAGCATTCGCTTTCCCCAAGTCTAGGTTAAGCAGCATCGAGCGTGGCTACCAAGTGGAAGGGCGACTGTTCACCCAGCTGTAAATGAGTATCTGCCTCTTTAGGATCAGGGAAGGTAAAGCAGCCAGGGAGAGGAGATGGGCGCTGCCCTCAATATGCTGGCCCCTGGAGAAGCCGAGGTCTCTGACACCTCGCTCCCCTACGACCACATAGGTTATGGGAAACCTTTACCCTTACTTTTTTTTTTTTTTTACTGTACGAAATCCTCCCTTGTCCCTACAGGGATGACAGGAAATAAAGAATTTGAATTGGAATCCTGAGGGGAGTGAAGGGAGAAAGAAGTCAACTGTCCGAGAAAGTCTCTCTCCAGTCCCCCCCTCCAAAGTCTTGTACAACCAAATCAGTGGCTGTTGTCTCTATTCTGACACAGGTTTGCCCTCTTCGTTCTCGTTTCTTCTTATTGTTATGTTTTATTTGTTTATATAAATGATTTGTGATCACTGCAGTTTTGTTACAAGACATCACCTGCAACACATTGCAATTTTTTTGCTTATTCATTCATTCATTCATTCATTCATTCAGTTAATTAGTTAGTATGTGTGTAATGAGTTAAAGATTCCTGATTGAACATAATTATTATAAAGACGTTGCTTTGATCAAAAGTTACTACAGAGATGTAGCTTAACTCTTAGCAGTATCTGCACTGACTTAAAAATATCAAGATTAAAAAAGCACAGTTAGTGAACTAGCCTTAATACATGATGATGCAGTGTGTCGACTCCCCCCAAAAAAAAACAACAAAAAAACCCAACAACAACAACAAACAAACACACACACACACAACAACAAAAACCAAACCAAACAAAAAAGCAACATGAATGGATTGAAAATTAAAGAAAAAAATAAACAAACAATATTCAAATTTGTCATGGCATTTCAACGTGATTTCTTTAAAATGTAGTTGTTGGTGATAAGTTAAGCCCCGCACTTCTTCATGTGCGTGCGTGTGTGTGCGTGCGTGCATGTGTGCAAGCGGAGATTGTTCACCGGGACCCATAAATGGACTAGAAGAGGGAGGGTATACTTATGGATGGGGGAGGGAGAAGTCAGGATGTTTTGTTCTGTCACCTCATGCAGTGTAGACAGACCTGTGTGTCAGAAGTATCCAGCAGCAGGACGTTTGCTTCTTCTTCTTCTTTGTGGGCGCTGGTGTCTTAGTGTCCCATACCAAGAAGATGATGGTGTGTCTCCCTCCTCTTCCCCACCTCCCTCCCGTGTCTTCTTCACTGCATTCTCTGTCTCTCTGTTTCTCTCTATCTCTGTCTCTGTCTTCTCTTCTCTCTCTCTCTCTCTCTCTCTCCTCTCTCTCTCTCTCTCTCTCTCTGTGTTTCTCTTTGTTTCCCTGTTTCTCTCTGTCTGTCGTCTTTCTGTTTCTCTCTCTCTCTCTCTCTCTCTCTCTCTCTCTCTCTCTCTCTCTCTCTCTCTCTCTCTCTCTCTCTCTGTGTTTCTCTTTGTTTCCCTGTTTCTCTCTGTCTGTCTGTCTTTCTGTTTTCTCTCTCTCTCTCTCTCTCTCTCTCTCTCTCTCTCTCTCTCTCTCTCTCTCTCTCTCTCTCCTCTCTCTCTTCTCTCTCTCTCTCTTGTAAGATGTACAACAGAGCAGTCTGTAGCGGTGCTTGCTTCATTGTTGGGTTTGGTTATTTTTCACTTTTCAATTCACACAGTATTAACCGGCAAACCGCTTTCTCTGATCTTTGAAGAGTCTGAAGGCACTGCCTCTAAAGTTGTTGTTTTTTCAGGCAGTATGTTGAGAAAGTTTGAACCTGATGGAGTCCATTCCTTCTCCTTGTAGTAAGTAGATTGCATGTTGGGGTATGTTCGTGTATAATACCGCCATCTGTAAAGCTGTTTCTCTCCTGCCTACTAAGTCTGTTTGTATTCAAAACCGCCATCTGTAAAACTGCTTCTCCCCATCTGTTCAGTCCATTTTGAAAATTGTGTAACATTACTGTACAATAAATGTCTTTGTCACGCGCACACAAAAACATGCTTCATTTTCTATCAGTTTGTCATAATGCGTAATGCCACGGAGCTGGCGAAATCATTCCAGACTGATGTCAAACAAATGATGTCTGGATTTCTGTAGAGTTGTTTTGTTGGTGTGTTTTTTTTAACTTAAATATTCGCTTTATTTGTTTTTGCAAGATATAGCGCTGTATAAATTCCATTTATTATTATTATTATTATTATTATAGGAGAGGAAGGAGAAGAGAAAGATGAGGAGAGACGGGCAGCTGGGGCCATGCTTAGGTCATCCGATGACGTTACTGTGTTTGGGTTTGAGGTTGTTGTTTTTTCTGGCTTGTTTACTCGCTGTTTGCTTGCTGATATCCCTAGCAAGCTAATTTAACCCAAAGAATCACAAACCGAATTAATTTTCAAGCTGGACCCAAAAATACTGAGACAGTCAGGTCAGACAGACAAAGTAAGTTTATTGGTCAGGTTCTGTTCCCGGTGTTGTGTTGTTTAGTTTTGTCATCAAAAATCCTTTCCTGCTCCCTCCTCTTCTTGGTTTGCGCTGTTTACCATATATATATACAAAGACCAGACGCTGCTTCTGGTTTCCCTTTCTTTTTGGTTAAAGTCTCTAGAATATACAGCCTGCACTCCCTGTACCTTTATTGCCTTTTTCTTTCAAGCTGTCTGAACACACGGAATGATGAGAGTCTGGCTTACCTTACCTTACCTTACCTTACCCCTCCTGTGCTCACCTCCCATCTTCATCCTGTCTGGCTTTTTTAAAACGTTTTTTTTTGTGCGTGTTTTGTTTAACTCAGTAGCTCTCTTTCCTTCAGCGGGGAGGAAAAATCGGATTATTGAAAGTCTGTAATATTCTTTCTGTCAGACTAGGGGGGGAACCTGTGGAAATACCCTTCTCTTTCCATCGGCCTGACGACTGCGTCAGAGATGATTAACTCATTTCGTTCCACAGTGTCTGTTGGCTTGGCTTGCTGAGAGAAAGCCAGTGTGGGGGCGACTTTAACTCCTTTGCTGCACCGCTCGCTCAGAATGGAATCCCGGTGCCTTTGGCTTCCTCGCTCCCTTTCCCCCTCTCCCCATTTTTTTTTTCTAAAGAGGTCGTCGGCTTTTTCCATCTGCTTGCTCCACAGAGGAGGTCCGTTGCTCTGCTCTTGTAGTCTGATGATTGGATTATGTTTTGTGGCCATTAAAGCCCGCTTAGGAGTGTCTGTTTCGGCTTGGCAGGAAAGTCAAGGGAGTGAAGAGGATGGATGAGCAGGAGGGAGGAGCAGAAAAAGAATGGTCTACTTTATGTTCAAACGTCTTGTTCAGTTTTCATCGGTAATCATACAGTTTTCTTGTCTGGCAAAAGGGCAATTTTTACATAAAATGTGGTCTGTTTGTTATTGTTGTTGTTGGGGTGTTTGGTTATCCGAAGAGCCGCTTTTTTTTTTCAAGAATGATTTTTTAAAATGTTGTTAGCTCCCCTTTCCTGTCCAACTGTTTACTTTTGTATTTCAAATTTTTATATAACTTTCTTTAAAATTTTAAGTGTGTCATTTAATATTGGTGTAATCTATCTGTCTGCCTGGTCTCCTGTCAGAGTGGTTGTCACCCTGGTGGATGGCTATTTTTCAGTGGTTGTACATGTTTCCTTTTCGGTTGTTGTTGTTGTTGGGGTTTTTTTTGCATGTTTATTTGATTTTCTCTGTGTTATTCAATTTGCTCATTTTCTCTCTGTCTGTCTGTCTATATGTCTCTCTCCCAGTTCTTCTTTCCTCTCTCCATCCTCCTCCTCCACCATCATGAGCTTCCCTTGCTTCACACAAAGCAAGAAGCAGTCGTAATTTGTCAGGTTAAAACGTTGCCATTTTAGATGGAAAATGTTTTCCTCATAAAATGTCCAACAGGCCATTTGAAAGGATTCCTGTTGTGTCTTAAAGTGGTTATTATCGTAAAGTGGACAGGTTCTGTAGAGAAAAGCACTTCTTGCTTTTCTCTACAGAACCTGTCCACTTTAGGACAATAACCACTTTAGGACACAACAGGAATCCTTTCAACTGGCCTGTTGAAAAGACAATAAAACAAATCCTTGCTCTTTCCTTCCCCAGGTGGGTTGCCAGTACACACTGCAAATCGCGAGACAAACCCCTAATGTCTTTCTTTGTGAGCGTGCGAATCGGTAAAACAACAGATTTTCCCAGGAAAGTTAGAAAGTACTCGGGGCTTTGTGTTTGGTTTTTGTGTGTTTTTTGTTTTTGTTTTTTTCCGTTCGCAGTCTCGACTGAGTTTTAATTTACTTGTTATTTGTGTAATTGTCATTACTGTGGGTTATATTTTCGTGTATATTGAAACGAAACGATGTGTTAAGCACTTTGAAAAAATAAAGTCAAGTTACTTTTCGATTGGATTTGCGCAGTTGAACGTCTTGAGCCAGTTAGTGACAAGGAATCCATGTAACAACACCACAGACTCCAGACAATATTGGCAAGCTGAATGTGGCGTTACATGTACTAAGAAATGTCGATGTGTTAGTGGAAAGGCAAACCTTTGTTTTCGTGGGGTTTTTTTCTCAGACTGACAGCTGTGACTTCCAATCAGTTCCCCGTGGATGGCGGCAGTGCCTCAAACAGACGTTACGTTCTGTCCATCCTGATTGAGAGAGACGAGCTAAGAGAAGAAGACAGTGAAGAATATTGTCTGTGGTTTGAAAGAGACAAGCTAAGAGATGAAGTGGGGAATATTGTCTACGGTTTGAAAGAGACGAGTTAAGAGAAGAAGTGGGGAATATTGTCTATGGTTTGAAAGAGACGAGTTAAGAGAAAAAGTGAAGAATATTGTCTATGGTTTGAAAGAGACAAGCTAAGAGATGAAGTGGGGAATATTGTCTATGGTTTGAAAGAGACGAGTTAAGAGAAGAAGTGCAGAATATTGTCTATGGTTTGAAAGAGACGAGTTAAGAGAAAAAGTGAAGAATATTGTCTATGGTTTGAAAGAGACAAGCTAAGAGATGAAGACAGTGAAGAATATTGTCTATGGTTTGAAAGAGACAAGTAAAGAGATGAAGCGAAGAATATTGTCTATGGTTTGAAAGAGACAAGTTAATAGATTACATGAGGAATATTGTCTATGGTTTGAAAGAGATGAGATGAAGTGAAGAATATTGTCTATGGTTTGAAAGAGATAGATATGAAGGGAAGAATATTTTTGTCTATAGTTTGAAAGAAAGTTGAGATGAGGTGAAGAATATTGTCGATGGTTTGAAAGAGACAAGTTAAGAGATGAAGTGAAGAATATTGTCAATGGTTTGAAAGAGATAAGATATGAAGTGAAGAATATTGTCTATGGTTTTGAAAGAGATAGATATGAAGTGAAGAATATTGTCTATGGTTTGAAAGAGACAAGAGATGAAGTGGGGGATATTGTCTATGATTTTTCTGGTTGATCGAAAGATCAACGAATAATCGCTTTGCTTGCTTATTTTGTTTTGTTTGTTTCATGTTTTGTTTGTTATTTATTCCCCCAGCCAAGTTAAGCAGCGTCGAGCGTGGTTACCAGTTGGATGGGTGACCGTTTGGGCGCCTTGGCTTCAGTACAGTTCCCCCAGTTCACCCAGCTGTAAATGGGTACCTGCCCTCTTTAGGGTCATGGAAGGTAAAGCAGCGAGGGAGAGGAGATGGGCGCCGCCCTCAATATGCTGGCCCTAGAGAAGTGAGGTCTCTGACGCCTCGCTCCCCTACGACCTTATAGGTTATGGGACTCCTTTACCTTTTCCTTACCTTAATAAATATTCCAATCTACTTTTATCTCTACACTGGTTTGTTCAGTTGCTATTTGTCGTTGTCAAAATGTTATTGAGACATCAGCCACAGCTTGTGTGTGTATATCTAGACAGGGCGTTTGTAAGGCGACTTGTTATGTCAAAATGACAATATGTAATTGCTTTATGACAAAATTTGAAAACAAAATATCAGTTCAACAGTTTGGAAGGAGTGGGTGTAAGCCAACACAAACAAAACGTATATCGGAAGTCACTGCCATTGTAGACGCTCTTGTAAGACAGCACAGATTAATAACAGCAACAAACCCATGATGTAAAAATATAAAATAAAATTAAAATAGTAATATGGTCGACAGCATTCGAATAAAATCAACTTGTTATAATGATTTCTGTTATCATTGCACACGGTATCACGAAACATTTCCAATATAATATTGATGGACGTTGCAAGTTGAGCCATTCTTAATTTACGTCGTGTATCCATCAAGAGGTTGAATGTTATAGCATTTCGATAACATTGAAAATACTTCTGCAAAAAAGGACACCTGTTATGTTTAATGAAAGAATTAGGTAAAGTAAGGTGTCCCATAACCTATGTAGTCGTAGGGGAGCGAGCCATCACAGACCTCAGCTTCTCCAGGGGCTTGCATATTGAGGGCGGCGCCCATCTCCTCTCCCTCGCTGCTTTACCTTCCCTGAACCTAAAGAGGCAGGTATTCATTTACAGTTGGGTAAAATGGGGGACTGTACTGCAGCCAAGGCGCGCAAACGGTCACCCATCCAATTGGTAACCACGCTCGATGCTGCTTAACATTGGCTGGGGAAAAGCGAGTGCTCTGACCACTAAGCTATCCTGCCCCCAATAAAAGAACGTCATAATATAAATAAGTAACGAAAACCACCTGAAGAACACAAAAGAAACAGACCCCCCCAAAATACGAACAAATCTTGAACTTCGCATCAGCCATGTATGCAAGCCAGTCGAGGGCAGTTAATTTTACGCTGACGGTGGACATACACAACACTTGGCCTGGACTTGTTTGGTTGTGATGGCGACTGATCTTCCTCTGTAACCCTGCCCTCAAAACGCTGCCACCAGGGACGTGATATAGATCGATATGATGCAATGTCTGTCCATGCTCTGTGTGTGTGTGTGTGCGTGTGCGTGTGCGTTCGTGTGTGTGCTTGCTTGTTTGTGTTTATTTGTGTGTCCCTGTATGTGTGTCTCACTTTCTGTCTGTCTGTCTGCTTGTCTTTCTCTCTCACGCACACATACGTACACACACACGTGTACACACACACACACACACACACACACTCAAACACACACACATTACACATACACACACACACACCACATGAATGAAGTGTGTTAATAATCATGTTACCATTGCAATTAAAGACAACTTTAATTTTAATTGCTTTCTCCCTCTGCCCCCTTCTCGTTCTCCTTCTTTCTGTCATGGTCTTTCCTTTCCATTCTTGCTTTCTTCTCCCTTCTCTCTGTAACTAGTGTGTATCACCCTCTCCTGTTATGGACAGAGCAAAGCAAAGCTCACGAACAAAAACAAAACCTACAGACACAACAATAATAACAACAATAACAATGAATACAGTCACGAAAGGAGGTGTGTGTGTGTGGTATGTAATATATGAAGGATCTTTATTTTTCAAGCGTGAGTGAGTGAGTGAGAGAGAGAGAGAGAGACAGACACACAGACATAAAGACAGAAACAGAGACAACAGACAGACAAAAACTGAGACAGAGACGCACAGAAATACAGAGACACAAAGAGAGACAGAGAGAGAGACAGAGATGAGACAGAGAAAGAGAGAGAGACAGAGATAGACAGAGACAGACACACTCATACACACACTCACACACACAAACACACACACAAACACACACAAACAAACACACACACACACACATAGAGAGAGAGAGAGAAGAGAAGAGAGAGAGAGAGAGAGAGAGAGAGAGAGAGAGAGAGAGAGAGAGAAGTACAATTATGGAAGGAGGGAAGGGAGGGAAAGGTGTACAAAGGGAAGAAGAGGGGAGGAGAAGGGTGGAGACGGTGGTTGGAAAACAAAGAAGCGGTGGTATCGAGCTCTTCCCCCCCCCCCCCCCCCCCCCCCGCCTCCCCCCCCCGCCCCCCCCCTCCTGTCCCCTCCCCGTCCCCCATCCTCTCCTTTCTTTTCTTTTCTTGTTTTCTTTTTCTTTTGTTTTCTCCTCTTTTTTCCTTTTCCCCTTTTTTAAAAGTGTGTGTGTGCTGTTGTCTGGGCCAGAACAACAGGCAGTAGTGAGAGGGAAAGTTAAAAGCCACCAGCTTACCCATTTACTTCCTACCTGCTGATGTTACTAATGAGGGCACGGTGCCTTTCTGGCTTGTCACATACGCACTCGCGCACGCGCGTACGCGGACTTAAACACACATTACAAACACACACACACACACACACACACACACACACACACCAACAATCACCACCACACTACACCACACCACACTCACACACACACAATCACACACAGCACCACCACCGCACCACACCACGTACACACACACACCACACACTCCACACCACACCACACACACACTCCACACCACACACTTACACACACACTCCACATCACACCACAAACACACACACACACACACACACACACACCAGCAACCACCACCACCACCACACCACACTACACCACACTCCACTCACACCACATTCACACCACACCACCCTTCACACATACACAAGAGCACTCACACTCGAGCGCATGCCAATGTATATTATTATGTGTGTAAAAAGATGCTTTCAAAGAGTGTTTGAGCACAGGTAAGATATAGTGGTATGTGCAATGGTGCACAATGGTGAACCATGCAATTCAATACAGTGCAATACAACACTATTCAATACAGTGCAATACAACATTATTCAATTCAGTGCAAGACAACACAATTCAATACAGTGCAATACAACACTATTCAATACAGTGCAATACAACACTATTCAATACAGTGCAATACAACACTATTCAATACAGTGCAATACAACACTATTCAATACAGTGCAATACAACACTATTCAATACAGTGCAATACAACACTATTCAATTCAGTGCAATACAATACTATTCAGTACAGTGCAATACAATACTATTCAGTACAGTGCAATACAATACTATTCAGTACAGTGCAATACAATACTATTCAGTACAGTGCAATACAATACTATTCAATATAATACAGTGCCATACAATACAGTGCAATACAAAACTATTCAATACAGTACAATACAATACTATTCAATACAGTACAATACAAAACTATTCAATACAGTACAATACAATACTATTCAATACAGTACAATACAATACTATTCAATACAATACAATACAGTGCCATATAATACAGTGCGATACAAAACTATTCAATACAGTACAATACAAAACTATTCAATACAGTGCAATAGAATACAGTGCAATACAAAAATATTCAATACAGTGCAATAGAATACAGTGCAATACAAAACTATTCAATACAGAGCAATACAATACAGTGCAACAGAATACTATGCAATACAATGCAATACAATACAGTGCAAGATAACACTAGTCAATACAATGCAATGCAATACAGTACTATTAATACAACGCAAGACAATACAATATGACGCAGTGCAATACAATACTATTCAATACAATACCATATTACACAATACAACAAAACACAATACAATGAAATAATCATACAGGTGCTAGACTCGTTTATCTGTCGGGCACTGTTCTCTCTCTCTCTCTTCTCATCTCTCTCTCTCTCTCTCTCTCTCCTCTCTCTCTCTCTCTCTCTCTCTCTCTCTCTCTCTCTCTCTTCGCTCTCTCTCGTTCTCTCTCTTTCTCTCTCTCTCTCTCTCTCTCTTCTCTCTCTCTCTCTCTCTCTCTCTCTCTCTCTCCTCTCTCTTTGTTGTGTGTGTGTGTGTGTGTGTGTGTGTCTGTATGTATCTGTCTGTGTGTTTCTTTTTTCTTCTTCTTCTTTCCTTCTTTCTTTTTTGTCCTTTTCTTTTGGTTCTCTTGTTGTTGTTGTTTTTGTTGTTGTGCTGCCTTTTGTTCTTTTTCCCTATTGTTCTCTTTGGGGGAGTCTGTCTTTCTCCATTGTTCTCTTTGGGGTGTCTGTCTTTCTCCATTGTTCTCTTTGGGGTGTCTGTCTTTCTCCATTGTTCTCTTTGGGGTGTCTGTCTTTCTCCATTGTTCTCTTTGGGGTGTCTGTCTTTCTCCATTGTTCTCTTTGGGGTGTCTGTCTTTCTCCATTGTTCTCTTTGGGTGTCTGTCTTTCTCCATTGTTCTCTTTGGGGGTGTCTGTCTTTCTCCATTGTTCTCTTTGGGGTGTCTGTCTTTCTCCATTGTTCTCTTTGGGGTGTCTGTCTTTCTCCATTGTTCTCTTTGGGGTGTCTGTCTTTCTCCATTGTTCTCTTTGGGGTGTCTGTCTTTCTCCATTGTTCTCTTTGGGGAGTCTGTCTTTCCCTGTCTCTCATGTTGTCTACCGGTCTTCTTTCTCCTCCTTTTCTCCCTTTCTCTGTTTGCATCTCTCTGTCTCTCTCCTCTCTCTCCCTTTTTTCCCTTCTCTCTCTCCCTCTCTCTCCCCTTCTTCTCCCCCTCTCTTTCTCTCTCACACAGACATGCAGGCACACACACATACACACGCACGCACACAACACACACACACACACACTCGCTCGTGCACATACACACACACAGACTCACAGACACACACATACACAATGAGAAAGAGGCAAGCACAGAAAGCAAAAAAAGAAAGAAAGAAGGGGGAAAAAGGGGGGGGGGGGGGGGGAGAACATAGACACAGACAGAGAGACAGACAGAGAGAGAGACAGAGAAACAGGCAGAGGGAGACAGAAACAGATAGGCAGAGAGAGAGAGAGACAGAGCCAGACAGACGGACAGAGAGACACGCAGATAAACAGAGAGAGAGAGAGAGAGAGTCAGAGACAAACAGAGCCAGAGAGACAGACAGAGAGACAGGCAGAGAGAGAGAGAGAGAGAGAGTCAGAGACAGACAGAGCCAGAGAGACAGGCAGAGAGAGAGAGTCAGAGACAGACAGAGCCAGAGAGATAGACAGAGAGACAGGCAGAGAAACAGAGAGAGAGAGAGAGAGTCAGAGACAGACAGAGCCAGACAGACAGAGAGAGAGACATGCAGAGAAACAGAGAGAGAGAGAGTCAGAGACAAACAGAGCCAGAGAGACAGACAGAGAGACAGGCAGAGAAACACAGAGAGAGAGAGAGTCAGAGACAGACAGAGCCAGAGAGACAGACAGAGAGACAGGCAGAGAAACAGAGAGAGAGTCAGAGACAAACAGAGCCAGAGAGACAGGCAGAGAGAGAGAGTCAGAGACAGACAGAGCCAGAGAGATAGACAGAGAGACAGGCAGAGAGAGAGAGAGAGAGAGTCAGAGACAGACAGAGCCAGAGAGACAGGCAGAGAGAGAGAGTCAGAGACAGACAGAGCCAGAGAGATAGACAGAGAGACAGGCAGAGAGAGAGAGAGAGAGAGATCAGAGACAGACAGAGACAGACAGAGCCAGAGAGACAGACAGAGAGACAGGCAGAGAAACAGAGAGAGAGAGAGAGAGTCAGAGACAGACAGAGCCAGAGAGACAGACAGAGAGACAGGCAGAGAAACAGAGAGAGAGAGAGAGAGAGGCAGAGACAAACAGAGCCAGAGAGACAGACAGAGCCAGAGAGACAGACAGACAGACACAGAGAGAGAGAGATTTTCCCATCAATTAGTGAAGGTATATGTTTCCATGCTGTAGCTCAGCTGCGTTCTAATTCTCTTAGGGTGTGTCTGTGGAAAAAAAATACCCTGGAAAATGAAAGCGTTTCCTGACAGGGATTGGGATGGGGGATTGGAGTGAGGGTGACAGTGTGGGGGGGGGGGGGGGGGGGGGGGGGGGGGGGGGGGGGGGGGGGGGGGGGGGGGGGGGGTAGGAGGAGAGGATGCTGATGCAAATACGATCCCCCTATACATGCGTATGCGCATGGGTGTACACACACATACACACATATATGGAACACACGGACGCAAACACATATATGGAACACACGGACGCAAACACATATATGGAACACACGGACGTTTACGCGTGTGCAGGCGTACGCGCACACACACACACACACACACGCACACATACACGCACGCACGCATACACGCACGCACGCACACTCACTCTCTCTCTGTGTCTCTCACATACACACACGCACGTACGCACGCATCTCGTACACACACACACTCCTACACACACCGCGCGCGCGCGCTCCTACACACACACACACACACACACACACACACACACACACACACACACACACACACCACACACACACACACAAAAAGAAAGCGAATAGAAACTTTCAAAACGCGATTTTGAACAACTGTTGGTTGGTTGGTTGGTTGGTTTGCTTGAAAGTTCCTCCAGCAATCAATGACACACACACACTCTCTCTCACTCACTCACTCTCTCTCTCTCTCTCTCTCTCTCTTCTCTCTCTCTCTCTCTCTCTCTCTCTCTCTCTCTCTCTCTCTCTCTCTCTCTCACTCACTCACTCACTCACTCAATTTTCAAAAGAGAGACTTTAATAGCCAGGTTTAGTGGCGAGAAAGCAGAAAGCTAGCGTATATCGATTGTACCACGTCTTTGTGTTCTGTTTGGGGGGAGGGAGGGGGGGAGGTGTCTTCGCTGTTTTGGTTCTAGTGATAATTGACAGTTTCCTATCGACTGACATGTCAGGAAATATGAAAAGGACATTCGAGAGAATATCATGCTCGCGCGCATACAGCGTACATGCATGCTCACGTACACGCGCACACACATAGATTTGAAGAATATTTTTTCTCTTTATGTTAACAAAGAAGAATTTACTGTTGTGTATTAAGCAAACTTATTACACTTTGGACAACCTAATATGTTGCGACAAATGAGGCATTTTTCTTGACTTACAGTATTACCTGTAGCCCTTTGAAACAAAGATTATCACCATCACTGTCGTCATCGTCATCATAATCTTCATCATCATCATCATCATCATCATCATCTCTCTCTCTCATCTTATCTCTCTCTCTCTCTCTCTCTCTCTCTCTCTCTCTCTTCTCTCTCTCTCTCTCTCTCTCTCTCTCTCTCTCTGCTCCCTCGCTCACACACAATCTATGTCAAATATTACAACTCTCTTTTACATGGGAAATAATAATCGTGTGTTAACTCATAATAACTGCTTCGGGTTTAGATTTGTGTGTGTATGTATGTATTTATCAGTTTGGAAACCCCTTCATGTTTGCCTCGAGAGATGAATGGCAACGCGGGCGTCACTCTGTACACTTGTTCTATAGTTCTTCTCTCTCTCTCTCTCTCTCTCTCTCTCTCTCTCTCTCTCTCTCTCTCTCTCTCTCTCTCTCTCTCTCTCTCTTCTCTCCTCTCTCTCTCTCTGTTGTTTTGTCATGGGCACGTGAGAGCGTGCCAAAGGAGGCCTCCATGCTGTGAAAACTGGGAGGAAAACTGGGCGTGGGGTGCACAGTACATTCATTTCAACCACATGTGTGTTACAGTTTGTCTAAAAACTTCGCAGTTACCCAACAGAATGCCCTAGGGAGAGATCAGGGACAGGGAGATGGGGAAGGGGGGGGGGGGGCGGGAAGGGGAGACGAAAAAGTGAACCAAAGAAGGGGGAGGGAGAAGGGGGACCGAAATGTACCACGTGACCGGTCCGTCAGTCTCACTCTAATTTCGCCCCATACCAGTTGACATTCTCAGGTTTCACAGTTCGGTGGTCTCCCTTGGGGAGCCTGGCACCAGGGGGCGACACAAGCACAAGGAAAGGGAGGTAAGCGACAGCAGACGACAAAGGGGAGGCCGGAAACCCGACTCCAAGGAAAGCAAAGGTTTGAATGGTTGGGGGGCCAAAGCCCGAAGCTGACATTTGGTTGCAAAGGAAGGGCCGGTAAAAGAAAGCAGCTAGCTGAAGTCCTTGTCGTCTGTCCTGTCCTGTCCTGTCTGCAGACCTGTCCAACTGGCTTGACTTTATTTTAAATTGGAAGGGGTGCAAAATCGTTACTCGTGTTACCACCCCATTTTATTTGCGGCTAACCCGTCGCAGGTTAAATTGGAAAAGACTGAGGGGGGTGCCTCCCTCCTTGGGTTGACTCTTGGAAAAGTAGTTGGGACGTTGTGTGGTATTGGATGATCGGGTGACACATGTAGAGACACTCGCGCGCAAGCACACCCACAGGACAAACACAGACACACACACACACACACACACACACACACACACACACACACACACACAGAGGACAAACACAGACACACACACACACACTATGCTTTCTAGGTTTCCTCATTTTGGCACCCTTCTCATCACCTCCATCACTTTCTTTGTCATTGATTTTGGTATTTGTAATAGGTTTCTTTTCGCCTGGCGACTTGTCCCCGCAACATATAGTCGTTTTTTTTATTTGTTGTAGTCCCTGATCGAGGCAAAGGTTGGATGGAAAAACAAGTATGTGAATTCTAACCGGTAACAACCCTGGGAAATAGCGATTCATTCCTTCATTCAAGCATTGATGTAATTATTTATTCTGTAACTTCCATGCATACGCACACATACATCGTCTAATATCACCTTTAAGTGAGCAGACGTAAAATCGAACACACACACACACACTCACACTCACTCACTCACCACCACCACCACCACCACCACCACCACCACCACAACACAACTTTCGTATGCACACTTTTTCCCCTTCCACCTTTATTCTGCAATACCTAGTATGCCCAGAAGAACTATCTAGAAAACACTTAAACATAATAGCCCCAACCTCAATAGTTACGTACACCCTTGCTCGCTTCTCGCGTACTGTTTCTGATAAACAAAACCAAAACCAAAACCAAAAAATAACCTGTAACATATAAGCATCAGAAGCATCTCTTTGCTTAAAAGCAATCAGCCAGAAACACATTTCTGTGAAGAACAATCTGCTTGACAGAGAGTGATACACCTCGGAATACAATTTCCATTAACTGGTAAGATCAGTAATAAAAGACAAAATGATATTAAAGCTGGCAGAACAGTGTGACACACATACACACACACACACACACACACACACACACACACACACACACACGACACACACACCACACACACACACACCACACACACACACACACACACACACACACACACACACACACACACACACACACACACACAGGTTATAACAGACAAAAGTTTGGTTGGGTTTTTTTTCTTCCTCCCCTGGAAAATAAAGCTGGATATTTTAGTACAAGAGAAGGGGGAGAAAAACAGAACAAGAAAACTCGACAAGAAAATTATCAGAAAAGCAAAACTTTTTTATGTGTAGTAGCCTTCTCTCTTGTTCGTTTGGGTTTTTTGGTGTTCTATCTATCTATAGATATATAGATACGTTTATATATATATAGATACGTTTATATATATATAGATACGTTTATATATAATATAGATACTTATATATATATAGATACGTTATATATATATAATACTTTATATATATATATATATATATATATATAAAATATATATAAATATATATATATTGTTATTGTGTGTGTGTGTGTGTGTGTGTGTGTGTGTGTGTGTGTGTGTGTGTGTGTGTGTGTGTGTAGTGTTACTAGTATATATATATAATATATATATTGTGTGTGTGTGTGTGTGTGTGTGTGTGTGTGTGTGTGTGTGTGTGTGTGTGTGTGTGTGTGTGTGTGTGGTTTTCTTCTTTACTTGGTGTTATTGTTGTTTTGGTTTCGTATTTTTTGTCCGAGCTCGTGAACTTTCAAAGCTCATCTAGCAAAGTTTGCACAACAAACAAGAAATAAAATAATATGGTAATCCTTCGTCTCACACTTACGTAAAAGACAAAGAGCTTTTTTGTGTCTTGTTTCAGGCAGTGTTAAGTGTTGCTGGGGAGATTACTGGGGAGAGGTGGTGATGTTTGTTGCTCTCGCTGTGTGTTGATAGATGGGTTCTGGCTGTGAGAATTTTCAAGAGATTAGGATGTAACAAATCTCTGCCTCTCTGTCTGTCTATCTGTCTCTGTCTCTCTCTCATGATAGAAAAAAAGGACAGAAGCATTAGTCAAAAAAAACTTTGTAATTCAACCGAATGCTCAACCTAAGCACATTTTCATATTAAGCAGTTGAGCGACTTAGAAGTGGTACAATGATATATTCCTGTGTTTGTTTGTAAAGGGAGGCAAATGGGGATGCGGCTCACACACACAACAAAAGGAGACAAATAACCGCGTATTGCACAAAATGGAAGCAAAATGGATACATAATCTATTACAAACAACATCAACAACCGCAAATAAATGTATTGCACAAAAGGAAGGGAACGTGATACGTATTGCATTAATATGAAGGTCAGTGGCTGCATTTCTGTTGTTTTTTAAAAGGGAGGGTGGGAATGGACGCAGAGTGCTGGGATGGTGACAGTGTTTGCACATTTTGCATAAAAAGGGAGACGATTGCATGAATATTGCACTGAAAAGGGAGGCAATTTGGCGCAAATCGCACATAAGGGTAGCATGTTGATTGGTACGTATCATGAAAGTAGTACCCTTAAGAAGTTGTTGTCTGAGCGTTCGACGATGAAGAAGGAGAAGATTCATTAAAAGAAGCAAGGGGATGCTAGCACTGCAATTGATATGTACATTCATTGAAGGAAAAGTAAAGGGCAACACAGTAGATACAGAGGGTGTCATCTGACATGACCGTCATCAATGCCTTGGCCTAGTGGTCATCGTTGGTCAACAGTTTTCTCCAGGCTGGCCTGTCTTCAGCTTTTGTTGTTGCTGCTGCTGCTTTACTTGTTGTTGTTGCTGCTGCTGTTGTTGTTAAGTTGTTGTTGTTGCAGTAACAGTCCCATGTCAAGGATGGTACATTGTTTGTTGTTCTCTGTCCAGCTCTTCTCCTCTCTGCCTCTTTGTCTTCCTCCCTCAAATTTCCCCTGCAGTTTCTTGGGAAGAGGGTTGTGCTGTGACTAAACCGTGCATCACCTTCATCTTCCTTGATTGCCGTATAGTAGTAGCCTGGACAGGACTTCAGGTCACTCGTCCGTGGCAAAAGTATCAAACGTGTACCCGCTTTGTGAGAAAATCGCAACAAAATTCTGTTCAAAATCATAATCATTCAGTGAGCTTAATTTTGTTTTGCAACGAAATCACATTCAAATAAAGAGGCCAGTATAATTATCAGGAACATCGTTTTCACCAGAATTATACAGGTTGATAGTCAGATTAGTGTAATGATTATAATACAGATTGATTGTCAGATTAGTGTCATGACATACAGGTTTATTGTCAGAATAGTTTAATGATATACAGATTGATAGTCAGATTAGTGTAATACTATATTTTTTTATTTTTTATTTTTTATTTATTCTTTTACATCGAGGATAATGGAATAAGCTCTTATGTGCTTTTTTACATCTAGTCCCCGTGTGTATGCGGTTTTGTCAATGTTGTCATCTGTTCCCACCGGCACACAATGGCCCACTCTTACAAAAGCGGAATAGGATTTAACGTGTGCGCAAGATGTTCTGCATGCGTTCGCACACGGGGCCTCGGTTTATAGTCTCATCTGAAGGACTAATATACATATCGATATACTTATAGTTATATACAGATTGATAGTGTAAAATGTCCAGATTGATAATCAGAATAGTGTAATAATATACAGATTGGTAGTCAGATTAGTTATAATAATATACACATTGATAGTCAGAATAATATACAGATTGGTAGTCAGATTAGTTATAATAATATACACATCGATAGTCAGATTAATGTAACAATATACAGATTGATAGTGTAAGATATATACAGAGTGATAATCAGAATAGTGTAATAATTTACAGATTGGTAGTCAGATTAGTATAATAAAATACAGATTGATTGATTAGTATTATGAGTATACAGATTTATAATCAGATTAGTGTAATATACAGATTGATAATCAGATTAGTGCAATATGGCGCAAAGCAAACAAACAAACGCTAAAACAAAAACACCAAAACGAGAGTAGCCTGTTCGATAATGTGTTTTGGGCCCCGGTGATAGATGTTCCCTGAGCGAGAACTGTGTATTTACTATCGCCATAGTCCTTCTGCGGAAAAGATGGCCATACATCATGGCAACACTGTGTTGTTTGGAAAAAAAAATTGAAAAAGAGAAAGAGAAAGAAAAGTTTTACTCGTTACTGCTTTCTCCTTGGTTGTTAGACATTAGTCATCTTAGTTCTTCCTGTGCTTCCTCTTTAGGGAGTTGACGTTTCGTCTCTCTCTCTCTCTCTGGCTCTCTCTGTCTCTCTCTCTGTCTGTCTATGTATCTCTCTCTGTCTCTCTGTATCTCTGTCTGTCTGTCTCTCAGTCTCTGTCTCTCTGTCTCTGTCTCTCTTCTCTCTCGTTGAGTACAATGTTCTTACAGAGATATATGCACGCACAAATAATGTACACAAGTACAGAATTCGCGTACAACAAAGTCACACACACACACACACACACACACACACACACACACACAACACCACACACCACCACCACCACACCGTACCACATACCACACCACACACTACACCTTCACCGTACTACACACACACAACACACACACACACACACACACACCACAACCACACTAAACCATAACACCCCCCCCCCCCTCCACACA
>CM054152.1:19667465-19682465 GCA_028751875.1 Rapana venosa | reverse complement strand
AAGGACAAGAAAACCATTTATAGACACCATACACGTGACATCCAGTGTGTGTGTGTGTGTGTGTGTGTATGAAAGTAGTGTGTATTAGCAGAACAATATGGCGGATCCTGTCAGACTGTGTCTTATCTCATACTGTTGGAAATAATAGGGATTATTATGAAAGCATCAGCAGCATCATCACCAATCTGTCTGTCTGTCTGTCTGTCTGTGTCTGTCTGTCGTGTCTGTCTGTCTGTTCTCTCTCTCTCTGTCTTCTCTCTCTCTCTCTCTCTCTCTCTCTCTCTCTCTTCTCTCTCTCTCTCTCCCCCTCTCTCTCTCTCTCATCATTATCACCAATCACCCCCCCCCCCTCTCTCTCTCTCCTCTCTCTCTCTCCCTCTCTCTCCTGTTCTCTCCTCTCCTTCGCCTCTCCCATTCTGTCACCTGCTTCTAGCAGAAGTTTGAAAACAGGGAATAATATTATTATGTACTTTTGTGTTTTCTGAACATTCATGTGCGGTTTCACACATTCTTGCGCGCGCGCCACACACACACACACACACACACACACACACACACACACACACACACACACACACACACACAACAAAAAAACACATACACACACACACTCACACACACACACAACACACACAACACACACACATACACACACACACACACACACACAGTACACACATCACAACAACAAAACTACAATAACAAACACACATACACAAACACACACACACACACACAGTCACACACACACACACACACACAGTCACACACACACACACACACACACACACACACACACACACACACACAGAACCCTAGAGGACGGGGATGGTGGTGGAGGAGATGGATGGATGGAAGAGAGAAGGAAAGTGGGAAGCTGGAGGGGGCACAGCCCAGGCTAGGCTACTCGGGGAGAACCAGGCCCGGGGTAACCCGACACCCGGGGTACCGCCTCCCTCCGGATGTAACCTGGCCGGGGAGCAGATGCAAGCTGCACGGCGCAAGTGTGCACAGGCCGGAATTTAGTGAAGACATATCGAGGGGCCGACAACCAGCCAGTAACCCGACCTCACCACAGAGTAATCTCCCCTCCCCGGCCCGCGGACTGGGGCTTCTCGCCTTGCGGGAGAACGCGCGCTGATTCATGGGAAGCCTCACGTGAGATGAATGCGCTCTGCTTTATCATGGCAGCGCCCGCTCGCGGCCTTCGCGCGCACCGCGCACGCGCAAACTTTAGGATTGTGTGTGTGTGTGTGTGCGTGACAACGCGTTCGCGCGCGTGCGTGGTCACTGTTCAAAGCTGAACATTTTCTTTTTGGAAGAGTTTGGAATGTATGATGTCATCTGAAGCGGTTTTGACGTAGATGTGAATTGACGTCATTCTATGTCCTCAGGGGGGGATGAAGAGGGTTGCTTGTGGTTTAGCTATTTTGGTGGAGTCCTGTTTGTTTCAATAGGCAATGGTAATCTAAGAATCGTTTTGTTGGTGTATGTATTTGTTTGTACATTTTTCACTGGAAATACATTTTTAGTTCTTGTTTTCCATCACGTCATTACACAAGTTGTCAAGAGAACAGTTTCTTGCTATTTTTGGTGGCTTTTCTTAGTGTAGAAAGAGGCCGGAGAGAGAGAGGGGGGGGGGTGGGGGGGGGGGGGGGGACATTCCCAGAGCAGGAAAACATTATTAAAATAGATTCTTAACCTGTTGCCTGATCTTTTACCAGTCCATAAAAATAGAAAACGGAGTTTTGCGAAGAACCCGCTAGCTAAGCGCAAGTCCAGTGTATTAAGAGATGATTCGGCAAGCCCATACAGAAAAAAACGTTAGCAGAGACCAGCCTTTAGTTCACCAATCTCAAAGGCCCAATTCTTCCCCCTCCCTCTCTCTCTCTCTCTCTCTGGTTCTGCCAGTTCCATGTACGTTTAACAAATACAGTGTCATAGTTTGTCCATACAATGAGACATTATTGTCTACCCCAAAACAGAGCTGACAGGGAGAGTGGAAAGAAAGAGAGGTAGATAGAGGAAGACCCAGACGTCAATGGACAGACAGATGAGGAAAGACTGGACAGGCAGTAGGCTAGCTGAGTGCATGCAACTGGAAAAAGACAGATCATCATGGAGACCCAAGGCATGTCAACCCCAGTCTTGGGACGGCGTCAGATTCAAGTACAATGTCCTCTAATGGTTCCATGGATAGGAGCAAGCACTGCAAGAAAGGGGGGGTTAAAGGGCCATCTGGTGATACCAGCACACCCATACCCTATATACCCAGTTTGGTGGATCGGTGGTCTAGAGGCAAGATGTTCTGCGTGCGTTCGGACACGGGACCTCGGTTTATAGTCTCATCTGGACTTTTCGGGGAGTGGAGTCAGCACTGATGTTAACTCCAGAGGAAAAATCCTCTTGAACGAGATTCGAACCAGTACCCAGGTCAGCAGATCGCGAGCGTATCACTTTAACCACCAGGCCATCCTGTCCCCTCCTACTACGGGTCGGAAGTGATGATTCGATCCCCGTTTGGATCCCCCGGCGCCCCCCCCCCCCCCCCCCCCCCCCCCCCCCACCCCCCCCCCCCCCCCCCCCATTAGGCCATGAGTGGTGGTCTGGTTGCTAGTCTTTTGGATGAGACGATAAACCGAGGTTCAGTGTGTGACACAAAACTATATAGCGCACGTAAAAGAACTCACGGCAACAAGAGAGTTGTCTCTGGCAAAATTATGTTTAAAAAAAAAGCCACGCTGATAAGGAAACAAACACAGTTGCAGACAGAAAATGAAAAAAAAAAATGGATGGCGCTGCTCTTGTGGCGACATGCTCTCCCCCGGGAAGAGCAGCCCGGAATTTCATTCTGAAGGAATCTGCCGTGACTGAAAGGGGTATCATTTAAAAAAAAAAAAAAAAATTATATCCTGCTATAACTGAAGAATGGACCTTAGTGCCTACGACCTACTGCCGGAAGAAAAAAAAGTCCAGTGCAATGCAGTGCAGTGTAGTGTCCCAACTCTTTAGGGAGGTATCTTAAAAAATATATATTTTTAGTTTTTTCATTTTCTTCTTATATTTCGAGGATAATGGAATAAACACTCGTGTGCTTCTCTTTTTTTTTTCTTTTTTTTACATCCAGTCCCCGTGTGTATGCAGTTTCGTAAATGTTGTCATCCGTTCCCACCGGTACACAATGGCCTACTCTTCCGAAAAGCGGAACGGGCTACTAACGTATATGCGCAAGATGTTCTGCGTTATGTTGTGGGAGAAGATGTGAAGCCAAGAGTCTCGCGCCACGCTGATCACTTCAGACGAAGCACAAGACAGACAGCCATGGTAGACAGAGTCAGAGGAGCTGGTTTTGGTGACGAGGTACCAACAGGGAGGGTAGCGTTCAGGGGAACAAGTCACCAGAGAAAGCGAAGTGCGAAACGTACGGGATGGGATGATTGTGGATCTAATGAATCATAGTCGTGGGAATCTTAAGGGTTTATTTCTCACATCACTACTGCTTCTCTGGTTATCTGTCTGTGTCTGTCTGTCTGTCTGTCTGTCTGTCAAGTCAAGTCAAGTCAAGTCAAAATTTTATTTCCAGATGGTACATTGAATAAGCAATGCATTTGTCTGTCTGTCTGTCTGATTCTGTATGTCTCCATCCTTCTCCCTCCCATCCATCCTCCCTCTCTACGCGCGCGCGTGTGTGAGTGAGAGAGAGAGAGAGTAAGTGAGTGAGTGAGAGAGAGACAGAGAGGGAGGAAGGAGAGAAAGAAAGAGAGACAGACAGTGTCACAGAGAGAGAAAGACAGTGACAGAGTGAGTGAGAGAAAGAGAGACAGAGAAACAGAGAGAGAGAAAGAGAGACAAAGAGAGGAGAGAGACAGACAGACAGACAGAGACAAGCAGACAAAGAGAGAGAGAGAGAGGGGCAGACAGACAGACAAACAGGCAGAGACAAAAATAGACAGACAGACAAAGAGAGAGAGAGAGAGAGAGAGAGAGAGAGAGAGAGAGGAGAGAGAGAGAGAGAGAGAGAGAGAGAGAGAGTACAGCGCTAGCTGTCAGTCAAGCTCACACTCAGTGTACACTTTTAGTTCATGGGTGTGTCTGTTGTGTCTGTTGGGCCAGATGGGTGTGTGTCGGTGCTGGTGCTGGTGGTGGGGTTGTATGTGTGCGTGTGCGTGTTGTGCATGTGTGTGTGTGTGTGTGCGCGCGCGCGCGCGGGCGCGTGCGTGTTGTGTGAGCGAGAATGTGTGTGTGGGAGCGAGAGGGGAAGAGAGAGAGAGAGAGTGTGTGTGTGTGTGTGTGTGTGTGTGTGTGTGTGTGTGTGTTGTGTGTGTGTGTGTGTGTGTGGTAGTTACTTTCTTCATAAAGCTAGAATGAGAGAGAGAGAGAGAGGTGTGTGTTGTGTGTGTGTGTGTGTGTGTGTGTGTGTGTGTGTGTGTGTGTGTGTGTGCGTGCGTGCACACACACACACACACACACACACACACTCTATCTATCGATCTATCGATCTATCTATATCATATGAAAGCACAAATCAAAAACTCCATTTTAGAAACATGTAAACATGCAAACATACACTTTCCTCACACACTCATTCCCATGTCCCGTATAAAATAAAAATATACGGTCGTTTCATCATGCGCAAACCAAAAAGACCTACTCCTCCCACTACTACTACTGTTAGGTAAAACCAGCAAGTTCGTGCAACTTTTTGATCCCACTTCAGCACCATCAGCACACGTCCATCCATCCATCCATCCTCCCTCCCTCACTCCCTCCTTCCCTCCTCCCTCCCTCCCTCAGTCACTCACAGCAAGCAGCAACCAGCCACCAGCCAGACTGAGCCAGTCATCCCACCAGCAGCCAACCATACCACCCTGTAAAACATCACGATTGACTATCGACCATCCGCAAAGCCAGTCTTTCCTTATCGACACTTGTCTTTCGGTTTTTCTTTTTATTGGGGTTTGTTTTTGTCAAAGCAAGTTTCCCTCCATCCCTCCCTCCTCCCAGGCTAGGCAAGGCTAGGCAGGCAGGCAGAATGAGATAGGCTTATTCCTGGGACTTGTGATGCATGTGGCAGAACCTGATACCTCTGCTATTGAAGCTGAACTATGACTTGCAGAATCGCAAGCCACCTAAAACACGACACTCCCGTAAATCTGTGTACGCTAGCATCATGATTTTTCGATTCTGGCATATTTTGTTTTTTTTGGTGGGGTGGTTTTTTGTTTTTTTTGGGGGGTGGGGGTGGGGGTTGTGTGTGTGTTTGTGTGTGTTGTGTGTGTGGTGTTGTGTGTTGTGTGTGTGTGTGTGTGTGTGTGTGTGTGTGTGTGTGTGTTTGTGTGTGTGAGTGTTTGTTTTAACCTTGTATTTTTTGGATTTTTGTTGTTGTGTGTTTGGTGTGGACCCATGCACTTGTGAAACATGTCTTTGATTGATGGAAAGAAGAAGAACAAAAAACGGAACAGAATTGCTGCTAAATGATTGTTTCAGTGTAAACGAAGAGGTTTTTGTTTGTTTGTTTGTTTTTTACTCTGTGTGTGTGTTCCTAAAACAGTTTTTCAAGTTATGTTAGGACTCCTCTCTCTCTCTCTCTCTCTCTCTCTCTCTCTCTCTCTCTCTCTCTCTCTCTCTCTCTCTCTCTCTCTCTCTCTCTCTCTCTCCCTCGTTCTCTATCTATCTATCTATCTGTCTTTCTCTGACTCACTTTCTGTCTGTCTGTCAGTCTGTCTCTGTCTTTATGTCTGTCTGTCAGTCAGTCTGTCTGTCTCTCTGTCTGTCTGTCAATCTCTCTGTCTCTCTCTCTGTGACTCACTGTCTGTCTGTCAGTCAGTCTGTCTCTGTCTTTGTGTCTGTCTGTCAGTCAATCTGTCAGTCAGTCTGTTCTCTGTCTCTCTGTCTCTCTTTCTCTCTCTCGCTCTCTCGCTCTCTCTCTCTCTTCTCTCTCTCTCTCTCTCGTCTCTCTCGTCTCTCTCTAACTCTCTCTCTCTCTCTCTTCTCTCTCTCTCTTCTCTCTCTTCTGTGTATTTGCGTTTACGTGCGTGTGTGTATGGGTCTGTGTCTGCGTGTGTGTGTGTGTGTGTGTGTGAAGGCTGAAAGGGTGTTTGTTTTCTTGTGGCTAATTGATTTGATTTAGTAGAGATCAAAGATAGCGATTTAAAACAAGGAAAGCAAGAAAACTGATACAGAGAACACAGACTGTGCAAACAAGCCAACGCATAAAATAAATTATGGTGTGGCTTTGCCTACTCTCTTCTCGTGTCCGACTCCCACTCCCTCTCCCCCCTCCCCCCCCCCCCCCCCCCCCCCCCCCCCCCCCCCTGTCAACAGCCCTTCTCTCTGTCTTTGCCTTTGTCTGTCTGTCTGTCCGTGTCTCTGTCACTCTCTGTATCTCTGTATCTCTCTCTCTCTCTCTCTCTCTCTCTCTCTCTCTCCTCTCTCTCTCTTTATGCCTCTACATCTCTGTCTGTCTCTATCTGTCTGTCTCTCTCTCTCCCTCTCTCTCTCCGGATGAAAAAAGTATGTTTATCTGTAATCCTTGAAAAATAAAGATCATTCATTCATTCATACACACACGCACGCGCGCGCGCTCACCCTCAATTTATAGTCTCATCCGAAAGACTTTGGAGAGTGGAGTCTGCACTGATGTTAACTCCAGGGGAAAATATCCCCTTGAACGGGATTCAAACCCGGGTTATGAGATCACGAACGCAATGCACAACGCTCTAACCAACCAGGCTATCCCGTCCACCGCGCGCGCGTGCGCCGTGTGTGTATATGTGTGTGTTTGTGTGTGTGTGTGTGCGCGCGCGCGCGCGCGCGCGCGCGTGCGTGTACCTGCGCACGCACGCACGCACGCACGCACGCACGCACGCACGCACGCAGTTAGTTTCTTTACTCTTCTTTTATTTGCTTGTTTGTTTTTTTATTGTTTGTTTGCTTTGCTTTTGTTATGTTTGTATTGCTTTGTTTTTCTTAGTTTCAATGTTTAAAACATTGTTGTTGGGTTTGGTGTGTTTTTTATAGTTGACTTTTCTAATTAATAGGCGCTGACAAGTTAGGAAGGCAGCAGCAACAGCAGCAGCAGCAGCAGCAGCAGACACAAAGGCTAATAATAGGCCAGGATAGATTGAGAGACAGTAATTATGGTGAAGAGGATCGATCCTTGAATTCTATTGTAGTACAGTCACTCACTCTTTCCAGTGTGTGTGTGTGTGCAACAATGAACATTGACAACTAACTTTCCTCCCCCCCCCCCCTTCCCCCCCCCCCCCCCCCCCCCCCCCCCCCCCCCCCCCCCCCCCCCCCCCCCCCCCCCCCCCGCCTCACAACAATAAAACAATAATGCCTCCAAATGAACACAGTCTTCCAGTGCGTGAGCCTGCGTGTGTATTGCAAAGAAAGAAAAAAAACAGAATTTTTTTTTTTAAAGAGGTAGTTAAGACAGTAGAAGTTCTTTTTAGAGAAGACGTTTCATTCTAGGGATGTGCATGGTCCCGGTTAAAGTGTAGCAACTTAAAATACGACTTTCCTGTGTAACAGTTAGCTGTCGGTCATAGTCTGATTTTGGTGGTGTTGTTTTTTTCCTCAGATTGGCTCTACTCTAAGTGTTTTGACTCGTCAACAGTGTATTTCATTCAGTATTCCCCCGACGTTGGAATACAGCTACCTTAATGGTGGGTTAGGAAAAAAAAATCGCATACGGCTAAAAATCTCACTTGGTAGGCCTACTAAACCTCGGAAGCTCTACCTTGAGAAACCAAACAACCAAACTTCAGTATATTGTAATTGTAGTTAATAGTTTACACAGCTTGACCACGCTGTAAGTGTTTGAAGTCTTTAACTGTGTAGTTTAAATGCTTTGTTGTTATATTTTTTTTTATATAGTCAATACTCGAGGGATCATCCGTTTGTTAACAACACTGAGGACAGGCTGTGTGTAAGTGGAAACAACGTTTTTGGCCAGCAAGACAGCTGTAGCCTGACAGTCGCTAGACTGGACGGACAGCTTGGCTGAGGGTTGCTCGGAGGATAGATAATTCCGTGTGCTGGACAAGTGGATACATACATGTACCGGGCCCAAAGCTGAACCACAGGACAGGACAGGACAGGACGGGACAGGACAGGACGGTCAGGCTGCCTTTTTAAATTTTTATTTTTATTGTATTCTTGTATATCGAGGATAATGGAATAAGCACTCGTGTGCTTTTTTTTTTTTACATCTAGTCCCCGTGTGTATGCAGTTTTGTATATTCTGTCATCTGTTCCCACTGGCACACAATAGCCTACTCTTACGAAAAGCGGAACAGGATTTAACGTGTGCGCAAGATGCTCTGCGTGCGTTCGCACACGGGGCCTCGGTTTATAGTCTCATCCGAAGGACTTTTGGGGAGAGTGGAGTCTGCACTGATGTGGGGAAAATATCCTCTTGAACGAGAATCGAACCCGGGTCGTCAGATTGCGTGCGCAATGTTCTGACCACTAGGCTATCCCGTCCCCTGTTCCTTTGAGTGTGCAAGGTGGGTGTATGAAATCACAAGGATGGTACAGGGTGAAAAGGCTTTAAAAAAAAAAAACCCTTTTGCTGGAGACAGCAATTTGGAGCACTTAAAAAGTGTTGGGTTTTGTTCTTAACTATTATTGGAGACAGCAATTTGGAGCATTTAAAAGGTGTGTTTTTTTCTTAACTTTTTGTTGAAGACAGCAATTTGGACCCTTTAAAAGGCTTTTTTCTTAACTTTTGTTGGAGACAGCAATTTGGAGCCTTTAAAAGGTGTTTTTGCCCTAACTTTTTATGGAGACTGCAATTTGGAGCCTTTAAAAGGCTTTTTTAAAAGCTTTTTTTTCTAAACTTGTGTTGGAGACAGGAATTTGGAGCCTTTAAAAGGCTTTTTTAAAAGCTTTTTTTTTCTAAACTTGTGTTGGAGACAGGTATTTGGAGCCTTTCAAAGGCTTTTTTCTGAACTGGTGCTGGAGACAGTAGCGTGTGTGTGTTTTATTTATTTATTCATTTTATTGTATTCTTTTATATCGAGGATAATGGAAAAAGCACTAATGTGCTCTTTTACATCCATTAGTCCCCGTGTGTGTGTGTTTACGTGCGTGGGTCTTTGTCATTTAGTTTCTGGTAGTTTAGCAGCAGCCTTTGCAATTCATGGGCATTATTAGAAAGTACTCTTGGTAGAAAATGAATACTATCGGTGGAAGGGGTGGGGACGAGGGGGATGCGTAAAGTCTTATTTCAAAGTGTGTGTGTTTTGTTTTCTGTTCTTCCTTTTTTCGTCTCTCTTCTTTCCGGGACGGGACAGCTCAGTGGTCGGAGCACTCGCTTTCCCCCAGCCAAGTTAAGCAGCGTTGAGCGTGGTTACCAGTTGGATGGGTGACCGTTTGCGCGCCTTGGCTTCAGTACAGTTCCCCCAGTTCACCCAGCTGTAAATGGGTACCTGCCCTCTTTAGGGTCAGGGAAGGTAAAGCAGCGAGGGAGAGGAGATGGGCGCCGCCCTCAATATGCTGGCCCTAGAGAAGTGAGGTCTCTGACGCCTCGCTCCCCTACGACCTTATAGGTTATGGGACTCCTTTACCCTTTACCTTACCTTCTTTCCAAGGGTGTGCTTTGGTGAGGTTTTTATGAGGAGGGAGAGAGAGAGAGAGAGAGGAGAGAGAGAGAGAGAGAGAGAGAGGAGAGAGAGAGAGAGACAGACAGACAGACAGACAGACAGACAGACAGACAGAGACAGACAGACAGACAGACGAGAGAGAGAGGAAGAGAGGAGAGAGAGAGAGAGAGAGAGAGAGAGAGAGAGAGAGAGAGAGAGAGAGAGAGATGTATTGATTTCTGTTTTCAGTCTGTAAAACACTGGAAGAAATCAAACTTTGGTTCACCTGTTTGGATCATGTTACAATCCCGTCCACTCATTGTTGTATCAATCTATGTATGATTGATAATACTGTGCTGACCTGGCTAAGCCAGCTGGGCTAACAAAGCAGGCAGGAGAGCAATCCAGAGAACTTCGACCTTACACACACATGCGTGCGCGCACGCACACAAGTGTACACACGGATGCACGCACACACACACACACATAGACACCAATAATTCATTGCATGATATCAACACACATACACACTCTCACTCACTCACACACACATACAGGCACGCGCGCGCGCGCGCGCGCACACACACACACACACACACACACACACACACACACACACCTTGGGGTGGGTGGGTTACGCTATAAGATATTTCTTGCAGTTTTCTTGTAAGTCGTAAGACGAGTTTACTGGAACTACCAGTGTGTGAGAGTGTGGGTGTTTTACACTTATAATCTCTAGCAATCTCTTTAACGAAACTAAGCGATTCTCAAGTAATTTTAAAGACTTTTATGATGAGGACCTTTTAGCATATCTCCGCCTCCCCACCCCCCCACCCCCACCCATGTCACCCTACTCGCACAGCAGTGAGGGTGGGTTTTTTGTTTTTTTGGGGTTGTTGTTGTGGGTTTTTTTTGGGGGGAGGGGGTTTCAATACGAGAAAAGTTGCTTAAACTCTCCTTTCTTTAAAAACGATAAGCTTATAGGTAGGTTTTTAAAAAATATATCATTTACTTTTTATTTGGATCGTGCGATTTAAGTAGATTGCAGACATATCCAAAAAATACTTTCTGGAGTGACTTTTAGTAATTTGATTACAGTTGTTGACAAGAATGGTTTTTGGGGAAGAATGTTTCAAAAATGAAATACAGACATGAACAAAAATATGTGATAAAACGGGTATTTTCAAACGGTTGAAGACAATAAAAAAAAGATATGCTATGGGGTGACTGTTTTACAAATACAATCATGAAAAAGATGTTCTGTGAGTAAGTTAAACAAAATTGTTACATATATTATGAACAAGACGCTATGTGATAACTATTTCGAAAATAGTTACATTCAAGGAAAAGGCATTTTGGGATGTTTAAGGAAACAAAAAAAACAAACCCTGGAGCATTCGTGAGAAAACGCTATACAGTGACTGTTCCAAAAATAGATGTATACATGAGAAGACTTTTTTTTTTTTTTAAGTCTGTTTTATTGTTATTGGTTATAGTAAAAGTGTTGTTAGATGTTATTGATCAAGTTGTTTTGTTCCTAGATGGAAAAGAGGCTTGATGAAAAAAAAGCAAATGCATTACTTATTCAATCTACCATCTGGAAACAAAAATTGGACTTGACTTCACTTAACATTATGGAGTTTAAAAAAAAGTAATGACATTTCTGAGAAAGATGCATGGGAGTGACTTTACCAAAATCAACGTACATTGTTACTTAGAACTGTAATTTTGCAAAGTCGGGGGTTTTTTCGTTCCTCGGCTAGACCTCCAAGACTTACCAAAGGTGAGATTTTGCGTATATAATAATAATCGGGTTATTTTTAACCCATCATTAAGGAAGCCGCATTCCGACCTCGGGGTTAAAAATCGATTTTTGCGAGCTTGACACGGAAAACAGAGTAGTAGTTGTAGGTCAGCTGAACCAACAACACCACACAAACGATTCAAAGAGATTATCTCCCCCTTCCCCCCAAATCGACATGGCATAAACCTCCCTCCCTTTTAGCCTAGATCTAGGCCTTAGCAAGCAAGCAGGCGTTAGGGAAGAGAAGAGAACAGAGAAGAGCCGTGGAGGGAGGGAGTTGAGTGTGCTGGGTGCAGGGCAGGGCAGGGCAGGGCAGGAGGGGGCAGGGCGATAGT
Source organism: Rapana venosa (assembly GCA_028751875.1). Lineage (NCBI taxonomy): Eukaryota > Metazoa > Mollusca > Gastropoda > Neogastropoda > Muricidae > Rapana > Rapana venosa. The sequence continues at coordinate 19,670,736 of CM054152.1, read as the reverse complement.
ATTTCAGAGGGGGCTGAAAGCAGACCCCGGGCAACAAACAGTGCACCGCTTGGTCCTGTTTGCTTTGGGCACTGATAGCAGCCAGGGCTCCGTGTCGGCCAACGCCCACAGTGAAGCATTACGCAAAGAAATGAATCCCTTTCTCTCTGCTAGCACTAGGCCTAGCACTAGCCTACCACAGACAGAAAAGCAGTTAGATGGGCAAGGGTGGGGGAAGGGGGTGGGGTATAAGTGGGAGGAAGGAGGGGGGGGGGGGGGAGATAAAGCAACTATTGTTGTTGAGCTGAAGAAAGGGGGAAAATAGGTGAGGAGAGATGGGTTGGGATAGGGGTTGGGTGGAGGGATGGGGGTGGGGGGGTGGTGGGGGTGCTCGATTAAGAAATCATGTTTACGAATATATGAATATATTTAAATTTGATCGCTGATACTCGAGTCCTTTTTGTCATCTAATCCTTCTTACGTGCAGAACAATTTTTAGCTTGTTTGTGCATTCTTCTCATTTCTTTCTTTCTTTTCTTTTTCTTTTTTTTCTTTCTTTCTTTCTTTCTGTCTGTCTGTCTGTCTTTCTTTCTTTCTTTCTTTCTTTCTTTCTTTCTTATCTATCATCTATTTGTTTAGTTAGTGTTGTTTATCTTCTGTCTGTTTTTGTCTGTGTTTCTTTTCGCCCCATCTCCTATGTCGCACCAATCCTGCTGCTGTTCCAACGCCGTTCCCTCTGATCTCATCACTGCAGCCATACCCAGGCTGGTCATGCTGCATCTGCAGAATAACAGGTAGCTATCAATGCTAGGACGCCGGAGGGCCACCAACAAGGAAAGGCCGTGCATTGCTGCTGGCTCACTGCGGCGGTGTTCAGAGGGGCCTGTTCTGACCCCACACACTCAGGATACAGCACACCACGCCCTGTACTGACAATAACTATATCAGCTTTGTCTAGGAGCCAGGATGAGTGAGATGCCCCCACCTGATCTGAATGAAGTAGCCACCATCACAATGTCTCTCCAACCACTGACTGCCTCCCGCGAATCTCAAAACCACTGAGACATTGATACAAGCTCATTCCATTCCTCACCACATGCATAGAATACACAGGAAACCAAAAACTCAGATCACTTTGAGATCAAAGTACTAAGAACCACTGAATCAAAGGCGATATTTATGGCATCAGATTTTGGCATGTTGTATGGCGCCGTGGCATAATAATAGTCGATTGTAATAAGAATGATAACAACGGTGATGCTGTGAACGAGCGCCAGCGCTGAGATTCCTGGACAGGGCTGTCTGTACTCAACGCTTCCTGGTGTGTCCCAGGGTCAACTAGACCCATGAGATGTGTGTGTGCAGTTTTAGTGAAATATAGTAACGCTCTCAAGGTCGATTCCATAAAGTAGAGGATGCTCGACTCTGTGGTCCTAGGGGTGTTTTTTTCCCCCATTGAGGCCACAGCAAACTCACTCTGGGATAAGCCAGTGGGGTCAGAAAAAAAAAGGAAAAAAGAATGCTTGTGACAGGGTTTGAATCCACAAGCTTCCACATTTTCCTGAATGTCACCGACGCATGGACGCGTAGAGAGAGAGAGAGAGAGAGAGAGAGAGAGAGAGAGAGAGAGAGGGGAGAGAGAGAGAGAGAAGAGAGAGAGAGAGAGAGAGAGAGAGAGGCTGTCAACGTGATAAACAATAATATTTATGCGGGGATGGACCAAACGTTGTAACTTACACCAAGTATCTGACACTATGATATGCGTGTATGCGGTAATGCCGATTTACATTTATTCAAACATGAATGCATGTTGGCCAACAACACACACACACACACTTACACTTACACTTACACTTACACACACACACGACTCAAACAACATCATTGACAACTGAACAAAGAAAGAATCAACACTACGCTCTCTACAACATACATACCTACCTACATACATACATACATACACACATCATACATCACAACACACTACCTACCACATACACAACAACAACAACACAACACACACACATACATGCATACAATACAATACATACATACATACATCATATCACAACACACACACTACATACATACATACATACATACACAACACACACACACACACACACACACACACACACACACACAACATCACACAACACACACATACATACCAATACATACATACATACATACCAAACATACATACACATACATACCATACAACATACACACACACACACACACTACACACACACACAACACACACACACACACACACACAACAAACACACACACATACATACATACATACATCCCAACATACAAAACTCATACATACATACTAATACCATACACACACACACACATACAGACATACAGACATGCAGCCGACGAAGACGAAAGGTGCTGCTGGTGTTTCATCAAAACCGTGCAAAGACGCGCGCGGTGGGCAGAAAGGGGATATCTTAATGCATCCCTAGCCCTGTCTTTTGATGTAAAACGACGCGTTTAAAGATAGTGGACTGCCTGTGCAAAGGGAGAGAGATCGGATGATGTTTGGAGTAGTCTGCCCATAGCCCATTATCACCGTGTAGATTTTCGCCTCCGCACTCCGTTTCTTCCGCCACGGAAAAAGAGGTCCTGTTTTCGTGGGTTTGATTTCTGGTCCTTTCTGTCTGTCTTTCTTCCTGTTTCTTTTTTCTTCTTTTTTTCCCCCCTTTTTTTTGTATTTTGGGTTTGGTTAGGATTTATTGTATTTATTTTATTTGAAAATTTGCTGCTGGGGTATTATATTATATAGATGTACTTATTGTTTTGTGAAGTAATTATTATGGTTGTGTGATGTTCGATTTACTTTGGGGGGGGGGGGGGGGGCGGGATGCGGGTTTCATTGTTCTGTTAATGTTTGGTTAGTTCTTTAGTCATACAAAAAGTGATAAAAACTGTCAGATTCTCTCTCTCTCTCTCTCTCTCTCTCTCTCTCTCTCTCTCTCTCTCTCTCTCTCTCTCTCTCTCTCTCTCTCTCTCTCTCTCTCTCTCCCTCCCTCCCCCCCCCCCTCTCTCTCTCTCTCTCTCTCTCTCTCTCTCTCTCTCTCTAAGGGGACGGGATAGCCTAGTGGTTAGAACTGTTCCGCTTTTCGTAAGAGTAGGCCATTGTATGCCGGTGGGAACAGATGACAGAATTTACAAAACTGCACGCACACGGGGACTGGATGTAAAAAAGCACATGAGTGCTTATTCCATTATCCTCGATATAAAAGAATAAAATTTTAAAGAAAATAATAAGGGCACG
>CM054152.1:19657465-19662465 GCA_028751875.1 Rapana venosa | reverse complement strand
TATGTCTCTGTTCTGTCTGCCTCTGTCTGTCTGTCTCTGTTTGCCTGTCTGACTGTCTGTCTCTCTTCGTCTCTCTCTCTCTCTCCTCTAAGTCATGCGGTCATCTTTCACTTAGGTGTTGGTTGTTGTTTTTTTTCCCATGGATCTGGGGCTCCTCTTGTCCCTGACATGCTTTGTTATATGTTGCAACTACTGAAGAGATGTTCATTTTTCTTCTTCTTTGTTGGTTTTTGGTTTTGGTTTTTTTTTTGTCCGTTGTCTCTGTGTGGGTTCTCTGTTCCTGAGTGTGTTGTGTGTGTTGTGTGTGAGGTGTGTGTTGTGTGTGTTGTGTGTTGTGTGTGTGTGTGTGTTGTTGTGTTGTGTGTTTTGTTAGTTACTGTCTTCGTTCTGTCTCTGTCCCCCCCCCCCCCCTCTCTTCTCTCTCGTGCGTACGTGCTGTCGTGTGTGTGTGTGTGTGTTTTAGGTGGTAGTTGAGTGGTGTGTGGTGTGGTAGTAGGGTGCTCTAGTGGTGGTGTTGTGTGTGTGTTAGGTGGTAGGTAGGGTTGGAGGTAGGGTAGGTGTGTGGTGGTAGTGTGTGGTGGTGGCTCGCACGCTTGTATGCTTTAGCGTGCGAGAATGATGGGGGAAAAAACCACCCAAATCAGAGCGAAGATAGAATACAGGCTACTACCAAGTAACCAGAACTAAAGCTTTTTCACCATTACTCCCCCACCGTCCACAATACACGTAATACCCCCCCCCCCCCCCCCCCCCCCCCCCCCCACTCCCCACCCCCCCCCCCCCCCCCCCCCCACACACACACACACACAGAACACAGCTTGCAGGTTCAATCCTGCACAGGTAACAAGAGAAACGAGCAGTGCCGCGTTGTCAGCCTAACTCTAACGACCTCGTAAAAGCACACAGGTGACTTACAGACACGGTGACATTATCGACACGCTCCCTGTTGCAGCCACGCTTAATGACCAGTGTCACTTGTAAAAATGTCCACCTCTCCCACTGCAGGTCGATAGGGCCCTAAGGCCGATATGCTGAGGCCCAAACTGTAAAGCAAATATGGGACATAAGCCTGTTTGTTGGCTGTTCCAACACCTGTGCAGCAGTGTTCTGCTTCCTGAGGAATTTGGTGGGAAGTATGGGCCCAGTATCTCAATTTTGAACATGTTGTTGTTGCTGTTGTTGTTGTTGTGGTTGTTGTTGTTGTTATTGTCGTTGTGCGTTTCCCCAGCTTAACACTGTGGGGTTCACCCAGAATATGCACTCTGAATCACTCTTCCCACCTGGGAGTCACTGTGAGATTGAAATTGCTCACTGAATGAGAAGTTTGCGTGCATGACTGTTTTTGTAGTATCTCGCCATATAGGCAGCCATAGTCCGACTTCAGAGGATTTTTTTCTCCTTTAAAAAGGAGAGTGCATGTTGTTATGTTAAGAGCTTGCCCATGGCTGAAGACAATCTCAACACAACATTTTACAACATAAACAACATTTTTTAGTGTTAGGCCTTGGCAATTAGCTGACCACAATAACTGACACAGCTTTTGGCCTGGGCCAAAATTTTGGAAATAAGTGGGTGCTTTTAAAACAACGCCATGGGCGTGATACGACACGAAGAGGCACATGACAGGAACTGACGGAGGGCTCCCTCCTATAGCGGATGGACAACGCCTGGGTGATAAGGCTTGAAGAAACTGTTGGATCTGTGTAGACGTTAGTACTGAGCTGATCCCAAGCCGTTTCGTGCAGGCAAGCTGTCGATTCGGTGAAAGTTTAGTTGTCGCTGTAATCGACTCTGTCAACAGTAAACTCTCTTGCCACCTGAGTTTATAGTTATGGTTCAGCAGAAGTTAGGCTATGTCTCCAGTGGATGCAGTTTATCGCAGCCAAAAGACGTTCTATTCTCGCTGCAATCGATCTATCTTTATTAGAGAGAATGTCAGAAAAAGGGTTGGAGGAGTGAAAGGAGTTATAGTTTCTCAACCAGAATGACGTGTATAGGCAGGGGTTTTTAAGCTTTGTCTAACAGAAAGCGCCAATCCATACGACAGCCAGCATGCTGAAGCCCAGGTCCCTCCTGCATACCCACCTCACCTCACCCCACCTTACCTCACCTTGCCTCACCCGCCTCACCTCACCTCACCTATCCTCACTTCCCCTATCCAGTAGTCGAGTAGACAGTTGGGGCACCAGTGAAGATTTTGCAACCAGCTTCTTTCACTCACTGTGGTTCTGGGAAATTCGTAGCAAATCGTTCCACCCAGGGGCAGTCCACTCCCTGATGTTGTCTTCCCCTCGTTTTCTCTGTATGCCTCTTCCGTCTCCCTCCTTGTACTCTTCCCTGTAGTCCAGATGTTCCTGTGACGTGCCCGTGCCACTTTAGTTTTCGGTTTCTTTTCACTGAAGTCAGGAGCTCTTCATAATTATGGCACTATGGCGTTTTCAATTCTGGTTTTTACTTCCTCATTAATGATGTGATCTTTGTATGAAATACCAAGGAGTTTGCGAAATCATCTTATCTCCATTGCCTGTATCCTTCTTTTTAATGTCTGCTGTCATGGTCCACGTTTCACCTGCATACAAAAATATGGACATGGTCAGGGAACACACCAGTCTGATCTGGAAGCTGATGGGGATTAATTTGTTGTCGTTCTAAGATGTTCTTGCATACCAGACCAGATCAAGTAACATTCTGTCTTTTCTTTCTTTTCCTCTTGCGTTCATCAGATGGACAGGTCATTTGCAGCAGTGAAGGCAGCAGGACACTGCATGTCCTGAAGGAAGTGGACAACGTTACGTCATCCAACACAGAACCATCTTTCACTGGGTGGTCCAGTCGTTTGGGGATGACCGCTTGCCTCACTGGGCACTCACAGTGTAAAGGTTACGCATTTAAACACCTAGGGTGGTTTTTTCTGAAATAAAGTTGACATTTTCATGGTCTTGATGTCTTGTCTTCTGATGGCTCTGAAGGGTTAGATAACTCCCTCAGTCCATCTGACTTCCTTCAGTATCCTGAATGGATTGACTTAAAATGACCCAGTTGTGGAATGTGGATGTTGTAAACCTCAAGCGAGGGAAAAAAACCCAAAAAGAAGGAAAAAAACCCAGACAAAATACTGTATTGCATAGAAATGTTTTCTATTGCAGTCTATTGTATGGTGTTGTATTGTCATGTATTGTCTTGTACTGCATTGCATTGCATTGTATTGTATTACATTCCGCCTTCAAGGCACAACATATTTCTCTGCATCTGATCCAAAACCTCCCCTCTTCCTTCCCTGTCTGTATTTGTTTCTTTCAGGACAGTGTCTTTTTCAACAGAATGTTCCTAAGGACAACTCTCTCGTTGTTACCGTGGGTTCTGTAACGTGCACTAAGTGTATGCGGTTCCACCAATGTATCATGCAGAAAAACAGTGAAGTAGTTAGCGACTGACCAACCCACAACACAAATCAACTCACCAAGCAACCGCCACACCAACAACACAAAAGACAGTTCAACACTATCTATGCAGCGAAGCACGTTACAAACGACGCGCTGAATAATAATAATAATAATAATAATAATAATAATAATAATAATAATATATGGTGGTATTTATACGGCGCTAAATCTTGTAAAGCAAAGAAATCGAAGCGCTTGCATCCAAATCATTTACACGAATGCAACCCTCCACAAAATATTAGAATTAACACACACACACACACACACACACACACACACACACACACACACACACACACACACACACACACACACACACACACGACACGACACGACACGACACGACACGTTTAGGTTGGGTGGTGGAGATAAAGGTATTGAGAATTAAGAGAGAGAGACAGACAGACAGACAGATGTATGAACAGAGACTTAGGTATCTCAGCATTGCGTGCACATAGAGGACTGGAGAAAATATGATCTGGATGCAAATATAAACCTGATCTTATCTCTGTCACAGCATCCCTCTTCTCCCTTTACCCTGGACCTGCCAGTGTGTGTGTGTGTGTGTGTGTGTGTGTGTGTGTGTGTGTGTGTGTGTGTGTGTGTGTGTGTGTGTATTGTGTAGTGTGTGTGTGTGTATTGTGTAGTGTTGTGTTTGCGTGCGTTGTGTGTACACGTGTGTTTTGTGTTGTTGTTGTTTCAGTGTTTGTTGATATTTGTGTTTGTTGTCATTTTAGTGTAGCGCGCGCGCGCGTGTATGTGTGTGTGTGTGTGTGTGTGGTGGTGTGTGTGTGTGTGCGAGCGCGCGCGGTGTGTGTGTCTGTCTGTCTCTGTGTCTCTGTCTCTGTCTGTCTCTCTCTGTCAATCTTACTGTCCCTCTGCCTAGAGCTGTGTCTGTATAAAGATCTGCAGCGTGTACGCGCGCATGCACGATCTCGCGCGCGCGTGCATATTCCCAACACAAGTGAGTGTGGTGGTGTGTAAATAATCTGCAGATGTCACCTTGGTACTCGAGTTACCTGGTGTGGATAGGGTAGCAAGGTCGGTAGAAAGGGGTGTCATCAATGATGGATTAGCCAAGATACCCAATACTGGACACCCCACACCGCTATCTGAGCTGCTTAGCCCTCTCGCTGTCTGTTTGTCTGTCGGTCTGTCTATCTGTCTTCCTGCAGCTGCCTGCCCAATTTCAGACTGCCACAAACTGCTCTGCACGTGAAACTCGATGGCCAAGTCGTTCGTTTGTTTTTTTCTTAGATTGAAAATATATATATAGTCTCTTAATGCGTGATGCTACTGTCTGACTTCACAATGAAAGCACAGAGAGAGGGAGGGAGGGAGGGAGGGAGAGAGAGAGAGAGAGAGAGAGAGAGAGAGAGAGAGAGAGAAGAGAGAGAGAGAGAGGAGAGAGAGGAGAGGAGGGGAGAGAGAGAGAGAGAGAGAGGTGAAGGAGGAAGTGTAAGAGATAGTGCTAGTGGAAGGAAAGCCACCTCGAATCTAGCTATATTTACGACATTTAATTAACAGCAGATCTAAAAATATCTTCCAGACAAATGG
>CM054152.1:19609965-19652465 GCA_028751875.1 Rapana venosa | reverse complement strand
TATTGTGGCCTAAGACCAATGTACATATTAAACACGTTCAGAGTTCTCTCTCTCTCTCTCTCTCTTCTCTCTCTCTCTCTCTCTCTCTCTCTCTCTCTCTCTCTCTCTCTCTCTCTCTCTCTCTTTCTATATCTCACCATCCTACAATAATTCTCTCTCTCTCTCTCTCTCTCTCTCTCTCTCTCTCTCTCTCTCTCTCTCTCTCTCTCTCTCTCTCTCCTCTCTCTCTCCTTTCTTTCTTTCTCAGCATACAAGCTGTTTCTGTATGTAAATGAGAGAAGTGTGGTGTGGTGGAGGGGGGGGGGGGGGGGGGGGAGGGTATATAGAGGAATGGAATGGGGGTAGGGGGGGAGTGGGCATAAAGATGTCGACAGACCGGTCACGAGAAACTCAAGCCCTTGTGTTTACCTTGAATTACACTGGCCTGCATTTCCTTGCGCAAACTCTCATGTGGTGCGCCTTGCCTCTTCCCTGTAAAGTTCGCCTTGAGGTCGACTGGCAACCAGAGACACACAAGAGGGGACTGTCGGTCGGTCTGTGTGTGTGTGGTGTGTGTGTGGTGGGGGGGGGGGGGGGGGGGTGTTCGAGTGTTGTGTGTGTGTGGGGAAGATTTGTAGATTGTAGGTGTGTGTGTGTGTGTGTGGGGGGGGGGGGGGGGGGGGGGGTAGTGTAGTGTGTGTGTTAGAGAGAGTGTGTATATGTGTTGTGTGTAGGTATGTGTTGTGTGTGTGTGTTTTTTGTGTGTTGTATTATGTTGCGTTGTGTGTTTGTGTGTGGTATGCGTGTGTGTGTGTGTGTGTGTGTGTGCGTGCGTGTATATGCGTTTGTGTGTAAACGTGTGTGTGTCTGTGTGTGAAGGAGGTGGAAGTTATGGGCAGGAAGGGGGAGGGAGGGGAGGGGGGAGAATTTGACTTGTGATCTGAGCAGACTGAGGCCAGCTTCAGCGTTATCGTGGTATCAGGGGGCGGAAAGCGGAGAGGGAGGCCACCATTACACAGGGCGCCGTCCGGTCGCCACCAAGCTGGAATAAATTTCATCGATCAGTAGACTCTCTCTCCTCCCCCCCTCTCCCCTTCACTCCCCCATTTCCCCGACCTCCCCATCCACCCTCTACCCTACACCTGCCAGAAACAAAAAAAGCAACCCCCCCCCCCCCCCCCCCCCCCCCCCCCCCAAAACCCTTCTTAATTTAATTTAATTTTTTTTAAATTATACCACTTTTAAGTCACGAGATTTCTCCACTTGAAATTCGGGATGCTCTCCCCCGGGGAGAGCGCGTCGCCACAAGAGCAGCGCCACCCTTCTTTTCTTACGCTTACTACCGGACGCTCAGATTCCCATTACATGCTTGTCTTTTTCTTTTCTTTTATTTCATGATTTATTTTTTATTCTTTGTTTCCAGGGGGGGAAAAATTCGGACATGATTATTATTATTATCGTCCCCTTTTTCTTTCTGATTTTCTTCCCGTCTGTTCATGATTGGACACACAACTAGAGTTAGAGGCTAGTTTTAAAGAATGGAGTCGTCTGCTTCAGTTCAGTGTGGATCATGTTGAAACTGTCGTGAAACTACCCGCAGCGTAGATATACGCTTCAAAGCGAAAGGTGGCGTGGTAGTTAATTTAGAAATAACATATGTACCTGTCTATATAAAGTAAGTGGTCTATGTTCGAACCCTGTCCGAAGTTAGAACTTGTCCTCAAACCACTAGACCATGACTGTTGTTTTGGGAAGAAATCTTTCTGAAAAAAACCCACCAAACCGCTGCATATTGAGATCTTGTGTATGGTATGCATAATTATAGCACTTGTAAAAGAACCCAAGACAACAAGTGAGTCGTTCCTGGCATTTTTTGTTGTTGAAAAAGTGATTCACAGGGAAACATACGTCCACATACAACCGCCCCCCAAAAAACAACAACAACAACACCCAAAACAACAACAACAAACCAACAACAAAAAACCAACCAAAAAACACCAACAAAACAAACAAAAAACACCCTCAAAACCAAGTGAAAAAACCAGTGGACTGCAAAGCACTGTGGCGACATGTTCTTTCTGAGTAAAGCAGACAGGATAATTATTTGTCTTGGCCATAAAATGATATACAATCCATAACCGATTTCATGAATAATGTTTCTTCTTATTGCCATGCCTTGCCCTGACAGAGAAAAACTTGCCTCAACGATGGCATACGGTTAACACAGACTTATACAAACGAAAGGATCATCATCTGAAGAAGAAGGAGGAGGAGGAGGAGGAGGAGGAGAAGAAGAAGAAGAAGAAGAAGAAGAAGAAGAAGAAGAGAAGAGAAAGAAGAGGAAGAAGAAAAAGAGGAGGAAGAGAAGAAGAAGAAGAAGAGGAGGATGAAGAAGAAGAAGAAGAGAAGAAGAAGAAGAAGAAGAAGAAGAAGAAGAAGAAGAAGAAGAAGAAAAAAGAAGAAGAAGAAAGAAACAAAGAAAGAAACAAAAAGAAGAGGAAAGAAAGAAAGGGAAACTGGAGGCTTGTTGGCCATTTTGTCAGCGGGCTTATGGTATGGTCACCATGGTTAGTTACATGAAGCGTGACGCTGTGAACTCAGAACCATCTGTTCCAGACTGACCTGGTGATCGATAGCATCTTAGATAATTATGACGATTTTTTATAAAAAGTTTTATTCTTTTAATATATCGAGGATAATGGAATAAGCACTTGCGTGCTTTTTTTTTTTTACACCAGTCCCCGTGTGTATGCGGATTTGTGAATTATGTCATCAGTTCCCACCGGCACACAATGGCCTACTCTTACAAAAAGCGGAACAGGATTTAACCTGTGCGCAAGATGTTCTGCGTGCGTTCTCACACGGGACGGTTTATAGTCTCATCCGAAGGACTTTTGGGGAGAGTGGAGTCTGCACTGATGTTAACTCCAGAGGAAAATATCCCCTTGAACGGGAATCGAACCCAGGTTCGTCAGATTGCGAGCGCAATGTTCTGACCACTAGGCTATCCCGTCCCCCCAAGTTTGGACATGACTTCTTAACTTCTTCAGGAGTCATTTGGAAAAGGGTGTTGAAGCTTTCTGACAGTGTGTCTCAAGGCAAGTCAAACCTTGCCGCGCCATTCCCTCCCTAGATGAAAGATTGCATGCTGTGTGGGTGTGGGTGTGTGTGTGAGTGTGTGTGTGATGGTGGTGTGTGTGTGTTAGTGTGTGTGAATGAGTGTGTGTGTGTGTGTGTGTGATGTTTGTGTGTGTGTTGGTAGTGTGTGGTGTGTGTGAAGTGTGGTGTGGTGTGTGTGTGGTAATGTGTGTGTGTGTGTGTGTGTTGTAAGTGTGTGTGTGTGGTGTGTGTTGTGTGTGGTGTGTGTAAGTGTGTGTGTGTTGTGTGATAGTGTGTGTGTGTAGTGGTGTGTGTGTGTTTGTATGTTGTGTGTGAAGTGTGTGGTGTGTGTTGTAGTGTGTGTGATGTGAGTTGTGTGTGTGTGTGTGTGTGTGTGTGTCTGTATGTGTTGTGAGTGTGTGTGTGTGTGTGTGTGTGTATGTGTGTGTGTGTGTGTGTGTCCTCCATACTATCGGTATAGCTGGCTCACTACCTGAAAGGTATATATGTTTTTTAACGTGTGTGTGCAAGATGTTTTGCTTGCTTGCTTGCTGACCAGACCTGGGTTGAACAGATTGTTACGATGACATCTTGACTTCATGTCTGTGATCTTTTGTTTTGGAGCATGTAATTTGTTCCTAAAAAACGTTTTTTTTCCTGTTTGTATCTTTATTTCTCGGAGACAACATTTGCGGGTGTTAAACTGGCTTTTGTCCGGTTTGGTTTGTTTTTAGCTAAATTTTGTTTCGAATGAAACCAGTATAAACTGGTATCAGTTCAAGACGACCTAGGTTAAATAAAACAAGTGCAACTGTCTGGAAATCGTAGCGTGTATCGTATAGTAAAGTGTAGGCATAACAGCAAACAACAATAATGGTATTTTCCCCGTGCATTTGACATTAGTGGATTGTCCTCAAGAAAGCTAATACCAGTATCACAAGGTTTGAAATGGCCAATCCTTTGACGAAACCGTCTGTGATGTGTTTGGGGTTTTTTTCTGTTGTGTTCTTGCGTCATAGATACAGCTGTGACGTGATGCATTTAAAGTAGACAAATCTGGCTAGGAGACGATCTGAAGTGAAAGGCGCCTCTCGTGTTCACTCAGACAAATAAACGGGCTTAAGGAGTTTCTCTTTCTCGGATAATCTGAAGGAAATCCCGACTAACTGTAAACGGCAATGAAAGACGCCATTATCGATTATTCAACACCGTAGCGCAGATTGTTACACAAGTCTGTGTATATGATAGGATAAAAGTTCTGTTTAATAACAGTCCAAAAGACCACTCGTAAGGAGGATGGAATCATTGTCATCAGGGATTTGTTTCTGGTTTGTCCTTCTCGGAAAGTGCAGATAAACCTTGTCCCTTGTTTATCACTTGAGCTGAACAGCCTTAAAACAGCTTAACCGGTGTCTGCCGCTGCTTGCAGGTGCCAAGTTTGCAGACTTCAAGCCATTATCGTCCTCACATGTCCGTCTACACGATCAACTCCTTGTCAAAAGTGGTGTGGTTCTCTTCCCAGACAGCGTCATTATCAGCGTGGGTTTACCGCACAACACACACACACACACACACACACAGATAATGTAGTAAGCTTTCAAACTAATGTTTTCTGGATCATTTTCAGAAGGATGCTTTAAACTTTGTGCTGGTGTTGATGTTTTGGAAGAGTTTTAGTCCTAGTATAGTCCTGTATGAGATAGTCAGTGGCTTTTCGCTGAAGTGATCATCGTTAAATTTTCTTTTTACCTACTTAGAGTCAGCTCTTGAAGTACCTTTTCATCACCAAAGTCTTTACATATATCACTTTTCTTTCAGCTTTTCTTGTGCTGGAAACTTGAAAATGTTCGTACGGTATTGAAATTCCTTTTTCGTCTTGCCTCAGTTGAGTATGATGTTTTTAAATGCGATGACGTCATAGCTGTAATGAATGACGTCATTTTCCGAAACATAGAAGGTATGTGCTTATGTGTGCCAGATTTTATATGTGTAGAACAGTTAAGGGGGAGGGACAGCTCAGTGGTCAGAGCACTTGCTTTCCCCAGCTAAGGTTAAGCAGCATCGAGCGTGTTTACCCGTTTTGATGAGTGACCGTTTGCGGACCTTGGCTTCAGTACAGTCTCCCAGTTCACCCATCTGTAAATGAGTACCTGCCTCTTTAAGATCAGGGAAGGTAAAGCAGCGAGGGAGAGGAGATGGGGGCCGCCCTCAATATGCTGGCCCCTAGAGAAGCGAGGTCTCTGACGCCTCGCTCCCCTACGACCACATAGGTTATGGGACACCTTTACCTTTTTAGAATAGTTAGGATACGAACATACTGAATATCCCTTCTGCGGTATCGGATTATTTGATATCTGGATTTGGATTATTTGGAGCGTGTCTGTCCTATAATGTTTCATCGATTTTGTTTTGCCGTTAATGCCAGCAGCTGCGTTAGGGACAAAACACACGTGTCCCAAGAAGACCAATCGTCTGTTCTGACAAAATCCTTTTGAAAGCCACTATGGGAGATTCGCTTCTTCGATAATTATGGTTCTGAGTGACGACGTTCCTGTATTAGAGATGGCTTGAAATGCCGGTAAAAACTTTTATTTTTAACCCTAGTTTTGCATCCCCACACCCACCCACCCATTGTGACATTAGATAGTGCTAGCGCACGCGCGCGTACTTGCGTGTACACACGCACGTTTTCCCGATCTCTCTCTCTCTCTCTCTCTCTCTCTCTCTCTCTCTCTCTCTCTCTCTTCTCTCTCTCTCTCTCTCTCTCTCTCTCTCTCTCTTTCCTCTCTCTCTGTCACACACACACACACACACACACACACACACACACACACAACACACACACACACACACAACACACACAACACACACACAACACACACACACACTTACACACAACACACACACACACACACAACACACAAACTTACACACACTGACACACACTCACGCTACCTATACACCACACTCTTCGTTTACGTTCTGCCCTATACTCTGAATTGAGGAGGTAGATGTTATCAAGGTGATTGAAGCACATTCCCTCTCATTTTGAGCGCTTTGATTTGTTGCTTTACAAGATTCAGCGCTATATAAATTCTATACATTATTATTATTATTATTATTATTATTATTTTGGTGCATGGGGCGTCCAGTTTCCTAGGGTGGCTGGGGTGAGGTGAGAGGGAGTGGGGGGAGGGGAGGGGGGGAGAGAAGGAGGGGGGGGGGGGGTGGAGGTGAGCTAGAATAAAGCGAAGAAAAATCGACGGCGGCGCGTCAGCTGTTGGAAGATTTTTATCCCTTCCCCCTCCCTCCCTCCCTCCCTCCTGTAGAAATGTGAAACCTTACCTGCAAACAATCCCTGCTGTGTTCTATGCAGCAGGCCCTTTCTTTGTGCTGTGTGTGTGTGTATTGTGTGTGTGTGCGCGTTGTAGTGTGTGTGTGTGATGTGTGTGTGTGTAGTGTGTGTGTGCGTGCGTGTGTGTGTGTATTGTGTGTGTGTGCGTACGTGCGTGTGTGTGTGTATCTTGTGTGTTGTTGGGTGTGTGTGTGCGCGCGCGTGTGTAAGTGCGTGCGTGCGTAAGCGCGTGTGTGTGTGTGTCTTGCGTGTTGTTGGGTGTGTGTGTGTGTGTGTGTGTGTGTGTGTGTGTGTGTGTGTGTGTGTGTGGTGTGCCTGTGTGTATGTGTGTGCGTGCGTGTGTGTATGTATTGTGTGTGTGTATTGTGTGTTATTTAAGGGAGAGGAGGGGGGGGGGGGGAAGGTTTAGTTTTTCACGTGCATACACGCAGTATTAGATCATTGCTATAACAAAGCTCTCTCTCCGTTTTTTGTTTGTTTTTTTTTACTGTAAAAGAGAAAAGAAAAAAAGGGTGGGTGGAGGAAGGTTGGGTTGACAAAGAGTTGTTTGACTTTGCTAAAAGGTATAGAATGAAATGAAATGAAATAAAGAACAGGGATGGTGTGTGTGTGTTGGAGAGGGAAGGAGGGGGGTTGGGGGGGGGGGGGGAGGGAGGGAAAAAAAAAGAGAGAGAGAGTTTCAGTGTGAAATGCACTGTAACATACCCAGACCAAAAACACCAACTAAAAAAACAAAAGAAACAAACAAAAACACCAAAAAACCGGAAACAAACAAAACAAAACAAAACAAACAAAACACAAACAAACAAAACCCACATGTAATTGTAAACGGTGCTTAAAGGTAGGGTTGTCTTTCTTTTATTATTATCATTATTATTTTCCTTGGATTTGTACTCTCCCTCTCTCTCTCTCATTCTCTCTCTCTCTCTCTCTCTCTCTTCTCTCTCTCTCTCTCTCCTCTCTCTCTCTCTCTCTCTCTCTCTCTCTCTCTCTCTCTCTCTCTCTCTCTCTCTCTCTCTGCTCTCTCTGTATGTGTGTGTGTGTGTGTGTGTGTGTGTGTGTGAGTGTGTGTGTGTGTGTGTGTGTGTGTGTGTGTGTGTGTGTGTGTGTGTGTGTGTGTGTGTGTAAACTTTGTCTATTTGACGAATGCTGTTTGACGAACGTGCTTTATACTACTACTACTACTACGACTACGACTTACACAAGGCAGTGACAGGAAAAAGGTTTCTCGATCAAGTCACGATACAGGTGTTCTCTGTTTTTTCATGGTCCGTAAAGTTCACTAGAACATAGGTTCCAGTCCCTGTGAAAACATTGTCCAGTACACGGGGTAGGTTGGGGTTTTTTGGGGTCCATATTTTTTGGTGTTTGTTTTGTGTGTTTTTGTTGTTGTTGTTGGGGGTAGGGGGTGTTTGTTTTGTTGGTTTTGTGTTATTTTTTTCATTTATTTTTCAATTTTCTAAAATTCAATCGAATTGGTTGTCAAAATCGTGTGTCAAGTGTCCGTACGGATTTGGTATATATATATATGTGTGTGTGTGTGTGTGTTTGTTTATGTGAGTGAGTAAATATGTGTGTGAGTAAATATATGTGTGTTTGGGCGTGTGGTGATTGGTTGTTATTGTTATTGTAATCGTTGTTTATCACAAACTGGAACCCTACCCCAAACAGAAGAGGAAAAGCCCTGTTAGTGTACACTTGTTTGAGGGATTGCCAGTGCGTAACTTCACTGCACTGCACTGCACTACACTACACTACACTACACTACACTACACTACACTACACTACACTACACTACACTACACTACACTACACTACAACTACCACCACACTACACTACACTACACTACACTACACTACACCACACTACACTACACTACACTACACACACACACACACACACTACTCACTACACACACTACACACACACACTACACCACCACACACACACCACACACCACACTCACACACACACCCCTACACTACACTACTCTAGTTCTTTAACCGAGAGTGGTTGTAGGGGGAGAAGGGGGGGGGGGGGGGGCGCTGTACTGAATATCAACTTTCCTCATTTATGACGAACGTGTGCCAATGCCTGGATGCCAGCAAAACCATCTTGATTCCATTGCCTCTACGATTCAAAAACAAAAGTATATCCCCGAAATTGGAATGCAGCTACCTTCATGGTGGGCAAAAACGGTCGCATATGCAAAATCTCACCAGTGGCATGTATTTGAGCTCTAGCTGGGGAACGAAAAACAAATACAAACCCCCCAAACAATTTAATTTTTTAAACATATTTTTTAAATCCCCAAAGTACAGCGTTATATGACCCATGGTTACATTTATTATTTGTTCTGTCTTTGAAGTTTGTGAATAGCAGGAATATTACACAGAACTTTTGTTTGCCCGTTTAAAGAGCTTTGTCCCCACCAGCACGTTTCTAAAACTGTCCAAACTCAGAGCTACCAATCTCTCTGCGAACTACCCACCTCTCTGTCCGTCTGTCTGTCTGTCTGTATCTGTCTGTCTGTATATGTCTGTCTGTCTTGTCTCTATCTGTCTCTCTGGTTTAAGGAGAAAGAGGGTAAGGTAGGTGTGTGAGAGAGGGAGAGTGTGTGTGTGTGTATGTGAGAGAGAGACAGAGACAGAGAGAGAGAGAAACAGAGAACGAGAGATAGACAGAAACAGAAAAATAACCTTCCAAAATAGCTTCATATTCCAAGCATCACATTTTTTTTAAAAAGTAGTAGTAATAGTACAAACGTACCTTCAAAAAGCAAGTCTCCACACAATCAATACCTACTACTATAACTTTTCCATCAATTCAGTTTTTGAACGAACAAGGACTTTTTTTTTTATCATCCTAGCCTAGTCCTTCTCTTTCTTTCTTTCTTTCTTTCTTTCTCTTCAAGCGCCATAATTATCTTCACCGTCATCGCTTGATGACATACCTGATCTGCAGGATGAAGGGAAGAAGAGGACAAAGGGGACAAAGGAGGGGCAGAGAAAAGAGTGGGGTGGAATTGAAATCCCTTGTCCTTTTCAAGCACCCCCCTATCTCTACAAGCGCTCGCTTTACTGCCGCCACCGCTGCCTTGAGTCCTAGGCTAGTAGTAGTAGTAGTAGTAGTAGTAGTAGTAGTAGTAGTAGTAATAGTAGTAGTAGCACTAGTAGTAGTAGCAGTAGTAGTAGTAGTAGTAGTAGTAGTAGTAGTAGTAGTAGTAGTAGTAGCAGTAGTAGTTGTAGTGGTAGTGGTAGTCAGGAATCAAATGGTACAAAGACTTACAAAATAGTCCATTTCCTCTTTTCGTTCGTTTTTTCTTTCTTTCTTTCTGGTTTGTTTTTCTGGGGGTTTTCTGGTATTTCGCCCCGCACGCTGTTCTTTTTCTGTTGTCTCTTTCACTGATTCTGTCTCTCTCTCTCCCTATGCCTCTGTCTTCTCTCTGTCCCTTTCTCTCTCTCTCTCACTCTCTCTGACCGTGCTCTCTCTCTCTCTCTTCTTCTCTCTCTCTGCGTCTCTCTCTTTTCTCTCTCTCTCTCTCTCTCTCTCTCTCTCTCTCTCTCTCTCTCCTGCTTCTCTCTCTTTCTCTCTCCCCCTCTCTCTGTGCATGTCTCTCTCTCTCATGCGTACAATACGTGTTAGGGGGTGGGGTGGGGGTAGGGGGTGCACTTTTACAGCTAAAGAGGAGAAACAAAATTATTAGAAATAATGATGAACTAGTTTTGAATCTGAAGTAGCAGTAAAAGAAGAACATCAACTGTAAAAGAAAATAAACCATGAACAATTTAACTTACGCTATTGAGGTGGGGTTTTTTCCTAAAATGAGAATTGGTGAACTCAGTAAAACATCAGCTCTCTCTCTCTCTGCCTCTGTCTTTCTGTCTGTCTGTCTGTCTGTCTGTCTCTCCTCTCTCTCTCTCTCTCTCTCTCTCTCCTCTCTTCTCTTCTTTCTCTCTCTCTCTCTCTTCTCTCTCTCTCTCTCTCTCTCTCTCTCTCTCTCTCTTCTCTCCCTCTCTCTCTCTCTCTTTCATTTTCTAAACATCATTTACTTTAAGAAAAGTCGAGGTTTTGAAAGTGAAAACGTCGAGCAGTATTATATAGAATGGTTATGTAAATATTGCTTTTTTGGGAAAAAGCTCTGCACCTTCATGAAATACTTTCCACCAGTACAATAAATAACCTGACCATCAGAAACAAAAATATCGTGCGCATTTGATTCTTAGTTTTAGGAATGGGCTATAACCGAATACTATTGTGCAAAATGATGTGGGAGTTGTTTGGAAGTAAGGAAACATTCTCAAAGATTCGGGGGGGGGGGGGGGGGGGGGGGGGGAACCTAATACAACAAGAGAACGAATAAGGCGATGGACAAAATGTGTGTGTGCGTGCGTGCGTGTGTGTGTGTGTTTGAGAGAGGAAGACAGAGACATACCAAGAGAGAGACAGAGAGACACACACAGAGACAGAGACATACCAAGAGAGAGACACAAAGACACACACACACAGACAGAGACATACCAAGAGAGAGACACACACACACAGACAGAGACATACCGAGACAGACACACACACAGAGACAGAGATATACCCAAAAGAGAGACACAGAGAGACAACGACGGAGACCTAATCCACAATTAACTTTAAAACGACAGTCAAAGGAAGGAAGAAAAAAACAAATAACTGTTACGCTGCTGATACTTCACTTCACTTCACTTCACTACACTTCAAAGATACGGTCAACGAGAGAGTGAGAACACTTGTAAAGGAGTGCTGAAAGGAGGCAGAAACAAAGCCAGGCTGCTCTACTGGGCACTCCAAAGACAGGGAAGATGCCTCAGCTCACAGTGTCTGGGGGATACTGCCCTTCTTCAGTGCAGCACAGAAACAGGAGACGGTGGAGTACTGAGGGTGTGTGTGTGTGTGTGTGTGTGTGTGGGGGGGGGGGTTTTATGTGTGTGTGGTGTGTGTGTGTCTGTTATGTGTGTGTGTGGGGGGGGGGGGGGGGGGCGGGGGCTATGTGTGTGTATTTTTATTTTTTTATTTTATTTTTTATATCGGGAAAGGAATAAGCGCTCAGTGTTTTTTTTTCACAGTCCCCCTGTGTATGACATTTAAGGGGCACTAAAATTAAAACCACAACCCCTTGGAAATTTACATTTCATTTAAATTTTACACTACCCCAACACTACACTACACTAAAACCACATTAACCAAAACTACCCCTTACACCACCCCCACACCCACCATCTCCCACTACATTTAAAACTGCACTTTTCACACCACACCCACCCCCACCCCCACACCACCCCTACACCACCCCCACACTACACCCCCCACCACACAACACTAAACTACATACTCTAGTTTTTTTAAAACCGAGAGGGGGTTGTGGGGGGGGAAAAAGGGGGGGGGGGGGGGGGGGGGGGGGGGGGGGGCGGGGGGGGGGGGTTTTACTGAATATAAACTTTCCTCATTTATGACAAAACGTTTTTTCCAAATTTCCCTGGATGCCAGAAAAAAACCATCTTGTTTCCCTTTGCCTTTTACGATTCAAAAAAAAAAGTATACCCCCAAAATTTTGGAAATGCAGTCCCCCTTAGGGTGGGAAAAAAAACGGTGCATTTTCAAAATTTCACCGGGCAAGGTGTTTGAGCTCTACTGGGGAACAAAAAAAACAAATACAAAACCCCAACAATTACTTTTTTAAAAAATTTTTTTTTAAATTTCCCCCAAAAAAAGCTTTTTTTATAACCCCAAAGGGTTACATTTATTATTTGGTTTTGTTTTTAAATTTTTGTGAATAGCAAGAATATTACACAGAATTTTTGGTTTGGGCCCTTTTAAAAAGAGCTTTGCCCCCACCACCCACTTTTTCTAAAATTTTCCCCAAATAAAGAGCTACCAATTTCTCTGAAAACAAACCCACCTCCGCCCATCTGTCTTTTGTCTGTCTGTATCTGTCTGTCTGTATATTCTGTCTGTCTTGTCTCTATCTGTTCCCCCCCCCTTTCCCTTTTGGTTTTTTAAGGAAAAAGAGGGAAAGGTGGTGTGTGGAGAGGGAAGGTGTGTTTTGGGGGGGTGGGTTTGGGGTTGGTTAGAGAGACGAGACAGAGAGAAAAAATTTAAACAAAAAGGGGGGAGGGGGAGGAAATAGGAAAAAGAAAAAAAAAACCCCCAAAAAAATAGTTATTTTCCCCAAGCATCCTTTTTTTTTTTTTAAAAAAAGTAGTAGAAAATAGTACAAATTTCCCTTAAAAAAGAAAGGGTCCCCAACAAATCAATACCAATACAAAAACCCTTTTCCCATCAATTCATTTTTTTTGAAGAAAACAAAGGGATTTTTTTTTTATTCTTAGCCTAGCCCCTTCCTTTTTTTTCTTTTTTTTTTTTCCTTCAAGCGCCATAATTATTTTCCCCATCGTCGCTTGATGAATCCCTGATCTGCAAAATAAAGGGGAAAAAGGGGAAACAAAGGGGACAAAGGGGGAAGAAAAAAAGAGGGGGGGGAAAATTTAAAATCCCTTGCCCCTTTTCAAGCACCCCCCCTTTTTTATTTTTTTTAAACCCGTTTCGTTTTAACTGCCGCCCCCGCTTTTTTGAGCCCCTGGGCTAGTAGTAAAGTAGTGGTGTAGTAGAAGTATAGTAGTAGTAAGTAGGTAGAAAAATAATAGTAGTATTTAAAGATTTAGAAGTAGTAGAGAAAAAGAAAGTGGGAAGAAAATATTTAAAGTAAAAACAATTTTTAATTTTAAAAAGTAAGTAGTAGCCCCGCAGTAGTATTTGTATTTCGGGAAAATCAAATGGTAAAAAGACTTACAAAATAGCCCCTTTCCTTTTTTTGTTCTTTTTTTTCTTTCTTTTTTTCTTGTTTTTTTTTCTGGTTTTTCCCCCCCGCAGCGGGTCTTTTCTGTGTCTCTCCCCCCCTGTTTCCCTGCTTTTGTCTGTCGCCCTGTCTTCTGTCTTTTCTGTTCTTCTTCTCTCTCCCCCTCTTATCTCTCTCTCTCCTCTCTCTCTCTCCTCTCTCCTCTTTTCTGCCTCTGTCTTTCTCTGCCCTTTCTCTTTTCCACTCTCTCTACCGGGGCTCTTCTCTCTCCCCTCTCTTTTCCCTTCTCTCGTCTCTTCTCTCTTTTCTCTTTTTTCCCCCCCCCCTCCTCTCCTATCTCTGCGTCTCTCTTTTCCTGTGCTGTCCCCTTTCTAGGGCGCACAATGCGTGTTGGGGCTTGGGGTGGGGGTGGGGGGCATTTTTAAAACAGCAAAAGGGGGGGAAACAAAATTATTAAAAAATAACGAAAACTAGTTTTGAGTCTGAAGAAGAAATTTTGTAAAAGAAAAAAAAACCATAAAACCAAATTTAAATTTTCCCAAATTTTTGGGGTTTTTTTTTTCCAAAAATTAAAATTTGGGGTGTCAGAAAAAACATAAAGCTCTCTCTCTCTCCTTTCTCTCCCTCTCCTCTCTCTCCTCCTTCTCCCTCCTTTTCTCTCTTTTTCCTCTCTCTCTTCTTCTCCTCTCTCCCCTCAAAGAACATTTTACCCCATTTTGTGAAAACCCGGGTTTCACCTTTTTTAAAATTGTTCGGGCCCCCTTCATACTTTTTTATAAAGAAGGGAAATCCACTTGGGGGAAAGAAAAAAAGAAAAAAAAAACAAAAAAAAAAAAAAACAACAACAACATGGGACATAAAAAAAAGGTTTCAAAAAATAGGGCCAGCCCCATCACCAAATAATATGTTCCTTTTTTAAAGGGAATGGCACAATTTAATGAAAAAATGCAGAAAACCCTTAAAAGCAACTTTTGAATGGAAAATCAAAATGCCCATTGATGGAAAATTTTGCACTCTGGAAAAACCTATAAACTTTTGGTAAAAAATCAGTAAATTTAAAGGGAAAGTTAAAGTTGTGAAACCCCAGAGGACATAAAAAGAGCTGCAGAAGGGCAATAAAACCCATGATGTCAGACAAAGATTGCGGGAAAAAGAAATTAGAGCCCAAAAAGGACAAGAGGGAAAAGGCTTAAAACCCTTTGGGGGTTTTAAGGGGTATTAGTGAATGTGCCCAGGGGGATGCTTTATCAGAAAATTTAAAATTAAAAATTGACTTTTCCCCAATAAAACATTCTTCAAAAACCAAAACCGGGGGAAACATGAGATATCCCCGGGAGCTTTTTCCATTGGGGAGACCACACCCACACAATGCTCGCCCCATTCGGGTGGGGTTTTTTGTGCTTGCAAAAAAAATTATCCGTTCTGTCAAGAAACGGATTTGGGGGACAACCTTTAGGGGAAAGGGGCCATAAAGGTGGCTGGCCCCCCTAAACCCCTCGGTAAAAGGAAACATGGTGGAGTTCCACCGTGGGAAAGGCAAGTTTTGCCACGTGTACAGGGGGAAAGGCTGATGTGAAAGACAGACACCCACCAGGTTTGGGCCGGAAACTCAAACAACGGCAGAACCGCCCTAATTTATCCCTTGAAATCAGGGGATGGAAAGAAATGGTCACCCTCCCAGGGGGCCCCAAGTGGAGGGAAAAAGGGTTAAATGTCACGCAAAGAGAGCAAGCCCGAAGCCCAATCTCTTTTGCGGCCAGACAGGGCGGTTTTTGGATCACCAGACGGGCCAAACAAAAGCCCCGGACCCCCCCGGGGCCCAATACAGGCCCTCCAAAAGAAATGGTGATCCTGTCGAGGAAGGGGGCCCCCGTTCCACCCCCCCAACCACTTCAAGTTTGGAGCCCAGGAAAAAAAAACCCCCCAGCCCCCAGACAAAATGGAAAAGGGAAGTGGCCTTTCGCCCCTTTTCCACGCTGTACTTTGGGAAGTGACCAATTTGGCCCGGGCCCAAAGGGAACAGATTTTCTCCAAAATCTCAAAAAATTGGGTTAATGCCCAAAAACAGAGAGAAAAAATTCCCCAAAGAAAAAAAGGGAAACCAAGAAAGCTCCCAAATCGGGGAAAGGCCCCGGGAAAAAAATCAGGGCAAATTTTAACTGAAAAAGGGAAAAGGAAAAACCCAAGTAAACCCCTTTCTTTGAGGAGGAGGAGGAGGAAGATTAACATTCTGCCCTCAAAAGGAAAACAAAAATGATTTTTTTAAATGAGGGAAAAGGGTAGAGTTTTCAAATAAAAAGGACACAGCCAACAGTGATTTATTAACAAATTAAGAAGATAAACAAAAAACCACTGAAAACCCGGGAAAAAAAGGGCCCCAAGTCAGTGCCCGGAAAATGATGAAAAAATGGGAAAACCCAAGGCGTAGGGCCCAGGGGGTAACAGCAGGAATATTGCAAAAGCTTGAAAATGGAAAACAGGGACGAAAAACCAAAGACAAAAAATTTTGACAAAAATAAACCCCCCAACAAGCTAAAAAGTGAAAAAGACCCAGAAGAAAAACTTTGGTTCCCGGGATGCCCGGGAAAAGAGGAGACTACCCCAAAAATGACATTGGGGCAGGGAGCAATTTGGGGACACTCTGACAGATGGACATAAACTTGGGACAAAAACAGTACTGATGAAATTCCCAGAAGGTCTGATAAAGAGGGAAATCAGACGGGAAGGGTCTTAAACCTTTTCTTCCCTAAAATTTTCGTCCAAGGCGGCTGCATCTAGTTCGCGGGGCTGCAGAGCAGAGTCGACCCAAAAAACTCCCTGCCAGTTTCAAAAAGTCGACCCGTATTTTTGACTTTCTTTTAAAAAAAAGCGGGGCTTTAAAAGCAAGCAGGGGGGTGGGCCCCCCAAGCGACCCCAACCCCCAGAGATCCCCGGGTAAAAAGAAGGGTTGCCCCAAAACCCAACAGTTTAGGGAAAGGGCCCCGGGCCCCAAAAGTACTTTGTAGTCAGCCCCCTTTTATCCAACCCACCCTAGGAGGGGGAACAAAGTCAAAGGGACAAAAGGAAAGTATGAAATTTGGTCCCAAACATTTCTGAATTCCCAATGTTTTTTGGACTTTTACAAAATTTTTAAAAACAGTGATTTTATTAATTTTTTTGGGTTTTTCTTAAACTTCCTATTTTTCCTAACTGAAACTTTTGTACTTTTGTTTTAAAATCAGCTTTTTTTTGGGATGACTTTTTTAAATATTCACTTCCAAAAAGGGAAGCTGACCCCCAAGGGAAGATACTCTGGGGATTTAATCGAAAGGGTTTAAAAAATTTTTTTGTTGGTTTTTTTTCCCACGCATCCGGGGTTTAGAAACAAGAAAAAACAGTTTTTTTACAAATGGGGACAGACACCTCTTTTTTTCTGAAAAAAACCATAATATAAATTTGTTCATACATCCCCACCAAAATAAATTCTTTTTTTTGGAATAAAAACAGGGCCTTTTTTTGGAATTGAAGTATTTGGATCAATGCTTAGCGATATATAGGGAAACAAACATGGTGATTTTTTCATTAGTAAAGGGAGTTTTTAATGCAAGAAGGCAATGGGAAAACTATCGCTTTAGGGGAAAAGAGAGCAGGGAATTTCCCCGAACCCCAAAATGTAAATTTTCCTGACAAAAATTCATTACCCAAAGGGAAAATTTCAAGATGCCAACATCAACAACTTTTTGGGGGAAAAAACTAATTGAACTTTGTAATATGCATGACTGTATAAAAAATTAAATGGCCTTTGCACCCGGGGTTTTTATGATAGTTTTACATTTATTGGACATTTTTGGTGAAAGTAAAGGGGGGGACTTCTTTTTTTGATCTGTGGGAAAATTTAATTTATCGTTCATATTTTCCCTCTTTAAAAGTAGAGAGTATTGTAGAGTCAGACCATTTTTCCAGTAAGTATGAAAAGGGAGATCGGGAGACAAGCCGGAAAAGGGGTTTTTTATTAAAAGAAAACAAAATGAAAATAAAGTTTGTGAAAAAATTTATTTTGGGAAAGAAGCATATAGAGATGGTTTTTTTAAATCATGGGGGAAACAAAGATTTTCCAAAAAAGAATGTTTATAGCTTAAGGATTTAAAAAAAAGATGTAACAAATGCCCTTTTTAAAATTTGTACATTGTCTTAAAAATGCAAGCAAAAAGTTTTGGTTTTTTCAAACGGTTTTCACAAAAAAAAGGGTCAGCTTTGGTTTTTATGATGAGTGTAAAAATTTTGAAAAAAAAAAC
The DNA here is from genome assembly GCA_028751875.1 of Rapana venosa. Taxonomy (NCBI): domain Eukaryota; kingdom Metazoa; phylum Mollusca; class Gastropoda; order Neogastropoda; family Muricidae; genus Rapana; species Rapana venosa. Next base: position 19,634,931 of record CM054152.1, on the reverse strand, counting down.
TAGAAGAAAACTTTAAAACCCCTTTCGATTTTTTTCCAGAAAGGAAAAAGAAAGAATTATTTATGTTGAAAATAGAAAGAGGGATAAGCGTTGCCCAAAAGCCCAAAAAAACTCCCTTTTAACAGGCAAAAACTGAAAAAATTAGCAAATGAGGCGAAAAAGCCCCCCCTAGTTTTTTTGGAAGGGAATTTCGTAATTGGGTCTTTGGGAAAAAAGAATAGAATTAAAAAAACAACAATTTCCACAGATGACTGGTTTAAAACCCCTTTTAAAAAAAATCTTTTTAGGGGAATTTAAAGATGAGTGTATTTGAAATTTACATTGTGAATGATTTATTTTGAGGAAATAGACCCTGGGGTTAAAAAAAAAAAAATAAAAAGAAGAAGAAGTTAGTCATGCTATTTGAAGACTGAAAAAAAACAAAGCAAAACGGAATTGGGTGAAATTTTTCTGAAAATGATAAAAAATGGTGGTCCCAAAAAATAAATGTATTTCGGTAAAGCTATTTAATTTTAATTTTTTACCAAAGGGATTTTCCCTCAAGGGAAAGGTCTTTAAAAACCCTAATTTTTCCTCTGTATAAAAAAAGGAGATTCCCGAGAATGTTGATTTAAATTTAGGGAGTTTTTCTCTTAAAATATAGTATCTAAATGTTACCTACCCTATTGAATGTTCGTTGTATAAAAATGGTTAGAAAGAAAAAAAACCCAATTCAGGAAAAACAGGGGTTTTCGTCAAAATATCTACCGTTTTAAAATATTTTTCCCTTTTTATGCCACAAATTTTTGAAAATAAATGCTAAAAAAAAAAAAAAAGTTGTTTTGTTGCCTTTGTAGTTTTAAAAAAGGGCCTTTTGACCAAAAGGTTTAAATGACAGGTTTTAAGGGATATCAAACAGCAAGGGGGAAAAAAAGGGGAAATTTTTTTTCATCACTTTGGGGGTATGAAAAGTCTTTTTCAGATGCATAAAGAGCAAAAAAACGAAATTTAAATTTAAAATGTTTCAAACCCCCCTGGGGGGAAGGGGCAAAGGGTGTGTTCAAGCCCTACATTGTTTTCAATGTTCAAATTTAAACAGTTAGCAAACTTTATGAATGAAAAAGGGAACACGGTGCAAACTGTTTTCCGGGTATCTTTGAGGGTTTTTTTACTTGTTATTTGCTGATGATTTGCATTAATGTCAACTAACCCCATGGTTTTCAAAATCATTAAAGGTTTAGAAACTTGTTGTTTTGGTAATATGAAAATTAAATGTAAAATAGTTTTTAAATAAGATTTGGTATTTAGGAAAGGGGGGCACTTAGGGAAAAAGTTTAAAAAGGGTTTTTTGATAAAAAAAGATTTTGAAGTATTAACAGTTATTGTATTTAAAGGGTTTAATTTTAAAATCATGATTTGCGCAAAAAGAGGTACATCACATTTTGGGGTTTTAAAGGGAAAAAAAACAGTTTTCGCTTAACAAAGTTTTTAATTTTAAAAAAAGACAGTAAATATATTTTTTTTAAAAATTTTTTATACCCAAAAACCAACCCAAAATGTTAATTCCTGAAATTTGGGGGTTGAATAGACTAAAAGCATCTAAAAAAAATACATTTTTAAGGGTTTTTAAAAGATTTTTTTGGGGGTTTTGTCAAGGCCCCCAAAAAAAAATGGTGTAGGAAATTGGGGAGGTTCCCCATTATAAGTAAAAACTTTTGTTTCTGGTAAGATTTTTTGGGTTTTTAAAAATTTTTCATATGGATTCGAAAGATTTGCCAAAATAAAGTTATTGTATGTTGTAGAATTAATAAAAAGGGGGAAACAAAGCTGGGGCTTTAAAAACCCGGAAATATTCTGCATAATGGGTTTAATATCGTTTGGTTAAACCAAAAGGGGGGGGGGACATAAAAATGTTTTTTAGTGCCCTTTTTAAAAAAAGATTGTAGATTGGGGTTTTCCCCGGAAAAGGAAAGGCACCATTTAGAGATCGCAGAGGGTATGATAGTTACAGAAAAAATTTAAGATTGTTTTTTAAAAAGAGAAGTTAAAAAGGGGAAATGGATAAATATTGCTTTTGGGGTTTCGTTACTCCAAATACGATGAATGAGCTACCAAATAAAAAATAATTTCAAAATCGTATAGTAGTTCAAAAAAATAAGCAAATGCCCTGTTTTTTAAAAACCAAATTGAGAATGAAGAACACCGTTTTTTTTTTTTTTAATTGCCCCGTCTAAAGAAAATTTGAGACACAAGTTTCTTTAAAAATTCGAAGGGGACTTCCTTTGCACGTGTACTCCCAAAATACAAAATTTTTACTGATAGACCCTAATTTATCACGATTTTTTTTTTTATGCAACCAAAAGAAGAAGGAAGATAACTTTATGAAATGGGTCCTTTTTTTGAGAAAAAAAAAACATCAAAAAAATTTTCGATTAGGGCGAAAGTGAATTTTTTTGTGAAAGAATATTCAAGAAAAGGGTGATGTAATTTTCTTTATTATTGCATATATCATTTCCTATTTTTATACATTGATTTTTAATTTGGGTTTTTAACACTTAAATTTAAAATGCCCAACCCCCACAACCCTTTATTCCCTTTTTATTTTGGCCTAAAGGCCCATTGTACAAAAAAGTCTGAAATTGAAGCTGAATTCTCTCCTCTCTATCTTTCTCTCTCTCTCTCTCTCTCTCTCCTCTCCTCTCCCCCTCTCTCTGTCTGTCTGTCTGTTCCCCTCTCTCCCCCTCTCTTTTTCTCTCTCCTTTTCTCTCTCTCTCCTCTCCTTTTCTCTCTCTCTCTTCATTTTCCCAAAATCATTTACTTTAAGAAAAGTCGAGGTTTTGAAAGTGAAAACCTCGAGCAGTATTATATAGAATGGTTATGTAAATATTGCTTTTTGTAAATATTGCTTTTTTTTTTTTTTTTTTTTAAAAGCTCTGCACCTTCATGAAATACTTTCCACCAGTACAATAAATAACCTGACCATCAGAAACAAAAATATCGTGCGCATTTAATTCTTAGTTTTAAGAATGGGCTATAACCGAATACTATTGTGCAAAATGATGTGGGAGTTGTTTGGAAGTACGGAAACATTCTCAAAGTAATAGAGGGGAAAAAACTAATACAACAAGAGAACGAATAAGGCGATTGGACAAAATGTGTGTGTGCGTGCGTGCGTGCGTGCGTGTGTGTGTGTGTGTGTGTGTATATATTTGAGAGAGAGAGAGACAGAGACATACCAAGAGAGAGAGAGACAGAGACATACCAAGAGAGAGACAGAGACACACACACAGAAACAGACATACCAAGAGAGAGAGACAGAGACACACAAACACAGAAACAGACATACCAAGAGAGAGAGACAGAGACACACACACACAGAAACAGAGACATACCAAGAGAGAGACACAGAGACACACACAGAGAGACAGAGACATACCAAGAGAGAGTCACAGAGACACACACACACAGAAACAGACATACCAAGAGAGAGACAGAGAACACACACAGAGAGACAGAGACATACCAAGAGACAGACACACACAGAGAGAGACAGATACATACCAAGGGAGAGAGACACAGAGACACACACAGAGACATACCAAGAGAGAGACACAGAAGACAGCGTCGGAGACCTAATCCACATTTAACAAAAAACGACAATCGAAGAAAAGAAGAAGAAAAAACAACCTGTTACGCTGCTGATACTTCACTTCACTTCACTTCACTTCACTACACTTCAAAGATACGGTCAACGAGAGAGTGAGAACACTTGTAAAGGAGTGCTGAAAGGAGGCAGAAACAAAGCCAGGCTGCTCTACTGGGCACTCCAAAGACAGGGAAGATGCCTCAGCTCACAGTGTCTGGGGGATACTGCCCTTCTTCAGTGCAGCACAGAAACAGGAGACGGTGGAGTACTGAGGGTGTGTGTGTGTGTGTGTGTTGGGGGGGGGGGGGTCTGTGGGTTTGTATGTGAGTGTGGTGTGGTGATGTGGTATGTGTGTGTGTGTGTGTGGGGGGGGGGGGGGGTGTATGTGTATGTATTTTTATTTATTTTATTTTAATTCTTTTATATCGAGGATAATGGAATAAGCACTCATGTGTGCTTTTTTCATCAGTCCCCCGTGTGTATGCGGTTTTTGTAAATTCTGTCATCTGTTCCCACCGGCACGCAATGGCCTACTCTTACGAAAAGCGGAACAGGATTTAACGTGTGCACAAGATGTTCTGCGTGCGTTCGCACACGGGGCCTCGGTTTATGGTCTCATCTGAAGGACTTTGGGGAGAGTGGAGTCTGCACTGATAATAACTTCAGGGGAAAATATCCCCTTGAACAAGAATCGAACCCGGGTTGTCAGATTGCGAGCGCAATGTTATGACCACTGGGCTATCCCGTCCCCCTTGTATGTGTGGTGTGTATGTGTGTGTGTGTTTATGTGTGTGTGTGTGTGTGTCTGTGTGGTGTGTATGCGTCTGTGGTTTGTGTGTGTGTGGTATGTGTGTGTGTGTATGTGTGTCTGTGTGTGTGATGTGTGTGTATATGTGTGTGTGGTGTGTGTGTATGTATGTGTGTGTGTGTGTGTGTGTGTTGTGTGTGTGTGTGTGGTGTGTCAAGTTACCACAGTAACAGAAAGAGGACTGGCTCTTGATGTTATTTCAGTCACAGAAAACGTCTGGTGACCACTAGCGTTAAAAGGAAACCTCAACCAAACCTTGAGTACTTCACTTTTTAAACATACATACAGAATTATACACATTGTATATGCACGCACGCGCATAAGCATACTCACTCGCGCACTCGTCCACACGTATATGCGCACGTGTGCGTTCACACACACACACACACACACACACACACACACACACACACACACACACACACACACACACACACAAGCGCGCGCGCACACACACACAACACACACACACACACACACACACACACACACACACCACAGCATACGCGCGTGCCCGCGCGAAGGAATAAAAATTAATGCACAAAGATGCGTATGTACAACAGTAATAAATGCACAAAGAGATGTACATACAATAATGTTTCGTGCACACAGAGATGTTTGTACAATAATACTTCATGCACAACGAGATGTTTGTACAATAATACTTCATGCACTTAGAGATGTTTGTACAATAATACTTCATGCACTTAGAGATGTTTGTACAATAATACTTCATGCACACAGAGATGTTTGTACAATAATACTTCATGCACACAGAGATGTTTGTACAATAATACTTCATGCACACAGAGATGTTTGTACAATAATACTTTACGCACAACGAGATGTTTGTGCAATAATACTTCATTCGCTTAGAGATGTTTGTGCAATAATACTTCACGCACAACGAGATGTTTGTGCGATAATACTTCACGCACAACGAGATGTTTGTGCAATAATACTTCATGCACAACGAGATGTTTGTACAATAATACTTTATACACACAGATGTTTGTACAGTAATACTTCATGCACACAAAGATGTTTGTACAATACTACTTCAATCACACAGAGATGTTTGTACAAAAATACTTCATGCACACAGATATATTTGTACAATAATAGTTCGTGCACACAGAGATGTTTGTACAATAATACTTCATGCACACAGAGATATTTGTACAATAACACTTCACGCACAACGAGATGTTTGTACAATAACACTTCACGCACAACGAGATGTTTGTACAATAATACTTCACGCATACAGAGATATTTGTACAATAATACTTCATGCACAACGAGATGTTTGTACAATAATACTTCACGCACACAGATATATTTGTACAATAATACTTTATGCACAACGAGATGTTTGTACAATAATACTTCACGCACACAGATATATTTGTACAATAATACTTCATGCACAACGAGATGTTTGTACAATAATACTTCACGCACACAGATATATTTGTACAATAATACTTCATGCACAACGAAATGTTTGTACAATAATACTTCATGCACAACGAAATGTTTGTACAATAATACTTCATGCACACAGAAATGTTTGTACAATAATACTTCATACACACAGAGATGTTTGTACAATAATACTTCATGCGCACAGAGGCGTACATACACTAATACTTAATGCATAAAGAGTTTTTCGTACAATGATACTTCATGCTCAAAGGTGTACAAACAATAATACGTCATGCACACGGGGGTGTACTTACAATAATGCTTAAAGCACACAGAGGTGCACGCACATACAATAATACTCGAAGCACAAAGAGGCGTACACACACTGTCCAAGAATGAAGAGTACCATGAGTACTTTCGATACACTCTAGGGGTTTGTTCTCTTTTTTGTTTTTGTTAACGGCGGCACTGTAAGCAGAATAATAATGATAACAACAACAACAACAGTAATAATAACAATGATAATGATGATAATAATAATAATAAATAAGTGAATTTATATGGCGCCATATCTTACACAGACAAATCAAAGCGCTTGCACTCAACTCATTCTTACACAGTCATGCAACCATCAGCACTTAATAGTTCTAACAAGTCAGCCACTGTACACATCACTACCTCTGCTAAAGGCTGGCTATGCAGAAGATTCGTACTCTTTATAATACCAGCTCCGGGGAGAACTTCGGATGCCTCCTGGCAATTTTGTGTATTTTATATTTCTACCTTAGAACTACTGACATGAATCCATGTTGTGTGTGTACATGCTCAATCATCTGTGTGTGCACCTTAGAACTACTGACATGAATCCATGTTGTGTGTGTACATGCTCAGTCATCTCTGTGTGCACCTTAGAACTACACATGATTCCATGTTGTGTGTGTACATGCTCAGTCATCTCTGTGTGCACCTTTGAACTACTGACATGAATCCATGTTGTGTGTGTACATGCTCAGTCATCTGTGTGTGCACCTTTGAACTATGACAATCCATGTTGTGTGTGTGCACATGCTCAGTCATCTATGTGTGTGCACCTTAGAACTACTGACATGAATCCAAGTTGTGTGTGTGTACATGCTCAATCATCTCTGTGGGTGCAGCAGAGAGGCCCCACTCAAGCCATCATGAGGCAGCGGTAGACCTGCACAAAGCTTTCCTCCCAAAGATTCAACAAAAACAGAAACAGAACCATAACAGCCAAGCTAACAAACGAAGGTCATCAGAAACCCTCCGCCTGATGGACTCTCGTCAGCATCACAAATCCAAAATGTGCCGATATCATTTTTCCAACAAAAAGAGGATCCATGAAGTCGGAATGCGGCTCCCTAAATGGTGGATAAAACGGTTGCATACGCCAAATCTCACCGTTGGTGAAACCTTGGAGCTCTAGCTGAGGAACGATTTTTTTTTAAACCAAATAAAGCAGAAAGGTGGGGGGGGGGGGGGGGGGGGGGGGGGGGGGGGTGAAGTTACAACCAAAGAGACAAGTTTAAGAAAATGTCTTTTGTACAAAGAAACGAAAGTGAAATGCAAAGAACTTTAGGTACAAAGCATTTAAAGAAAAAAAGGTGCTCAAGTGGTACTTTAGATACAAAGAAGTAAGTATCGAAGAAACGTAAGCAGTGACTGTAGTTCAGCTCAAAGTAGCAACAAGACTTTTTTTTTAAAAACAGCATAGTTGCCTGCCTGCAGAAGACATTGGTAGCTGAGCTAAAAAGAAAGAGAGGGTAAAGAAGTGCCTGGTGTCCATCGCCTGGCAGTGAGGACCGGAGTCACTGTATAATGGTTTGATGGTGAGGGGACACCCGAGATCTTAAAAGGCACTGGAGACACTGCAAGCTTGTTTGACATCTGACTTTTAACGTCACCGTTCTTGTTCTTGTGGATACCGTTGACTTCACAATGTTGTCATTCTACCTTTCTGCTCTTCCCAAACCTCTTTGCCTCCTCCTCAAACTTCCCCTCTCGTCTACGTCTTACCTTCAAATCGCCCCCTCGCTTTCTCTCAATCATCACGTTTCTCCGTTTATCTTTCTCTAGTTTTTGTTTGTTTGTTTTGTTTCTTTCTTCGGGTTTAACAAACTTTATTCTATTAACAAATTACTGCTTAAGTGTTAACAGCTGCCGAACGTGGTAAAGACACCAAGTTCGCGATTTGCTATTCACCCATGCTCCCTGCAGAAAGTAACACCAATTCTGCTTTTGTCAAGAAATTGTTCACATGCATTAAATAATACACAAATATTGTTTTCACACATGCGTACCAGCCACATTTCAGTTATTTCAGACCTTCTTGAAAAGTGTTCTTTTAATGTGTATGTATGTATGTTCTTTCGAGCCAGAAGGCCCATAGAGCCGGAGCTTATCCCGGTTTCTGTAGCGTTAAGCGAACTGATGGTTTTTCACCACCCCTGTGACAGGACGCTAGTCTGTCGCCAGATACTTCCCCAGCAGAGCTGGTACCCACTTGTACACCTGGGTGGAGTGAGGAAAATAGGAGTAAAGTGTCTTTCCCAAGGACACAACACCGAGCCGAGCGGGGATCGAACCCGCGACCTCTGGATCACGAGTTGACCGCCTAAACCACTCGACCACGGTGCCTCCTTCTTTTAATGTGTAGGTGTTTTTTTGTTTCTGGTAACAGGTAAAGAGTTCCTGCAGTGGCGGGAAGGAAGAAAGATGTTAAGCTAACGGTTTTCAATTTCAACATGGCGGCGAAACGTATGGTAGATGGAGCCAAGTCTTTCTGTGCTAAAGTTGCTCTGTCTGCTTTGTTCGTTGAGCGCTATGATTGTTCATGCCGTTTCTTTCTGTGTTTTTTGTGTGCAGTCTTTTCAGAAGCATGTTTGATAGTTTCTGCTGTGACAGTAACGTAGTGTGGCTTAACAGCAGAGAAAGAAGTAACCAGTTATTGTGTAACCTTACCAACTGATGGCGCTTTTTACATTTACGTACATTACTTGTGTGTGTTTGTGTGCGCGCGCGCGCGTGCGTGCGTGCGTGTGTGTGTGTGTGTGTGTGTGTGTGTGTGTGTGTGTACGAGAGAGAGATTTCAAATCAAGAGAAGTGTAAGCTAAGAAGAGGGAGATATAGAAAGAAAACATTCTCTTGAGCTGCGTTATTGTTTGTCCTAAAGTGAAACGTCGTGTTACTGAAATCCCAAGGCTGACACCCGAAACTTTCGGATTGGTATTGGACTAACTGAGATTGAACATGAATAAGTTCCGATTTTAAAGTAATGGAATGGTTGAGGTTGATAACCGAAGAGTTCTTTCTAAACACGCTGTCTTATCCGTGTATGACAGCAAGACACTTTTCAGAATTTAGAAGTCAATGGCATTCACAAAAATATTTGATATTCTTGAGGCCTATTTTAGCCGCCATCGAAAGATGATGATAAAAAAGAAAAAGATAATATGCTTAAAATAAATATTCGTTGCGTAAAAAAAGCAGAAATATTGATAGCAGAAAACACCTAGCGAATCTCTGTGCCTCATGTTTGGGGATCCTGTTGAAAGGATGCAAGGGAGGTCATAAAGTTTGTATCCAGCCATGTTGTCAGACTTAAGTTAGATGACAACCCAAACATTGCCATACACTGACAGTGCAAGCGCAAGCAAGAAAAGTTAGGGGAGAATTAATACAGTGTGATAAAACGACATCATTAGACATTTTCTTAAAGAAGGAAATGAGTAAATGAACTCATATTTTCCAATGGGAAAAGTAATACGAAACAATGATACATTTTCTCAAGAAGGAAACGAGCTAACCAAGTCATGTTTTCAAAAAGGGAAAAAATCAATATGACATGACGATACGTCTTCTTTAAAGAGAAAAATAATGAGTAAACGAACACGGCATACTGATACCTGTAAGTGATGGTTTTCAAAGGGAAAAAGGAACTACCTTAATACATCATGATACGATTTCTCACAGAAGGAATCGAGTAAAACGAAGCTGTGACTTTCAAAGGGAAAAATTAATACCACATCACGATACATTTTCTCAAAGAAGTGGATCGAGTAAAACGAAATCATGTGTTGTCCAAAGGGGAAAAACTGAAACGCGTTAATGAACAGTGGGAAGGAGAAGGACAGGGCAGTAATAATAACTGCCCAAGTCAGAAACGATCTCTGTGAAACCAGAGATCTCGGCAGAGGAGATGGCAGGACTGGAAAGAGATGACAGTCTCCCGAATCATGTAATTGTTCTTTCTGGAGCACAAACGGGATTAATTAGCAGCTTATGCCCTCCCTTTGATCAACCCGACCCTGGGTTATTACACCCAGAGATTTTATACTCTTCTGTCTGTCTGTCTGTCTGTCTCCTCACTCTCTCTCACGCGCGCACACACACACACACACACACACCACACACACACACACACACACATACACAAATATTGGCTGTGGGATAAACTCTTTCAAAGAGAGCATATATATATATATATATTTTATATATATATATATATATATATATATATATATATATATATAATATATATATATTATATATATATATAAAGGGCTGGATGACAAAAGGTATCTGAGTGCATATCTGTAAACTCTTGGAAATAAATATCATAATCATTATCACACCACACCATTTCTCTTCTTGCCTCTCTGTTTCCACCCCCCCCCCCCCCCCCCCCCCCACCCCCTGCTCTCTCTCTCGCCCTCTCTCCCTCTGTCTCTTTATCTCTGTCTCTGTTTCTGGACAGTGGATAGTTTAGCCCTTTGCGGAGACTTCATTGATCTTGCTAACGGCTTTTTATTCATTGGCATTTTCCGACATTGCATTCTAATTACGATGGCGAATAAATAATAGTGTAGAAAAGACCAGGGGTGGAGTAGCACAGTGGTCAGAGCTAGCCTTGCATGGGCACTTGGTCTGTGATCCCCGAAAGAAAAGACAAAAACGGATGAAGGGAAGAAAAATGCATCAGTCAATTTCTAACATACTAATTTTGTATTGGTCAATTTCTAACACACAATTTTCACATCAGTCAATTTCTAACACAATTTTTGTATCAGTCAATTTCTAACACAATTTTTGTATCAGTCAATTTCTAACATACAATTTCTGTATCAGTCAATTTCTAACACACAATTTTCACATCAGTCAATTTCTAACACACTGTTTTCACATCAGTCAATTTCTGATCTACAATTTTTCCATCAATCTGTTTCTAACACATAATTTTTCCATCATTTTATTTCCAACATACAAAGATTACATCAGTCAGTTTCTAACACAATTCTTTTTACATCAGTCTATTTCTGACACACAATTTTTACATCAGTCTATTTCTAACAGACAATTTTTACATCAGTCTCTTTCTAACGTAAATTTTACATCAGCCAATTTCTAATACGCAATTTTTACATCAGTCTTTTTCTAACAACATTTTTACATCAGTCTTTTTCTAACAACATTTTTACATCAGTCTATTTCTAACACAACATTTTTTACAACAGCCAATTTCTAACTCAGTTTTTACATCAGTCATGTGTGTGTGTGTGTGTGTGTGTGGAGGAGGGGGGGATAAAAAACCTATCGAAAGAAAAAAGATCTAATTTAGGCCTGGTTAGTTGTTTGAGATATAAAGCATAAGATACTCTCGCAATTTCTTAAAAGGACAGTGGCAAAAAGAAGAAACTCGATAAGGCTTTGTAGCATGTAGTGATAGCTTGAGATGGTACCAAAAAACATGATACACAGTTTCTGCGGCAATTTCGCCGATAGTTTTGCCAAAACGCTGGTGCTTAAGGCAAGAGCTAAAAAACTAGAAATCTCCCTTTCAGGGCTAATGAAAAATAAAGCTTCTGTCATGACAAGAAGACTTCAGATAATCTAAAATTAATAAAAGCCGCGAGCTTCCGAGAGAAGAGAGGTACTAACCTACCCTCACAGCCTAGCCCAGCCAGATGACTGAAATCCCCCAAAGCCCCCCACACACGAAGGAAACCTAAGCCGGGTACTGAGCTTAAAGTCACCCAGCAATCCGCAATACCCTGAAGAAGTCATCTGCCTCGCAAACACCCTACACCCCCAACTCTCAACGCGATCCCCCCCATCTCGCAGGCTGACCCCGAAAGAGACAACCTTGCCCTTTCCTGACCTTTGACACGTAATACGATGACCGTTTTTCTCGCCTTCCGTTGGGGAGATTGCCTTTGATGTGGGGATTGACGAGGTCGTCATCCAGCGATACCCGACACCCGTAACCCGAGCCCAAGAGGGTGGGCTTGACTTCAGGGTAGAGTGGTGGTGGTGGTGGAGATGATGGCGGTGGTGATGATGATGATGAGGATGATGCTTTAAGAAGGAAGGAGGGAGGCGAGTGCTGGGGAGAAAAACAAAGGGGAAGAGAGAGAGAGAGGGGGGGGGGGGGGGGGGGGGGGGGGGGGGGGGGGAGGCTGGCAGGAGGGAGAGGGAGGGATGGAATGAGGCGGGTGGGCGTGCGAGGTGTGGAGAGAGCGGGTCGAGTCAGGGACAGGTGTGAAAGCGGGGACAAAGACACTGCTGCCTTGGATGGAGAGAGAGATAGAGAGAGAGAGAGGGGGAGAGTGCCTGTTTCCTAGTCTATACCTTCACAACAACACGGTCACGGAGAGGAGTCTGTCTCGCTGTGAGTGAGTGTGAGTGTGTGTGTTAGTACAGTTTAGTTCTGACAGAACGGTCACTGGCCACGGCTGGCTGGCTGGCCGTGGCGGACTGTTGACCAAACTAAGTCTAGGCTAGTCAGTGGCTCCGAGTTCTGCTGGACACCATAGCCTACACACAGGCCTTGGGGGTCAGCTTCCTTTCCGGCCTGTTGTGTGGTTGGTGGTCAGCACAGTGCAGTGCGGTGCAGAGATACAGGCAGATAAGGTGGTGAGGGTCTGCTACTGTCATTTCTCTGGCCTCTAACGGGAAGTGACGTAAATGACTTCCGGCTGTCCTTGACAGGAGTGGTGGACTGGGTTTATGTCTGGTGATGGACTGGATTTATTTATGGTGATGGACTGGATTTGTTTCTGGTGGTGGACTGGATTTGTTTCTGGTGGTAGACTGGATTTATTTCTGGTGATGGACTGGATTTATTTCTGGTGATGGACTGGATTTATTCCGGGTGGTGGACTGGATTAGAAAGATGTTGGAGATGTCACCTTTTTGCGCGATACTGCACCAGTTATTGCCCTTACTGACGAAGGTGTAAGTTATCGCCCTTCTGATATGTTTCCCTATCTTTTGCAATTATTATGACTGAGTTATTGCGGGATTTTAGATGATCTGCTGCTTGTTGGTTGCCTGTTTGTTTGATTATTGGGGTTTTGTTGTTGTTGTTGTTTGTTTTGTTTTTGTTTATTGCTTTTTTTTCCAAAAGTAATCTGAGCACGTGTCTTTTATCTGACTTTGGCTGCTCAGTGTATTTGACAATATTTAAGTAAAGCTTCTGGTATTTATCTATCTATTCTTGAATCGTGGATATAAAAAATAAAACCAAAATACCCTGTCAGTTCTCAATTCAGGTCATGATGTTGAAGGTGTCAGTTTTCTTTTCAGTCCCAAACACGTTAAAGTTTATTTCAGTAGTTCCAGAGTGGGGGATGAAACAGGAAGCAGAAAAATCATGCGGTACACTTGCATGCCTGTCATTGCTCTGGCACCCACACACACACACACACACACACACACACACACACACACACACACACAAGTTCTATGCACATTCTGCGTATTATTGTCAAAAACCTTTGAATTGTGAACGTGTTCTTGTCTGCAGGTTCTATCGTTTGATTTCTAAGAATTGACGATTTGGGGGGTTTTGCGAGTTCTTTACAGTTTTGACTGTGTGGGAGACCTTGCTGCCAATTCCTTTCACCTTACACTGGTCTCTATGTTTGAATTCTGATAACGTTCTGGTTGCAATCTCCTCCTCTTCCCCCCCCCCCCCCCCCCCCCCCCCCCCCCCCCCCCCACCCCTCAGGAGTGTGCTGGCTGCAAGTTCTTTTCTGTTCTGACTTCGAAACCTTGTTGTTAACTTCTGTACATCCTAGGCGTATTTCTTTACCTCAATTTTTTTTTCTGTTGTTGTTGTTTGGGTGTTGTTGTTTTTGCTTTGATATTAAGTGGCATGTGTTAGGTTACAAGGTGTCAGGCTTGTGCTGGGATAAACTATTGCTCGCTCTCGGCTCTTTATTATTGTCGCTCACTGTGTGACATGGTAATGATTTATAACACCACGCCCACCGGCAATGACAACCGGCTTCATGTGTGCCTTCCACACCAGAGAGAGAGAGAGGATTTGGTGCGGGCTTCGGTACTGAACAACAACTACTACTAGTAGTACCACTACTACTACTACTACTTTCTGTTTGCTTGGTGAATGGCTGGGCTGTTCCTATTTTGACAGTGGTGGTGCAGCAGATGTGTGGTTTTTCTTCTAACTGTGCTTAGTTGTTGAAGAGACTGCCCGAGTAGAAGTTTCGAAATTAGCGCAGATTTGAGTCAGCTCGTGTCAGTGTATGTCAAGTTTTGGAAAGACACATAGAAATGTTGCTAGTTTGTGTGTGTGTGTGTGTGTGTGTGTGTGAGTGTGTGTGTGTGTGTGTGTGTGTGTGTGTGTGTGCTTGTTGGGAGGGGGTTGTTTTGTTTTTTTAGTGGCAGTAGGCAGAGACAACTGTGAGATTTATCAGTGTGTTTGTGCGTGTGAATGAATGAGAGAGAGGAGCAGGGGGTGTTTGTGTGTGTGTGTGTGTGTGTGTGTGAGTTGCGCGGTTGTGTGTGTGAGAGAGAGAGGAGTAGGGGTGTGTATGTGCGTGCGTATGTGTACGGTTGTGTGTGTGTGTGCGCGCGCGCGCGCGTGTGAGTGTATGCGTGCGCGCGCGTAGGTGCGTGCATGTCTGTACAGTACTGTTTTTCGATTCAGTGGCATGACTTAGTTGGCGGTATAGTAGTTCCTGCAGAAACTGCCTTCTGCTAGACACACTACAGTGCTTGTTTGTACCATCGACCCTGTGCACACTCTACATACAACACAGGCATGCCGAAATAGCCCATGTTGACCAACAGTACTCCCTGCAGAAAGTACCGCTGTTTCCTCACAGTACAAGTACCTCTGTTTCTGCACAGTACAGTTGTTTTTGCACAGTATCATTGTTTCTGCACAGCGCCGTTGTTTCTGCACAGTTGTTTCTGCACAGTACCATTGTTTCTGCACAGTCAACGCAAGTATGATGTTTCACCACCACCGGTGCGGGGTGAAAGGGTAGATCCTCGGTGATTCACGGAAACATTAATGCTTGTTCAAGCTGCTACCGTAGCGCAGTAGTGGGCCTACGTAACTATGTATTCGCAAGTGTGTTAACACAACCCGTTCTCTCTCACGGCATAATGCGCTCGTCAGTGACAGGTTTGTGACCCAACGTAATGTCGATTTGGGTTTAAACATCTATGCTAGCAAAATTTGGTACATGTATCATCTTCCCTAATAAAGGATTATTCACAGCAACGAAAAACTCATCGATATTGTATCAGTGACAGACATATTCAGAGAAAAAAACAACAACAGACCGGTCAAAATTTAGCAGTGATAAAGATACTTAGTACTAATCCAAACTTGTCGATATTCATTAGTGATAAATATATGCAGTACAAAAACATATTCGTTGATATTTATCAGTGTTTCAAGACATTCAGTCCAACAACAAACGTGTTGATATTTATCACTGATATAGATATTCAGTACAAAAACACATTAATGTAAGCGATAGCGATATTCAGCGCAAAACAAAACTTCTTGATATTTATCACTGATAACTATACTCAGAGCAACAGAAAGGAGTTTGTCGATATTGTACAGGTTATTCAAATGCCGTGGGCCTAGGCCTAGTGTGAACCATACTCCATGCAAGACTGGCTCATTCCTTATTAACCCACTAAACTATCAGCACAGCAAGTCGCCACGAAAAGCAATCTCCTCTGAAGAATGATCCCGCAGAGATTTTAGTTTGTGTCTGCGTAACCCTAAGGCTACATACAGCCAGTCAACTGTTATGACTGTGGATGGTGTTCTTATTATCATTCAACCAACACTGATGTGGTTGTCGCGCCTTTTCTTTTACCCCTGCGTTGTGTAAGAGGCCCGAATCAAGGGGAAGAAAGCCAGAAGTGACTTGTTCGGATTAGAGTGTGGAGTGGAGTAGTCGGTCCTGATTAGGTTGGTGATAGTTTGGGATGTGTGTGTGTGTGTGTGTGTGTGTGTGTGTGTGTGTGTGTTGTGTGTGTGTGTGTGTGTTTGGGCATGTTAGAAGGCGAGTGGGCTGTGTGTTAGATTGTGGTTTCTGTTTGTGTTGTGTATCTTTTGCCTAAGTATGTATGTCCCAAGCTGTGATTGTTTTGCGATTTGATTGTCGGTTTGTCTGTCAGTCTGGTGTCTAGTCTGTTAGTTGTGTGTGTGTGTGTGTGCTGTGTGGTGTGGTGTGGTGTGTTGTAGCGTGTGTGTGTGTGTGTGTGTGTGTTGTGTGTGTGTGTGTGTGTGTGTGGTGTGGTGTGGTGTGTTGTGTGTGTGTGTGTGTATGCTGTGTGTGTGGTGTGTTGTAGTGTGTGTTGTGTTGTGTGGTGGTTGTGTATGTGCGTGCGTGCTTTGTGTTGTGTGTGTGTGTGTTGTGTGTGTGTGTGTGTGTGTGTTAGTGGTTAAATCTTCAGATTTAACGTCCTTCCACCGAAAAGCCATATTAGACGGGGTGTGTGTTTATCTATCTATCTATCTATCTATCTATCTATCTATGTATTCTTTTTATCTATCTATCTTCTTTTGTATCGAGGATAATGGAATAAGCACTTATGTGCTTTTTTACATCCAGTCCAGTGTTTGTGTGTGTGTGTGTGTGTGTTGTGTTCTTCAGTTTTAACGTCACTCCACCGAAAAGTGATATCAGACTCTGTGTGTGTGTGTGTTGTGTGTGTGTGTGTGTGTGTGTGTGTGTGTGTGTGTGTTTTGTGTGTGTGTGTGTGTGTTTGTGTCTGTCCTCTCTCTCTCTCTGTCTCTTTCTCTCTCTCTCTCTCTCTCTCTCTCTCTCTCCTCTCTTCTCTCTTCTCTCTCTCTCTCTCTCTCTCTCTCTCTCTCTTTTCTGTCTGTCTCTCTCTCTCTCTCTCTCTCTCTCCTTCTCTCTCTCTCTCTCTCTCTCTCTCTCCTCTCTCTCTCTCTTTCTCTCTCTTCAAGGGCTGGATGTAAAAAAGTCTTATACTTATTCTATTACCCTCAGAAAATAAAATTTCGTCGTAATTTCGTTTCTCTCCTCTCTGCATTTGTCAATGAGAAAGTCAGTTTGTTTTGTGTCTGTATTTGTCAGTAAGTCAGCTTTTTTTTCTTTTACAAGAGCGCTCTGCATTATTTCTTCTTTTTTTTTAATGAGTAAGTTGATATGTTTAAATCTGTACTCGTCAATATGTGTATCTCTGTACTCGTCAATCAGTCAGTCAGTCTGTCTGTCTGTCTGTCTCCCTATTGTCTGTCAGTGAGTAAGTCAATCTGGTTTTCTATTTTATTTTTCTTGACGTAAGTGGAATATGCCATTACTTGTGTTCGAGTGTGTTATGGAAATATGCATTCTCCTGTTACTCTTAACGATTTTTAGTTCTCAGAACGCTACGCATCTGGCACCTCAGTTTCTGTCTCTTTCTCTGTCTGTCTCTCTGTCTGTCTCTCTCTCTCTCTCTCTCTCTCTCTCTCTCTCTGTCTCTCTGTCTCTCTGTCTTTCTGTCTTTCTAATTTTGTCCATTTCTCACTGTCGTTTCTTCTTCTTCTCCCCTCCTCCTCCTCCTCCTCCTCCTCCTCCTCCTCTTTCTTCTTCTTCTTTTTCTACTTGTTGCTGCTGTTTGTGTTGTTGTGTTCTTCTTCTTTTTTTCTTCTTCTCTTCTTCTTCTTTCTTCTTCTTCTTCTCTTCTTTCTTCTCTTCTTCTTCTTCTTCTTCTTCTTCTTCTTCTTCTTCTTCTCTTCTCCTCCTCTTCCTCCTCCTCCTCCTCCTTTGCATTCTTCTTTTCATTCTTCTTTGCACTTTTCGTGGTCTACTTCCCCTTGTTGTTGTTGTTATTATTATTATTATTCTGCTTCTTCTTCTTCTTCTTCTTCATAATCAGCCCCAGTCAGAGCGCATAGTGCTTGGCTGATGTCTGACATTTCAAGACTCTCAGTATCGTAGTCAGATAGGAAGAGTATGCCATAGTGTCAATGTGTACAGACTTTGTCATAATAGTAAACATCGGTGGCACTCTGCACTTTACTGATATATACATACTATACATACATACATACAATACATAACATACATACATAAAACACATATATATATCTATATCTATCTATCTCTCTCTCTCTCTCTCTCATCTCTATATATATATAATAATATATATATATATATATATATATATATATATATATATATTATAGATAGATATAGATATATATAATATGTGTGTGTCTGTGTCTGTGTCTGTGTTGGGGTTTTTGTTGTTGTGTATTTATTTGATTACTTTGGATAAACAGATATGAGTATTCAACACAATTCAGTTTATTCTTATACCCTTATGAAAAAAGTTTACCAGCATAGAAATAGTGTTAAGAGACAGACAGCAGGCAGGCAGGCACAGAGAGGGAGAGGAGAGAGAGAGAGAGAGAGAGAGAGAGAGAGAGAGAGAAGAGAGAGAGAGAGAGAGAGAGAGAGAGAGAGAGAGAGAGAGAGAGAAAGCAAGCAAGAAAAAGAGAGAGAGAACACGGAAGTTGATACAAGATCTTGAAGCAAAAACTGATGATAGTGACAATAGTTTATGCTCTTGACGACGACGACGACGACGACGACGGCAATGATGATGATAGATAACTGTTGTTGAGGAAGGCAAAAAGTGCTGAGGAGGATGATGGACATAATGATAACACCCATGATAATGAGGATGGTGAGAATGATAGCGTGAAAATTGTGATGGTGATAATAATAATAATAATAATAATAAACAATGACAATGACGACGATGATGATTTTGTATAACTATTGTTGATGACTATGTTTCAGGCGTGGACAGTGGCGACAACACACTGACCGAACAACAGAGGAACCTGGTCACAGCCCTCGGCAAATCTAAAGAGACCAAAGGTCAGTTAGTGTTTCCTGCTCTCTCTCTCTCTCTCTCTCTCTCTCTCTCTCTCTCTCTACTCTCTCTCTCTCTCTCTCTCTCCTCTCTTCTCTCTCTCTCTCTCTTCTCTTCTCTCTCTCTCTCCTCTCTCTCTCTCTCTCTCTCTCATCCCTCCTCTCTTATTCTTCTCTCCCCTCCTCTCTCTCTCTCTCTCTCTCCTCATCTCCTCTCTCTTTCTTTCTTCTTTCTCCCCCTCTCTCTCCCTCTCTTCTCTCCCCTCTCTCTCTCACTCCCTCCTCCCTCTCCTCCTCTCTCCTCTCCTCTTCTCTCTTCTCTCTCTCTCTCTTCTCTTCTCTCTCTCTCTCTCTCTCTCTCTCTCTCTCTCTCTCTCTCTCTCTCTCTCTTCTCTCTCTTCTCTCTCTTCTCTTCTCTCCTCTCTCCTCTTCTCTGCTTTCTCTCTTCTCTCTCTCTCTCTCTCTCTCACTCTTTTCTCTCCTCTCTCTCTCTCTCTCTCTCTCTCTTTTCTCTCTTCTCTCTTTTCTCTCTTCTTCTCTCCTCTCTCCTCTTCTTGCTTTCTCTCTTCTCTCTCTCTCTCTCTCTCACTCTCTCTCTCTCTCTCTCTCTCTCTCTCTCTCTCTCTCTCTTCTCTCTCTTCTCTCTCTTCTCTTCTTCTCTCCTCTTCTCTGCTTTCTCTCTTCTCTCTCTCTCTCTCCTCTCTTCTCTCTCTCTCTCTCTCTCTCTCTCTCTCTTCTCTCTCCTTTCTCTCCTCTCTCCTCTTCTATTCTTTCTCTTCTCTTTTCTCTCTTTCTTTCTCTCTCTTCTCTCTCTTCTTCTCTCTCTCTCTCTCTCTCTCTCTCTCTCTCTCTCTCTCTCTTTCTTCCTCTTCTCTCTCTCTCTCTCTCTCTCTCTCTCCTCTCTTCTCTCTCTTCCCCTCTCTCTTCTCTCATTTCTCTCTCTCCTTCCCTCTCTCTCTCTCTCTCTCTCTCTCTCTCTCTCCCCTCTCTCTCTTCTCTCTCTCTCTCTCTCTCTTCCGCCCCAACAGCTTTACTTCCCCCGTACTCCTGCTATCACCCTCCTCCCAACTTTCTCCTCTCCCCTCCGCCTCCTCCACCCCTCACCCTGTCTTTACCAAATTTACTATGTGCTCTGGTCACTGCAATAGTTGCACATGCTTTTGGTCTGTTGCGTCATCTTCTTCGTTGTATATGTCTGTCTGTGCACACAGCGCGCGTGCGTGCAAGCATGGGTGAGCGCGCGCGCACACACACACACGTACACACATACACACACATACATTATACTTGCACGTACATACATACACGTACGCGCGTGCGCGAGCACACACAGAGTCCTTTTTTGTGTGTATATCCCAGTATCACATAGATGGCTTGATGAAAAAAGCAACTGCACTGCGTATTCAGTGTACCATCTGAAAATATAAGTTTGACTTTCACAGACACACACACACACACACACACACAACACACACACACACACACACACACACAGAGAGGGGGGGGGGGGGGAACACATGTCCATTAGAACACTTATTGTACTTTCATGATTTTTGTTCCACTTTCACACTTTAGTTCAGTTTAACTTTTGCTGATGTTCAATAATTAAGACAACTTAAGATGTTTCTGTTTGTTGATGCTCACAAGCACCAACACAGGCTGCCACTTCAATCTTCAGAGAGAGAGAGAGAACACCACACCACACCACACCACTTCACCTCACACCCCTTTCTCCTCCCAACTTGATTTTCCATGGCAGTATCCTCGCCTAATATCTCTGATAATGAAGATATGTTCAACTGGAGACAAAAAAACTCAAATCACACCTTAAATTAACCCCTTTCTTCCCTCACCTTCACATATCCCGTCTTCCTGTAGACCATGGGGGGCAGCACTGAATATTTTGCAACCATATTCCTCCACACTTTACCGTCGACCCTCTGCTTTCCGTAAGCAAATCGTTCCCCCCAAAGCCAAGTCCACTCTCTGATGTTGTCTCCCCATCGTTTTCTCTGTCCGCCTCTTCGTTAAAATCCTACGTTAAGGGAAATAACTCTTTGCCCAGTACACGTGCACTGTGCTGCATTTCTATGCTACGGTAACCCACAGTAGTGGGTTACACGGAGGGAAGGGTTAGTAGATGGTTGGTCGCCCTGTTAGCGGGTTACCCGTAGGGAAAAGTGTTTAATTTAACTACGGACGGAAGCCAGTCCATGGGCTACTTGATTGAAGCATTGCTCTGGGTGCAAGGTTCGTCATCGTTGGTTTTTGTAAGTTACTTTTTTTTTAATATCGTGGGGGTTTTGTTTGTTTGTTTTTGTTTTTGTCTTTTTTTAACTGGCTTGAATCATTTTCCTGAAAGAAACTGTTACTATCAGCCCCCCCCCCCCCCCCCCCCCTATCTCTCTCTCTCTCTCTCTCTCTCTCTCTCTCTCTGTCTATCTGTCTGTCTGTCTCTCTCTCTCTCTCTCTCTCTCTCTCTCTCTCGCTCTCTCTCTGTGACGTGCGTGCGTGTGTGTGTGACTGTGAGTGCGTGTGTGTGTGTGACTGTGAGTGTGTGTGTGTGTAAGAGAGAGACAGAAGGGAGGGGGAGGGGGGTGATAAACGGTGAGATTAGTGTTGCAGGTGTCGCAGCATTAAATTTTAAACCAGGAGAAATGTCTTGTCCCATCCTATCCCCTCTCTATTTCTACCCCCCACACACACTACCATCTCTCTCTCCCTCACTCTGTCTCTCTCCCTCTCTCTCTGTCTCTCTCCCTTTCTCTCTCTCTCTCTGTCTCTCTGTCTCTCTCTCTCCCTGTCCTCTCTCTCTCTCTATCTCTCTCTCCTCTCTCTCCTTTCTTTCTCTTTCTCTGGGTCTTCCATAATGTCGCTCTCTCTCTCTCTCTCTCTCTCTCTCTTCTCTCTCTCTCTCTCTCTCTTCTCTCTCTTCTCTCCTCTCCTCTCTCCTCTTCTCTGCTTTCTCTCTCTCTCTCTCTCTCTCTCTCTCTCTCTCTCTCTTCTCTCTCTCTCTCTCTCTCTCTCTCTCTCTCTCTCTCTCTCTCTCTCTTCCCCGCCCCAACAGCTTTACTTCCCCCGTACTCCTGCTATCACCCTCCTCCCAACTTTCTCCTCTCCCCTCCGCCTCCTCCACCCCTCACCCTGTCTTTACCAAATTTACTATGTGCTCTGGTCACTGCAATAGTTGCACATGCTTTTGGTCTGTTGCGTCATCTTCTTCGTTGTATATGTCTGTCTGTGCACACAGCGTGCATGCGTGAGCGCACGCGCACACACACACACGTACACACATACACACACATATATACACTCGCGCACGTACATACATACACGTACGCACGCACGCGCGCGCGTGCGCGAGCACACACAGAGTCCTTTTTTGCGTGTATATCCCAGTATCACATAGATGGCTTGATGAAAAAAGCAACTGCACTGCTTATTCAGTGTACCATCTGTAAATATAAGTTTGACTTTCTCACACACACACACACACACAGAGGGGGGGGGGGGGGGGGGAACACATGTCCATTAGAACACTAATTGTACTTTCATGATTTTTGTTCCACTTTCACACTTTAGTTCAGTTTAACTTTTGCTGATGTTCAATAATTAAGACAACTTAAGATGTTTCTGTTTGTTGATGCTCACAAGCACCAACACAGGCTGCCACTTCAATCTTCAGAGAGAGAGAGAGAGAGAGAGAGAACACCACACCACACCACTTCACCTCACACCCCTTTCTCCTCCCAACTTGAACTTCCATGGCAGTATCATCGCCTAATATCACTGATAATGGAGATATAACTATTATGTTCAACTGGAGACAAAAAACTCAAATCACCACCGTTAAATTAACTACTTTCTTCCCTCACCTTCACCTATCCCGTCGTCCTGTAGACCAGGTTTGGGGGGGCACCACTGAAGATTTTGCAGCCAGCTTCCTCCACTCCCCGTGTGCGGTCCTCTGCTTACCTAGCAAATCGTTCCCCCCCAAAGCCAAGTCCACTCTCTGTTGTCTTCCCATCATTTTCTCTGTCCGCCTCTTGTTAAAACCCTACAGTAAGGGAAAGAACGCTTTGCCCAGTACACGTGCACTGTGCTGCATTTCTATGCTACGGTAACCCACAGTAGTGGGTTACACGGAGGGAAGGGTTAGTAGATGGTTGGTTACCCTGTTAGCGGGTTACCCGTAGGGAAAAGGGTTTAACTACGGACGGAAGCCAGTCCATGGGCTACTTGATTGAAGCATTGCTCTGGGTGCAAGGTTCGTCATCGTTGGGTTTTGTAAATCACATTTTTTAAAAAATATATATCGTGGGAATTTTGTTTGTTTGTTTTTTTGTTTTTGTGTTTTCTTAACTGGCTTGAATCATTTTCCTGAAAAGAACTGTTACTATCACCCCCCCCCCCCCCCCCCCCCCCTATCTCTATCTCTCTCTCTATCTCTTTGTGTCTGTCTGTCTGTCTGTCTGCCTGTCTGTCTGTCTGTCTGTCTGTCTCTCTCTCTCTCTCCTCTCTCTCTCTCTCTCTCTCTCTCTCCTCTCTCTGACGTGCGTGCGCGTGTGTGTGTGTAAGAGAGAGACAGAAGGGAGGGGGGGGGGGGGGGGTATAAACGGTGAGATTAGTGTTGCAGGTGTCGCAGCATTAAATTTTAAACCAGGAGAAATGGCTTGTCCCATCCTATCCCGTCTCTCTATTTCTACCCCACACACACACTACCATCTCTCTCTCTCCTCCCTCTCTCTCTCTGTTTCTCTCCCTCTCTCTCTGTCTCTCTCTCTCTCTCTCTCTCTCTCCTCTCTCTCTCTCTCTCTCTCTCTCTCTCTCTCTCTCTCTCTCTCTCTCTCTGAGAAAAAGGCAAACTAATGGAAAGGAAAGAGGGAGAAGAAGAAGAAGAAGAGTACAGACAAAAACATGGATATCGTGATGGATGCTCGCGTGTGATTAAGGAACAACTCATGCTGTAATGAAATGTTATCAATATGTAGAAATGAAGAAATATCCAAGAAAATAAGGCTCACTCATAATCTCCCCAAATCCGTGTTCAATTTCTACAATTAATTTTAATGTAAATAAAGACGCCCATCTGATTAAAAGGGAAAAAAAGAAGGTCAAACAGCAAGTAGACGTAACAACATTACATTTGGAAATGTTTTTCATTGTTATTCTTTGACGTGGTGATTGGGGTTTTTTCGGTTTTTTTGTTTGTTGGTTTGTTTCATGAATGTGACTATATAATATAAAGATTTTTTAGTTTAAGCTGATATTTCTTTTCATATTTTCAAGGAGGTAACGAATAATTAAAACGTAAACATACACCTGTGTGTGTTTGTGAGAGAGAGAGAGAGAGAGAGAGTATGCATGTGTGCGCGCGCGCGCATGCACACTTGCTTGTGCATGCAGATGTTAAGTTTAAAAAAACACCTCTCTCTGTCACTTTCTCTCCCTATCATTGTCATTGTCATTGTCATTGTCATTGTCTCTCTCTCTCCTCTCTCTCTCTCTCTTCTCTCTCTCTCTCTCTCTCTCTCTCTCCTCCTCTCTCTTCTCTCTCTCTCCCCAAAAGTCCTTCGGATGAGACCGAGGTCTCGTATGCGAACGCACGCAGAACACCTTGCGCACTCGTTAAATCCTGTTCCGCTTTTCGGAAGAGTAGGCCATTGTGTGCCGGTGGGAACAGATGACAGAAGTTACAAAACTGCATACACGCGGGGACTTGTTGTAAAAAAAAGCAGATGAGCGCTTATTTGGACCATTATCCTGGATATAAAAGAATAGATAGATAGATAAATAAATAGATAAATCTCTGTCAGAGGAATGTTGTCTGTGTGTATGTTGTAACCTTTGTTGCAAAATTATTCTTGTTCAAACCCCCCCCCCCCCCCCTCCCCCCGTCCTCCCCACAGAGTCGATAC
>CM054152.1:19599965-19604965 GCA_028751875.1 Rapana venosa | reverse complement strand
TCAATCTTTCACACAACACGCAATGCACACACACACACACACACACACTCACCCTCTCTCTCTCTCTCTCTCTCTCTCTCCTCTCTCTCTCTCTTCTCTCTCTCCTCTCTCTCTCCTCTCTCTCTCATCTCTCCTCTCACACACACACACACACACACACACACACACACAGACGCGTGCGCACACGTTCTGTCTTCTGTCTCTCTCCCCCTCCTCCTCTTCCTCCTCATCCTCTCCTCTCTTCCTTCCTTGCAAATTCAGACACTGAAAGAAAACAGAATAATCCAAATTAAGTATCAACTGTAATCGTTTATCGTTGATTCTGATCACAATGTCTGTTGTTACACCTGTGGTACCTCTTGTAAAGATTAAAATCGCGACATCTTGCTAAGTCGGTCACGATAAAAGTATCATCTGTGAAATTGGAGCACACTAAAAGCAATCAGCTGGTTGGGGCTCCAAATGGATTTGTGTACGATTATGTTTCCTCGCTGAAGAAGCATCTGGTTTTAAACCAGCTCTGAAATTGTATGCCCCTGATAGCAAACCACATAACCAACCATTTTACTTTTCAACTAAAACAGTTTCTGAGATTTAAAATTGTATGAGGTGACATCCCTAATATGGCCTCTGTGGGGGGTGGGGTGGGGGCTCTAAATAACAAGATTGGATTGGATTGGACCTAAAACAGTCAACTGCAGAATCAACTGTTAGTATTTATCAGTCTGATACTGAATAGAGCAATGGGTGTTTCTATTCGCCCTCTGGTAGCAACTGAAGTAACAACTGCTAAATTGTTACTTCTGAGCTATCCAATTATGGACTGTTTCCTTTCCCTTTTTTTTTGTTTAACGTCTGTTAGTAACCAACTTACCAACTGCTATCTTCTTACGCTGTCAGAAGTCACACAACTCAGATTTTAGTATCAGGCTATACTTTTTAATTCCCTATGGTGATCTGAGTATAATAAGCTAGTGTAATCATTGATAATCAGAGTATAGCCAGTTTTTAAAAAAAAGAGTATAGCCAGTATTGTCAAAGTATAATCATGGTAAAGTCAGAGTGTATAGCATAGTGTAGCCCGAGTAGTCAAAGTGTAGTCAGTATAGTCAATATAGTCAAATTTCGAATGTATTGTAATTGCTACATTAAGTCAAGCAGTTTTAGTGAAGTGTCAGGCTCTCCCAGAAGAGGCTCACAATGAGTCAGTGCCAACATTATTCAATTCTTCACTGCATTTGTACTTGTTTCTATCAAGGCATTTTTATCAAATTTGCAAGTGACATCTTGTTGAATTCATGACTTATGCTTTCACCAGGATAGAGCCATCCCAAAAGAGCATGCCACCCATTATTTCATTTTACCCATTCCTGAACGATGTGTACTAGTTTCGCTGTCAGAGGGGCTTTTTTCTACTGAAATTGCTAAAGGACAATCTCCTGTTGACTTTAACATGCACTTAAGCAGTTGCACACAGGACCTCTATCTATCATCATCATCCAAAAGTTGAGCACCCAGACTACCACTCAGGGTGTAGTGCTTGGGGGAATTGGGTGCAGTTTGAGGCCCAACAGGTTTGAACCCGAACAGATTGACCAGACTTTTTGCTTCTAACAGTGCGTTACCAATGACCACCGAATCGCTGTAACTGATAAATATCACAGTCACCATTTGTTACCACTGAAGTAATCAGAGTGTCCACAATCGTAACCACCCACAAGCCTGGAGGATCAGGGAGAAAGGAGAAGGCAGGAAGAGCAATATTCAAAAGACACGGGGGTGGTGAGCTGCTTTGGTCAACCCAGCAAGGCTGACTGTCGGTGACAATCATGAACCTGTGGCGAGGGCTATACGGTGCACCGGGTGGGATCAGGTACACTGTTTTTTTGGTGGCGTCAAGGACAAGGTGATGGAGGGAGGGTGGGTGGTGGGAGTGAAGAGTCCTCACATGGGCGGTTAGGTAACCGGGGTGGCAGGGTAGGGGCTGGTACAACAGGGGTGATTGCCGTCTGCTGTTCGGGGTGGGGTGATCAATCAGAAGATTCCGGGTATCAGAGGACATTCGGGGTGTGGGAAAAGGATCATGTTTAAAGTGGTTGGTTGGGGTTTTCTTTTTAACCTGAAAGGTGCACCTGTTTCACACCTGTGCGTGTGTAGCCCTGTTTTCTGATTGTTATGGTTGGGGTTAAGTATGGACGTTGTTAGGTTTTGATTGTGTTGTGTAATGTTGTTTAGCTTTATGGAGGCTGAAGAGCATTGTGGTTGAAATTGAAAGTCACGTCGTGTTGTTTTGTGTTTATTATGTTTGCTTGTAGTTTTATGCATTATGCTTGATGGCATTGCTTCTCGTATTGAATTCTGTTTAGTGTGTGCGTGCATAAGTGTGTTCATGCACACCGCATGCATACAAAGTGTGTTTATATCCTGTGGACTTCTGACCCTGAGAATGAGACATAACGAATCTAGGTATGGCTGTGGTGGGGAGATTGAAATGAGCGGCGTGGGAACAGTAGGACCGCGGACGTCACAGAAGATGAGGCAGAAAGAGAAGTGTGTTTGTAAATGATTATCATAGCCTTTACTGCATTACTGATAATGTTTGGACAGCACAGCTGTTGCTGCATTTGGTCCCTGTCAGTGAATTGACGGCGGAAGAACCTTCTCTACAAGGCTTTGTCTATGGTACTAAAAGAGTCACAACGTACACAAATCACTAAACACAAGGAAGGAAAGTGTCTCAGTTTAAAATCACGCTCACAAAGCACTCAACAACAGGTAGAAGGAAAACGTATTTATGAAATCAACTACACAAAGCAATCAACACAAGGAAGGAAAATAGTTGTGTGACATTACATACACAAAGCATTCAACACAAGGAAGGGGAAAATATTTCTGTAGGAAATCACGTATGCAAAGCAATCTGCACAAGGAAGGAAAATGTTTTAATATGAAATTACCTACACGAAGAATGAAATGGACGTTTTTAACTGGATTTCTATACGGTATGAATCATCATTACACATAATGTTCGTGGTATATCACAGTGGCTGGCTGTTGTGCTTCTTCTCCTCTCTCTCTCTCTCTCTCTCTCTCTCTCTCTCTCTCTCTCTCTCTCTCTCTCTCCTCTCTCTCTCTCTCTCTCTCTCTCTCTCTCTCTCTCTCTCTCTCTCTCTCTCTCTCTCTCGCTCTCTCTCTTTCTCTCTCTCTCACATTCAGTAATGCGCTGTGTTCGCAGATTACACCCAAAGATAACGAAAACAAAACGAAGTAACAGAGACAGGTACGATGTTACCCTCAGATAAACACGATCGACTGACCCTAGGAATGCATGCAGTGGAAAATGCTCTTAAGGTAGAAACATAATCCGCTAAGGGGGACCACTGGGTGGTCACCCAGGTTGTCGTGTCCGAGTCGCTGATGAAACCTGATGCTCCGTCGCCGTCGGAGCCAATGATTGTCAAGCTGGGTGAGTATTTTCATAAACTCCTGTACCATCTCTTTGTCAGGGAGGATCTTTCATTTTCCTCCACAGGGGGGGCTAGGCCCCCAACTATCGCTTACATTCATCAGCGTGTAAAGAAGGCCAGGGTTTAAAGCTATCGGCCCCATTCATCAGTAAGAGGAGCTGATCCCTTTAACTCTTTCGCTCCCTCCCCCTTAGGATAGGGGCTGGCTGTCTATGAGGGTAGCTGTCTGTCTGGCCAACATCTCGGGTGGTTCCACCCCGCGTTTTGTCGCCCCTTGTCTCCGGCTGCACCCGGCCACGTCACCCGATCTCTCTTCAAGGTGACGACATCTTAGCCCGGGTCAGGGCGACCTCTCGTCAGGGCGGCTAACTCTTGACACACGCCGACACTGGAGTGGCGGGTCTTGGGAGGACAATGGTGCTGGGTGTAACCGATAGGTGTCGTTGATGGCCGTCAGGGTCATTTCCGTGAATACATACGCGCATGATCAGCCAGAGAGAGAGAGAGAGGGAGAGGAGAGAGAGAGAGAGAGAGAGAGAGAGAGAGAGAGAGAGAGAGAGATGGCAACTCTACATTTTTAGGAAGGTAGGAAGAAGGAAGGCAAAAGGCCTGGTGCTTGTTTAATCACATTGTTCTGTCATTCAAACGATGACAAAAGCTGTACCTTCACGTTGCCAGAGCTCCAAGGAACACTATAGAAACGCTGGAAATAAACACATTTTTTGCCGAACGTGTTCGTATTTTTCTTCTTCTTTGATTTTTCCTCTGGAGAAAAGGAGATACCAACGTACAGTTCTAGTGACAACATCCTCATGGTACTTCTACATGATGACATCAAGTTATGGTCTCATTTTTTTCTTCTTTGCTTGTTTCCTTTGTTTTTCTTCGTTTTTCTCTCCTATTTTTTCCCCGTTACTTATCACCTGAAATCCCGAAGTAGAAGACAAAGAAACAGCAAATGGCTGTGAAAACAACAACAACAACAACCCAACAACACGCTAGTCTGACATGTAGGAAGGTTGGCAAATATGGTGTACAAAAATGTACGTTCCAGTAAAAGTAGGAATTACGATTAAAGATGGCTTGAGAACTTAACAACAATAATGTCACATCTTGACTCAGCTGCAGACAGGTCTACATAGACAGTAAGTGTTTCTTCTGCGGGTGACCATTCCTAAAGTATGCACACCCCGTTAAGTGGAGACTTCAGCCTGGAGTATGAATATATCAAGGAGGAAGACATAGGCTCTATGTAGTATGGTAATTCACGTTCTCATCAGCTGTTTCACAACATTGCAGGTATTTTTTTCATCGGCAGCAGAGTTCTTTGTTGTTGCAGCGTCTGTTGAGAAGCCAGTTGCTTTTGTTTTCCCAGTCTGTTGATCAAAAGCTGATGCTGGGATGTGTCTGTCATTTTCGTTGAAAAGCTGAAACCACTCTGGGTTTATAAACAACTGTTGTTTGTTTACAGAAGCACAAGTCTGTAAAAACGTAGCGGGGAAAGAAGATTAAGCTTTGGTATACCTTAGTACC
>CM054152.1:19564965-19597465 GCA_028751875.1 Rapana venosa | reverse complement strand
TGTCTGTGTATTTGTGCTGGAACCTTTCTTTCTTCATCGTTGTTGGCTACTGCTTGTCCAGGAACAAAATTCCAACACAAAAGTATTGCCAGACTGATTCCTTCCTGTATATTTAAACCAGTATGTTTATAGTGAGAAAAGACTTGGTCGGTGTTAATGCATGATGTTCATTTAATTAGCAGGCACTGTATTAATTGAAGGCCAGATATATTGAAAAGAAATTGTAACAGCTTTATACATCAAAATGCATTTTAGGTAAAGAGAGAGAGATGGGGATGGAAGTACTAAGTGCAAGTTGGAGGTTTGCCATATTAATTTTTTAATGAAATTTTAAAGTGTGCAAAATGTATTTGTGTTTCTGAGATTTTTCTTATCAATAATTTTAATCAAATTTTACGGTTTGCGAAATTTGTAATTCGAAAAGTCTAGGGTCTAAAATTGCTAAATTTTTAGTTCGAAAAGTCTAGGGTCTAGAATTGCAATCGTCTGCGATTTGGCCCCAGGAGAAAAGCGTACGACAAACCTGATCTCTTGGCCGTTTCAGGATTTTAATTGAGGAACTGGGTTTCTGGTTTCTTTGCTTTTCTTCTTCTTCTCTTCATCAGAATCACTGTCGTCCGTAGCATCATCACTGTCAAAATCATCATCATCGTCGTCATCATCAACAGTTTTGTCGTTATCGTCGATTTCCTTCCCCACCTCACTCTGCTCTTTCTTCTTTTTTTATGACTCATTACTATTGTCACCATCAACACTTTTGTCTCCATCTTCGTCTTGTTGTTACTGCTATTCTTTCGTTTCTTCTTCTTCTGTTTCTTCTTCTTCCTTTTCTTCGTCTCCTCTTCATCCTCCACCTTCTGCTCTCTCTTCTTCTGTTCCTCCTCCTGCTTCCTCCTTTTCCTTCGTCTGCTTCTCCCCCCCTCCCCCCTCCTCCTCTTCTTCCTCCTCCTCCTCCTCCCCTCTTTTTTAATACTCCTTCACCCCCCCACACTTTGTGTAGGCTGCATTGGGTTGCAGCGTCGATCGTTTGTCAGAGTGGACGGACTTAAGTGTGTTGCAGACCTGTTTAACCTGATGTGGCCTGTAGGCAGCGTAGGGGGTCAGGGTGGTTGGGGCCCGAATGCTCACGGGTAGGTTTGTGTTTCCTGAGCCCAGGGGGCCACTGGCCTGAACGAGTGAATGCGATACTTGTTTTGTGTATTGGATCATGCAAATGTGTATGTGTGTGTGTGTGTGTGTGTGTGTGTGTGTGTGTGTGTGTGTGTGTGTGTGGTGTGTGTGTGTGTGGTGTGTGGTGTGTAGAATGTATACACATGAAGAATAAAGTCTCGCTATTCTTATCTGCTTTTTTTTTTCTCTCTTCTTTGTCTTTTCTCTTGGTTTTGGCTCGGTTTGGTTTGGGGTGTTTTTTTGTGTGTTCTTTCTTTTCTTTGTTTCTCTCCCCCCCCCCCCCCCTTTTTTTTTTTTTTAAAGATGTCATAGCGTGCGGAACTTTCTTCTCTACATCTTAATGAACATTCTGAGCAAATGTTTGAAAAATTGTATACTGAGATCACATTTTACAAAACGTGAGGAGTGCCTTTCTTTCTTTCTGTTGTTGTTGTTGTTTTGGTTATAGTGTTTGCTTTTTGCCCTGCATTTCTTCCATAAAAATGGAGTTTTCATGAAGTCTACATCGCTTTTTGCACGACACTTGACCGGTATCCGCGTACTGCACTCAACGAGGAAGAAACTATGAGCAGGTCTGCATCTTAAGTCGATCTGGGAGATGGTGAAAGAAGAAAAGTTATCTACCTTTAGTCCCACTGCCAAGATCAAACCCAAGACTTGCAATTCAAAAGCTTGGAGGATTGAACCTTGACGGTTTTACCCAATCAGCTTTTGCTCACGTTGTGATTGAAATGTGAGGTGTCCTCCCCCCCTCCCCCCTCCCCTTTCACTTAGCACGAACTGCGAAGATGGGAACCTCGTACTTGCAGACTGTTTCAAAGAGAATCTTATTCATGTTCTGACCAGCTCGGCTTTTGGATCTGACACAAAGAAGAAAGTTATATCAACAAAAAAGAATGCAGAAAATAGTCAAAAGTATTGTGGCTGTTAATTTTGTTGATTTGTCCAGTTATGCTAAAGATGGTGTGGACCTTCATCATTATCATCATCGTCGTTGTCATCGTCGTCGTCATCCTCGCTATCATCATCACTACCGCCATCATTACCATCGTCATTATCGTCATCACCGCCATCATACCATCATCATCATTGTCATCCCCATCATCATCAGTCCCGGGGTGGGGGGAGGGGGGGGGGGGGCGGAAAATACGTGGGACGCATTGGTATGCACACAGACATGAATATATTATAATTGTAAAGATGTATACACCATTTTGTATCCTGTTCGTTTCTTCACTGTCAGAAGTGTTTACTTTTCAACATCGCGAATAATCCCAAAGTTCAAGGATACAGTATAATCAAACTTTTGAAATATTATTTATTTTTGGTAGGAGGTGAAGGGGAAGGGGGAGCAGTCACGATTGAGTGTGAATGGATTGCTGGCAGAGGAAGCACAGAGCCCGTGTTTGTTCCCCGCGAAACATGAAAAATGACCGTTGTTTCGCCCTGTTAACGGTGTTCTTTTCAACTTACCAAACCCGTTTTCAACGGCCAAACAACATTCGTTATACAAAATCGCTTCATCTTGTTCATCCCCGGGGCTATTAAATAATGGTTTATGGGTTCTATATACCTGTGCAGCTTCCTCATTAAAACACTCGCCCGGTCGTTCCTGTCTCCATCAGGGTGGTTTTTTTCCAAAACGGAGAAAATAAATTCATAACTTCAACTCTTCTGGAATCGAGTCTCTGTTTTCTCTCTTCTGTCCATCTGATGTAGGGGGAGTTTGGGGGGGGGGGGGGGGGGGGGGGGTGAGAAAATGATAAATGCGGAGAGTGTCAAGGCGGTCGGTGTTGAGGGAGAGATATGGTGTCATTGTGATCTCTGCAGACAGGTGAGATTTGTCGCCAGGTCTGCCTGCGAGAGGAGAGAGAGAGAGAATTATCGTGGCACAGTTTGTGAGGGTAGTTAGTTTTGCAGAGACTATACTTGTGTGTGTGTGTGTGTGTGTGTGTGTGTGTGTGTGTGTGTGTGTGTGTGTGTGTGTGTACGTGTGTGTGTACTGTGTGTGTGGTGTGTGTGTGATGTGTGGTGTGTGTGTGTGTGTGGTGTTGTGTGTGTGTGTGTTGTGGTGTTTGTGTGGTGTGTGTGTGGTGGTGTTTGTGTGTGTGTGTGTGTGGTGTGTGTGTGTTGTGTGTAGTGTGTGGTGTGTGTGTGTGTGTGTTGTGTGTGTGTGTGTGTGTGTGTGTGGAATGAAGCCTGTGGGGTGATGTAGGGGGGAAGAAGTGTGGCTGTCTTCCATGTCGTGATGTCTGCAGGGTGATTTAGAGGGGGGGAAGAGAAAGCGCTGTCTGGGCTGAGGGGTGAGGACAGGGCGACCTGCCGGACCTGTCCGTGGTGTTCCTTTGGTGCAGTATACCCACCACCACCCCTCCTACACACACACACACACACACACACACACACACACACACACACACACACACATACTCACTCACACACACACACCCCACACACTCACACACACACACACACACTCTCTCTCTCTCTCTCTCTCTCTCTCTCTCTCTCTCCTCTCTCTCACACACACACACACACACACACACCTTTTTCTTGGTCTGTCTTTTTGTCTCTCTCTCTCTCTCTCTCTCTCTCTCTCTCTCTCTTCCTTCCTTCCCGCTTTTAAATAGAGGGGCGGCCCGTGACATCATAATCTGTCACGCAAAGATGTGACGCAAATAACATTTCCCCCCCCCCCCCCCCTTCCCTTTCCGTCCTAAGCGTTTTCTTGCTCTGTACTCCTTTCCTCTCCCTTTTGTCCTCAGAGGAGAAGGGAGGTATCCCATATACATCCCCAGTGGTAATTCTTTTTTGTTGTTGTTGTTGTCTTTTTGGAATACTTGAAAGCAAATCAGGCTCAAGAAATTCAGCTTTACTCCAGCGAATTCCAGGTCTGATATCGGCAGAGCTTTGAATTCACGTAACTTTTCACAAACTTTACGATCGAAGCCAAGAGCAGTAAATGTCTGTGCATTGATACACAAGTAGGCCCTATTCACATTCTATCATTTCGCCGTGTCAAGCACGTTTTATTTTTATTTTTTGTTGTTGCTGTTTTGTTTCAAGCGTGTTCATTTATTTTTCTGTTGCTTTTTATAGCTTTGCTGGATTGTTTCAACTTTTATTTAGCAGTTTGAACAAACTTTGGTGTTCATATCGTAGAGGGTCACTTTCCCCTGAGAGTCATACCCGAGTCCTTAATACATGCTGAACATATTATGAGTGTTGCTCTTTGTTTCAAGTCATTTGTTTTGGCTTTTTGTTTCATGTTATTTATGTATGAAGTAAAGAGAACCTCACAGTTGCACAACACAATACATGATATAGAGCAGCAACAAGCCTAGAGCTTATATCGTGCTTGATTAGCATAAGACGCAAAACTTATTCATGCAATGACAAGAGATCATTGAAGTATGTTATTTATAAGGCGAAAGTGGAACATCTGTAGATACAGGATTATACGACATATACTGGAGTATACGATGTGTTTTCGGTAAAGAAAATTAACAGCAGTTTGGAAAAAGTTCGTTTTCACATTACAGCTGCAGATATTCGTGAACTTTCACAGTTTAGAATGGAGCTGGGCATCGCCAACCACCCCTCACTGTACTAAATGTGTTGCAGAGAGGGAAGACAAAATAGCTCCCTGACCACAGCTTGTTTATAACCGATCCTTTATCGTTAGACACCGTAAAGAGTGTCATTATCAACTGTGCTGTTTCAATATTGTCAGGGTTCCCTATCAGTGGTTTGATGTTCAGGTGGATATTAAGCATTTGTCTTTCCATTGCCTGCTGAATATCAAAATACAAGATAGAATAATAATTATGCCAAGGGATCAGAACAGGAACAGGACAAGATAGAATAAAATTATGCCAAGGGATCAGAACAGGACAAGATAGAATAATAATTATGCCAAGGGATCAGAACAGGACAAGATAGAATAATAATTATGCCAAGGGATCAGAACAGGACAAGATAGAATAATAATTATGCCAAGGGATCAGAACAGGACAAGATAGAATAATAATTATGCCAAGGGATCAGAACAGGAACAGGACAAGATGGAAAAATAATTATGCCAAGGGATCAGATCAGGAACAGGACAAGATAGAATAATAATTATGCCAAGGGATTCATAGATGTCATCAAAGCACTCGCCTAAACAGAACGTAATTGCAGATCAGACTGTAAGAGGAGAAGGCAATAGATGGACAACCGTGTGCACAGAATGAATGACAGCCTGTATTCAGCTACAGAGCCTCTGGCAGACCGGCAACCAGATGGCTTGATGACATCAAGAAAGACATGGGTGGGACATGGCACAGAGAGACACATGTCCCTAGCTGTCATGCTTTCACCTAGCGTTTAAGCCCTAAACCAAATGTTGTTGTTGTTTTTTTTAAAAACGATTAGAAGACAAATATCACAACAAGAAGAAGAGGAAGAAAAAAGAAAGAAAGAAACACTTAAATAATGCATAATGATGCATTTCAACAGATTTCTACAAAAAAAAAAAATGTAGAGTAGCTATTTATAGAAAAAAAAGTCGATTTCATCCCATTCAAGACTATTTTAGGGAAAAGGACAAATCCTGAATCGTCAGAAAATTTAGCTGGAATACATTGACGAAACCTATCCCCATGGGTGAAAAACGGCATATCTCTGCTAGGTCCTTTGGTTTTGTAATCGGTTGTGTTTACTATCTATCTATCTATCTATCTGTCCCGTAGTCTGACGACCGTGGGGGCACCCTCAAAGACTCAGCAACCAGTTCCCTCCATTCTTCTCTCTGTTCTGCCTTTCTCAGGGTTTTGTTGAGTTCTAGGCCTGTCCATTCACTGATGTTATCCTCCCAGCTCTTCCTTGGTCTGCCTCTTCTTCTTCCTCCTTGGACAGTGCCTTGCAAAACTGTCTTTGTAATTCCTTGGGATCTTGTGACATGCCCATACCACTTAAGTTTACGCTTTTTCACGATCGTTAGAAGGTTCTCATAGGGTCCAATGGTTTGCTGGATTCTGTTATGCACGCTTTCGTTGCTTATGTGGTCTTTGTAGGAGATGCCAAGGAGTCTCCGAAAGCATCTCATCTCCACTGCCTGTACTCTCCTCTCCAAATCTGCAGTCAGGGTCCATGATTCACAGGCATACAGAAATATGGATATGACAAGGGAGCGCATTAGTCTGATCTTGGAGATAAGTGAGATATTCGTATCTCTCCAGATGGTGTTTAGTTTTGACAAAGCTGTTATTGTCTGTGCAGTCCTGCATACTACTTCTGGCTTGGATCCCTGGTCGGATACAATGGCTCCCAGGTACTTGAAGCTTTGAACTGTTTCCAGCTTCTGGTCATTAACCCTGATATCAGTGCTAATGCCGTTGGTGTTATTAGTCATCAGTTTGGTCTTCTCTGCACTGATTTCCATGCCGTATGTTTTGGAGGCCTTATCCAAGTGTTCTGTTAGGCTGGCAAGCTCTTTTTCTGATCCTGCTATTCCATCAATGTCATCTGCGAAGCGGAGGTTTGTGATCGTTCTGCCACCAATGCTGACTGATCCTTCATGATGTTCCAGTGCATCAGCCATGATTCTCTCAAGGAAGATGTTGAAAAGGGTGGGTGAGAGTAGACAGCCCTGCCTTACTCCAACTGTTGTTCGAAACCATTCTCCAATGTTGTTGTTGTAGTACACTGCACTGGTGGCCTCCCTGTACAGCTGTTTGATGACTCTGATCAGGTTTGCATTGATGCTGTACAAGTTCATGGTTGCCCACAAAGCTGCATGCCACACCCTGTCAAATGCCTTCTTAAAATCGATAAATACGT
This sequence comes from Rapana venosa, assembly GCA_028751875.1. NCBI lineage: Eukaryota > Metazoa > Mollusca > Gastropoda > Neogastropoda > Muricidae > Rapana > Rapana venosa. Next base: position 19,590,472 of record CM054152.1, on the reverse strand, counting down.
GGTATAGGTCTTGTTGATGTTGAAGGTACCGCTCACATAGTATTCTGAGGTTGAATATCTGTTCTGTTGTGCTGCGCCCTGCTCGGAAACCTGCTTGTTCCTCAGCAATGATGGTCTCTGCTTGTGGCTTCAGTCTATTCAATATTATCTGCAGCATGACCTTGCTTGGGTGACATATGAGGCTGATTGTGCGGTAATTATGGCATTGTTGTAGATTTCCTTTCTTGGGGAGGGTGATGATGAGCGACTGCGTCCATGGTGTTGGCCATTTTCCTGTCTGCCAGATCTTGTTGCAGATTCTTAGTAGGGCGCTGATCATGGCTTCCCCTCCAGCTTGGACCAACTCAGCTGGAATGTTGTCAGCCCCTGCTGATTTCCCCTTTTTCAGCGATCTGACTGCTGTTTCCACTTCTTCTCGGAGGATAGGGTGACTGTCTGTGTCTTTGCTTTCGGGTACATTAAGGACTTCTGGATCTCCTGCGGTTCTATAGTTATACAGGTCGGAGCAGTATTCTGTCCATCTGTTCAGAATATCCTGGTCGTCAGTGAGACACTTCCCATTTTTGTCTTGGATTGTTAAACCTTTTCTCTGTTTCGTGCTAGTCAGGTCTTTCACCAGCTGATATGCTTTCTTGCTATTGCTTTTCTTGATGTTCTCTTTATTGTCTTGGCACTGTTCACCGATCCATTTCTCTTTTGCCTCCGTCATGGACTTCCTGATTCTTTTGTTGACTGCCCTATATTGTTCTGCTCTTTCTTTTGTTTCATTTTTCTTTTTCTTCAACTCTCTACGCTTGTCGCATAGTTGTAGGATGTTAGGTGTGACCCATGGTTTTTTGACTGGTCGGCGTTTGCCAAGAAGCTCGTTTGCTGTTTCAGTCACTGCTGTATTGAAACTATTCGTCAGTGTCGTTGTGTTTACAGAATGGAAAAAAAACTTTAAAAAATTCAGTACTCGTTATAGCAAAGCATCTGCCGTAGAGAATAAATATAACAGCCCTAACTGTAGTAGAAGACAAAGAGAGAGAGGAGAGAGAGGGGGGGGGGGGGGGGGAGCGCAGCCAACGCTAGCATAAAACAATATGCATGTGTACATCCTTCTGGGTTTTTCTCATCATGATGGCGGCCACGACGTCATCGCACCGCCTTCCAACACACAGTGAACAGTAGTGCCTGTCAACATTGGCAACCACAATGTCGCCGTCCTCAACATGTCTTCATTGTCAAGTTGTGTAAAATGTAGGTGTTGCAATAGTTATTCAAATTATGTACTCTCAAGTTTGCCAGAGGCACGCAAGCGCGAGCTCTCTCTCTCTCTCTCTCTCTCTCTCTCTCTCTCCCTCTCTCTCTCTCCTTCACTACTGTACAGGCAGATATTTCTTTTCGCCATGTCATTTAACAGCTCATCATGCGATCCCTAGTCATCTCTCCCACCAGACCTGGGCTCAGCAAGCCTATCAAGGAACAACCAGCATACTGTATGGAACACAGTATAGCCTGACAGTAGCCCCCCCCCCCCCCCCCCCCCCACCCCCACCCCACCCCTCCTTCCTCGCAGCTTTTTGCTCTTCACCGAATCCCGCGCTCATTTCGGCCAAAAGGAACGGCCGCAGCATAAGCAATTACCGCCCTTCACGGTACGTCTTCTTAATATGCCGGAGATAATGTGAGAGAGAGCGGAGGACGACATCGCGGATCGATTTCCGTCTCCGCGGTTTGAAAACGGGTTGTCCGAGCCGAGCGGTAAGAAAAGCATAACTCCGCCCCTGCACGATCGGCGCGGCCCTGGCTCCGGCCACAGCCAAGAAAGGAAACTTCATCAAAGAGGGAAAGGGGACACCGTTATTGCAGCCCCCTAGGCTAATGGCGTGTCGTCACCTTACCCTGCCCGGTAATAGTCTCAGTCCCCAACTCGGCCTAGCTCCCCTCAGGTCCCCGCGAGTCGAGTTTCAGCTTCTGACAGGCTCATCTCTGTCATAAACACCCCCCCCCTCCTCCCCTTCTACCCCCTACCCTCCCCCCCTCCTACCTCCTCCCCTCCCTCCTCTCCTACCTGCTCTCTTCTCTCTCTCTCTCTCTCTCTCTCTCTCTCTCTTCTCTCTCTCTCTCCTCCCCTCTCTCTCTCTCTCTCTCTCTCTCTCTTCTGCCCTTCTTCTCTCGCCCTCCCCTCCCCTCCCCTCCTGTCTTCTCCTCTCTGGCTTTCTCCATCTCTCTCTCGATGTCGGAAGCTGCCGCGTCATAATTTGATAATTTTCGCCTGTCACTGTCTCCGGGGAAACTCATTTGGTCTTTCGTCTTCCCGTCACGGCTTGAATTTCGCCATGTCTGAGAGTCGGGCTCTCAGGGACGACTTGTTGCAACTCCTTTCCAAAAAAAAGGGGATGCACTGCCATTTCTAACATCCCCCCCCCCCCTCTTCTCTCCCTTGTTTTCTCCTCCCACCCCACCCCCCTTCCCTAAAGGGAGGAAGGGGCAGGCAAAAATAGCAAGAATTTCAGTTTTGGAGCTTCCTTGTAAGAGTGAAAAAAAAGGACATGAGACTAAAACTCGTTGTTCTTCTGACATCATAGCGTTCTATGCTCTTTTGTGTGGATTATGACTGTAGCAAGGGGAGTATGGAAGATTGACTGTTTAAAAAAAAAATGTGGATTGATTAGGTTGTCTACTTTTCTTGTCCTATCTGCTTTCTTCCTTCTCATCTTTCGACTCTACTTTTCACCACACACGCGCACGCACGCACACTCACGCACAGACACACATACACAGATACACAGACACAGATAGACAGACAAACTCACACACACACACACACACACACAATGGCGGACATGGCGTTTATCCATGCGAATCATTTTCTTACAAATTTTTGCGGAAAAGACAATGAAGGGGAAAATGATAAGACTCCATTTTAATTAGCTTGTGTCACGTACTTCATCTTTTGTTAATGAGAAGTATTCCAGAAAGAAGAACTTGTTTTTAAGCCACGAAAGACGGCCAAAGAAAGTTTGATTAGACCTCTGCTTTCTTAGTTGTACTGGAGAATTAATTTTAGAAGTGTGAAATTAGTCTGAGGGATGTTAAACTTGAGAACTAAACTTTGATGACTATCTTCTCATCAACAGAGCTCAAATATATTACATCTGCAACAACAAAGAAAGAAAAAGGGGAAAAATCAAAAAATCCTAAGTGTAGATTACAAACCTATATAAATTCCATACATTTATTATTATTATTATTATTATTATTATTATTATTATTATTATTATTATAAACCTCCAAGTGACATGAAAAGTGAGCATACTGGGCAATTTTCATTGTGTATCACTGCAGGAATCCTAGCAAACGCATTGATTGTCAAAGATTTCGTGAATGAAGGATATGTTTGTTTTCAGTTATCGTGTACAAAGCGATGAGTCTGTTTCATGTAAGGGGCAAAATAAAATACACACCCTCAGTTTTGCCAAACCTTCACGCTTGGTTTGGTCTTACCTGAGAAAATGCTAGTATGATTATAAGAAGCAGGTGCTTTTCTAAATTCTTACAAATACATAAAACTTTGTCTTTAGCAAAAACCAGTATGGTCGTGATACTTCTAGAAATATGCAAGCGAAATTGAAAACAGCAGTCAACGTAGAAAGATTTTTGTAAAGTGATGTGCAGAGTTTTATCAGAAATAGCCTGTTGGCAATAGTTCCACACACGATGGCTTTGTCTGTCTTTTCCCTCTTTTTGTTGTTGTTGTAAAAGAATTAAAAACGCCGTTATCTGTTGGCCTTATTCAAAGACTTTAGTCCACGCAAAATCTTGATATCTAACAAGATTACCGGAATGTCAACCATCCTCAAAATAAACATACTTCATGCAAATGAAAACAAAGCTCATCAAACTTGTCTAACCACCGTTCTGTGTCGGGCACTGAAAGGAAGAAAAACAGACAAACAAAACCCAACTGGTAACGTTAACTTTGGTACATGTAACTAAAACATAATTATGTTGTTGTTGTTTTTTGGGGGGGCAGACTTGAACGTTTCTGGTGTTCGATTAGTGGCATAAACCATTCATATTATGTAGATGTCATAATTATGAATATGGAAATGTGTGTTTGTACATAATAGAGAGTTTCGTTTCATTCATACTACTGTTCGTTTCATAATGGATTCTCTCTCTCTCTCTCTCTCTCTCTCTCTCTCTCTCTCTCTCTCTCTCTCTCTCTCTCTCTCTCTCTCTCTCCCTCTGTCCCTCCCCCTTCCCTCTAAGAGAAGGAGTGGAGAGAAGAGAAATTGAACAAGAGGGAAAAAGGGGAGTGCATGGAACAGAGAGGGAGAGCTCTAAACCTACATTTTCCCCCAAGATGAGGTAAGGAAAGTGGTGGTGTTGTGGGACACAGGCAGCCACATTGTCTGTGCAGACGTCTCGCTTTAATGGGGGTACAAACGCTTTAATGGTGATTACCCTGGCAACCCATCAAAGAGCATTAATAAGGGGGAGGGGGAGGTGGGTGTTGTAACGGCTCCAGTTCTGCAACAACCCCAGCCAGGAAACTGCTGAGGTAAAAGAAACGAAGAAATAGAGGAGTGGAGGAAAGGAGAGAGAGAGAGAGAGAGAGAGAGAGAGAGAGAGAGAGAGAGAGAGGAGAGAGAGAGAGAGGAGAGAGAGATGAGGAGGAGGAGGAGGGGGGGTGGGGTGGGAGGACGACGACGACGATGATGATGCTTTCTTGAAAGGAAAACTGGTAAATATTATTTGAGAGAGAGAAGAGGAGGAGGAGGAACTTTTCATGCAAGAATAACGAGTAATATTAACATACTTTAGGATGAGCGGAAGAGATGATGATGGTGATCATCTTGCAAGAGTAATAAATAAATATTTACATACTTTTTTCACAGAGAGAAGGGAGGGAGGGAAGGAGGGAGGATGGAAGAGGTAGAGAAGGAAACGAAAGGAAAAAAATAAATGAGCTCCAAAAAAGAAAAATACTCTTCTTAATCAAAGCAGCTGCAAAATATAAAGTTCCTGGTATATCCAGTTTATTTTTTCTCTCCTGGTGTATATAGAAAGGTACGAGTGTGTTCTAAATTGAAAGAGGAATATGCATTATTACACACACACACACACACACACACACACACACACACACACACACACACACACACACACACACACACACACAAACAAAGGATAAGCAGATGGGTGGACGGACAGATAGACATACAGATAGATAGATAGCAACAAGTCTATTCTAAAATTAAAGGGAAAGACAGCCTGTTAGACAGACGGACAGGCGGACAGACAGAACCAGAGGTTGATAGATATACAGACAGACAGAGACAGATAGGTAGGTAGGTAGGTAAATGGATGGATGGATGGATTCTCCTCCTCCTCCTCCTCCTCCTCCTCCTCCTCCTCCTTCTTCTTCTTTCTTCTTCTTCTTTTCTTCTTCTTCTCTTTGTGAATATTTTTCGACTTATGATGTGTTCCAGTTCATGAAACCCCTTTGCAGTTAACTTCTTGCAGGTGGAGTGAAGCATGTAATTACAGAACGTCTTCCACGCGGAGACGCCCTCTTCATTAGGGGGAAAATGAAACTGAACGATTGAACTGAGCTTCGACTTTTTGTGGAGTGTGGTCAAATGCACACACAAAATAATAATAATAAAACCCACACCAAAAATAACATCAAAAATCACACACACACACACACACACACGCGCGCGCGCGCGAAAAAAGCGCATGGGCTCTTATGCCATTATCCTCGAAATAAAAGAATAAATAAAATTTTTAAAAATAATAAATAAACACACACACAGAGTAGTGAAAATCCAGGATTGTCCACCAGATCAGACAGAGATTTGATTTAAAGGCTGCTTCCATCATCTACCTCATCATCATCATCATCATCATCATCATAACGACGACGACCACCACCACCACAACCACCTCCACCATCACCACCACCATCACCATCACCACAATCCCCATCATCACCATCACCAGAGAAAAATGTAGTTCTCAGTTCTATAAATGTATCAATAACAACACACACACACACACACACACACACACACACACACACACACACACACACACACAAACCCCTAGAGGAAAAATCCCACCTCAAATACCGTTTCTAATTAAATGAGATATCACTGTACGACATATGCCCTGTGCACTTACTTCATCACCGATGGTAGGTCTGGAGCATAGAATGAAAATGACGCAGCGCACGCGCGTTTACACACACACACACACACACACACACACACATACACACGCGCGCGCGCGCGCGGGAGGTGTACGTGCATTTAAGTTTACAGAAGTGTATTTTCGCTTCCGTCGGGCGCATACGCGCGCGCGTGTGTGTATACTTGTGCATGCGTGCGCGTATGCGTATACTTGTATATATATGTTTGTTCATTTCCTTTGAATGTCCTTAAGCGCAGGTAGGTAGTTTACTCGAGTACCAAACTGATGATCACGATACACATTAGTTTGAGAAATACTATACAAAAGAAATTGCTTGAGGAGAACAGAAGTAGTCATTATTTCAGAAAGAGGAGACAAAACAGCGAAACAAAACCAGTAACAGAGAATGCTTTTAACGTCATAGAAAAAATATGATACATGCAGACGAAACTATATTAGAAAAATAATGCGATACAAGAAAATGAGTGAGTATCACAGAACAGTGTAAAGTTTGAAGGGAGGAAAAAGACCAGAAGGGAGAAATATGATGCAAATTGAAGAACATGGACTGAGGAAATCTGAGAAACCTCCCCATTCCTTCTTATTAGCTACCCTATCCCCCCCCCCCCCCCCCCCCAAACCGTAAAAGAAAAATAAATAAATTGGAAAATGAACTGAAGTACCTGAAACCCCAGCGTCGGGAAAAAGAAATCCCAGAATACTGATTGAAAGTTTGATATGTAGGCATTAAAAGTGATGATTTAGGTTTTGCGTTGTATCTGTTGTATTGTTTTGTATTGGATTGGATTTCATTGTATCATATTATCGTATATGGCAGTTTTTTTTTTCCGCATGAAATTCGGGGCGTTTTGCCTGGAAAAACGTGTCCTCAAATTACGGCAACGAATTTTCTTTCCTTGGGTTTTTGTTTGTTTGTTTGTTCTTTCCTAATGCACACGTTTTTTTGATACATAACGCACAAAGGACGCGCAACGTCATGACATATCAAGCGCCTACACAGTCAAGGATAGTAAAGCCGTAAAGACAACGTAAGTAGGCATATCGTGACGCTCTAAAAAATAAACGCTCACCTACTGTACAACCTGGAAAGATGTTTGGCGTCTTGTTACCAAAAGTTATTAGAAATACTCACACACAAATTCATTGCTACGACTCAGAAAAAAAAAAAGGTATGTCCACTCGCTCATATTAGCGAGTCTTCACTTTGCACAAACTGTGTTGAATTAAAGAAAAAAATGTTTTGATATCAGCATCGTCTAACACTGATCGTTACTGGTAAGACTACGAAGATCTATGACTTTGCTGTAAATGTGATGATACCGAGCTTCTTACTTTTCTGCATGTGTCCTTGCTTGCCTTCGACTTCACAACCGAATTTGGCCAGGAGCAGCTCTCTTGTTGCTGTGGGTGTTTGTCCTTTACATGCGTAGTGCACACCAACACCTCCATGTATCGTCTCATCCGAGAGACTAGCACCCAGACTGATGGTCTAGTCGATAAATGAAAAGGTCTGCCTTCAAAGAGGAGTGGAGCCACTTATTTTGCTTTGTCTCCAAAAGGGTTAAACGGTGAGTGCAATAAGCTATGTATGCTGCACCATAAAAAAGCCCAGAAATGTGCCGCGAAAATCTTTCATAGTCCGTTACGTTTTTGAAACCTTGACTGCAAAGAAGAAACCTTCCATCACCACAGCCCCTCGACTGTTGACGTGAGTTACCACAGCTTTAATGCACATAATTATCTGACCTTCTGAAAGCCCAACAGAAAGAAGCACGGTAATAACAGCAAGTTTGCGCACAGTGTATACGAAAATGAGCCAGATACTTTGATGTCCGCTCTTGAGTTGGCTTTGGAAACTGTAACTCTTGCTGCCTTTAATTAATCTACCAAGGCCTTCAAGGTTGGAACCTGTGATACGTGACTTGGGGACTATGAGGGAGAGAAGCTGTTACCTTACCTACACGGCTGTTGGGCCCATGAATAATCCTGAATCAACAAACTCCCCCAACCCCCAACAAATAAAGTAAAAGACTAGTTCACGAGTGCACGCACGCACGCACACACACAACTTATTGGGGGGAGGGGGGGGGGGACGGTTGAGGGGAAGAAAAAGTAATTTGTACAAAATGAACTATAACTCGGATATTTATAATAAAAGTAAACTTTTTTCCATAAAAATCCAGAATTCCGTCAGAAAAATTTAAATCTTGCTGTACAGGGTAAAAGCTTTTTTTGGATATTCGGCAAAATTCATTTTTTTAAAACCCATGAAACTATAAAGGAAAAAGCACTACAAATGCCAAGGACCTGTACTTCAGAAAGTGTAACAAGCTTCATCAGAGACCTGCACTACAGAAAGTGTAACAAGCTTCATCAGAGACCTGCACTACAGAAAGTGTAACAAGCTTCATCAGAGACCTGTACTACAAAAAAAGAAGCATCCTAAGCCATGAACTCCCACACAGGGAAAAGAAGGAAAGTGGAGGGCGGAAGAGAGGAAAGTTCTCCAAAAAAGAAAAAAAAAGACTTTTCCATAAAGTACTCTGTACGCCACGAAACATTTTGTTTCAGAACTGAAGAAATAAGAACTGCATTATCTTACGTTCAGGTGTTAATGCCCTGTAATCATCAAGCCATCATTCTTCAAATAAAGGAATGGCAGATACGTTAAAAAGTCATTACAAGTGGCCTGGTAAGCTGATGAACAATTCTTGCAAATACCACTAAAGCCATTACAAACCCAGACAATCACGCGGTCTACTGTACAGAAAGGCACACATCCGTTAGCTCAACAAGCCCTGACATTTGGTAAACAGTCATGGAACAGGGGACGGGATAGCTCAGTGGCCGAAGCACTCGTTTTCCCCCAGCCAATGTTAAGCAGCATCGAACGTGGTTTACCAATAAGATGGGTGACCGTTTGTGCACCTTGGCTTCAGTACAGTCCCCCAGTTCACCCAGCTGCAAATGGATATCTGCCTCTTTCGGGTCAGGGAAGGTAAAGCAGCGAGGGAGAGGCGATGGGCGCCGCGTTCAATATGCTGGCCCCTTGAGAAGTTGAGGTCTCTGATGCCTGGCTCCCCCACGACCACATAGGTTAATGAGAACACCTTTACCTTTACATGGAACATTCATAGAACGCATGCCACAATTCACACATGGGCAGGGTTTTTTCCTGCTCCATATGTTAGGTACAAGTGAGTTAAAGTATTTTTGTTTTGTGTTGCTTTTGATTTTGTTGATTTGTTTGGGTAAAAAAAAAAGTCTTGTCTTAATGTGTTTGATGAATACTAGGAGAAAAAAAACACATGGAAAACACTGGCTATAAAATAAAAAAGGAGAAAAGAATGTAGATTCTCTGTTTCATTACCTAACAATGTATTGTGACAAGTTTTTTTGTGTTTTTTTAAAGACCAACACCCACCCCCAATTCAGTTCGAAAAAAAACACCTTCCAAATCACAATTTGCTTATTTCATCATAGTGTATGAGTGTTGTTGTGTTATATATGTATTTGAGTGTATTGTTTTTGACTTTTTCTTATAATGTAAAGCAATTTGTGCTTCCCCTATAAATGGGAAGGAAGCGCTCAAAAAGTGTGTAGTAGTAGTAGTAGCAGTAGCAGCAGCAGCAGCAGCAGCAGCAGTAGCAGTAGTAGTAGTAGTAGTAGTAGGCACAGTGAAGCAGGCAACAAGCGTTTTGTTCGGTAAAGAGCTCGCTACCACTCGGGCTTTCAGCTGTTCATCTGAAGAAAGAGGCTGACAGTGTAACAGAGCAAGTTTGTTTGTTGTTTTTTTGTTACTTTTTGGGGCTGTGTTTTGCTTGTGCTCCTTCACAATATGCCACTTAAAGACACACTTCAGTATTCAAAGGACGAGCAGGTTTTGGGGGGGGGGGGGGATTTTTTTTTTTAGCCAATCGATGTGGTGATAATCGATTTTTGGAGGAAATGTCAGGATAGTAAATGGAAGGGCTAAATTAAGCATACCGGTACAGCCTTCTTTTCAGGACAGGAACACGCACCGCCTCTCTCTCTCTCTCTCTCTCTCTCTCTCTCTCTCTCTCTCTCTCTCTCTCTCTCTCTCTCGCCTGACTGTTCCATCTATTACTCTCTGTATGTCTGTCTGTCTGTCTGTCTGTCTGTCTTCTTCTCTCTCTCTCTCTCTCTCTCTCTCTCTCTCTCTCTCTCTCTCTCTCTCTCTCTCCTGCCCCGTCTCTGTCTCCCGTCCCTTTCTGTCTAGTCTCTCTTTCCCTTCCCTGTCTTACTCTTTCCCCTCCCACCCCCTCTCTGTTTCTCTGTCTCTGTCTCTCTCCCCTTCTCTGTTTCTCTGTCTCTCCCCCCCTCTCTCTCTCTCCCTCCCTCTCTCGCTCTCCCTCCCTCCTTCTCTCCCTCCCTCCCTCTCTCCCGCCCTCCCTCTCTCTCTCCCGCTCTTCCCCTTCTATGCATGCTGTCTATCTGTCTATCTATCTGTCTCTCTCTCTCCTCTCTCTCCTTCTCCCTCCCTCTCTACCGCCCCCTCCTCCCTCCCTCCCCTCATGGAAACGACTTCCCACACAGACGATACCCAATCTTGCTTGCAAGGTTGCGAAGACCTCTGCGAAAAAGCCGATGGCAGTCAAAAGAGAGATGAAGGCAAAATATGGTCACCGCAGAAGGAGAAAAGAGGCTTTTTGGAGCTGATCCCGACATCCAGCCTGCCTAGTGTTGATTGATTTCAGGCCAGACAAGGGGATCGCTTTTCCCTCTTCCCCTGGCCAAAGAAGAAAAATGGCGACCGGCTTTGCCTGATGGAGTTACGTCCCTTCAAAGACACGCTCGCTACCCAGCATGCTCTCTCTTTCTCTCTCTCTCCAGTCTGAAATGCACGAGATATTGGGTTCTCTCAACTTCGGGCTGTGCTGTGCGTCTGATAGAATCCAGTTCTGCTCCTGCGCTAGGCCTACAATCCACTTCTGCCCACTTTGTGTGTGTGGAAAAAGAATCGGATGACGCCGCCTTTAATAGAATCAGCTTCAGTGGACCTGGTTTCTTTTGTGGTTAGAAGTACCGAAAGCTATAGCCTTCAACAAAAGCAACTTCTATGGACCTCATTTTTCTCCCGGAGAGAATCGAATCCTTTGGCTTTTTGAGTGGAGCTGAGGGGGACTTTTTTGTCGTGTTTCTGACAGTTTGGGGATAGCTCTTGATGGAATCGTCTTCGGCAAACCGCTTGATCACCGCAGTCTTAGAACTCGATCTGGTATAGACTACACGCTGACTGTCATTTAGAGAATGTGGTCTACACACAAAAAAGAAAACTTTCTTGGCTGCTTGGAATGCATTGCAATTTCGTATAGTTTTCCAAAGTCTGGTGGGCTTTTTATATATTGTTGTTAGTGATACTGCTAGAGTTGAATTAATTACTCCGAATTTCGTTGGAGGTGGATAAGGTTTTGTGATTTTGTATCAAATTTAGGTGATGTTATACATGCAAAGAACATGATGAGAAAGTGTTGTGTGTTCTAACTTCAAAGAAGACGATCCAAAAAATGTAATATAAAACAGGAATGGCAGTTGTTGCCGTTGTTATCTATAAATTAAATTTATATATATAATATATTATATATATATATATATATATATATATAATATAATAAAAGTAAAAACAAATATCACACGCGAGTGGAAGGCATGTTCTTATATAACTGCTAGTAGATTCCACGTCATGTTCGAAATTCATGCTGTTTTCACTCTACCCTGGGCTAAACGACACAGTCATTTTAAAATAACCGCTTCTTGAACTTCGAAATCGAGTCACCTTATTTTTCTTTCTTCTTTTCAAGAGAGAGAGAGAGAGAGTATCGTGCTGTGGAGAGTTTATCGAGAATAGACTCCTCTTTGATTTCGCGGTAGTAAGCAGGAGACAAAGGCAGCAGCACAGCAGAATGCGCGCGTGTGTGTTCAAAGAGAGGATGGATGGCCAGTATATAGTGTTTCTGTCCTGTCCTGTCCTGTCCTGTCCTGTCCTGTAACAGCTCTGGGATGAATGTACACCAGAGGTACACCCTCTGACAATGAATTCTTGTGCACAGCGTGATGTGTCCTTTTATGCCAGCCATTTCTGAACAGGGCGATCTCTCTCTCTCTCTCTCGCTCTCTCGCTCTCTTTGCCTGCCGGTCTGTCTGTCTGTCTGTCTGCCTGCCTGCCTGCCTGCCTGCCTGCCTGCCTGCCTATCTATCTATCTATCTATCTATCTATCTATTGTTTTATGTTTATGTCTTGTTTTGGTCTCTCTCGGAGCACGCCTCCTCCTCTTTCCTCCTCTCGCCTGTTTAACAACAAAACAACAAACAAAAACAAGAGCAAAGCCCCAAAAGAAAAATCAACAAACACACCACCCAACAAACCCAAAAGGCAAGAGTGCTAGCTGTTCGCCGGCCCTGCAGCGTAGCGATAGTCTAACAGTTAGCGGCCAGCTTCCAACGCGCGCCTTTGATCACGGGCTCTGGTGACGGGAGTCTGCGGTGGCCATCAAAGGTGGCGCTTTGATCAGGCGCTCTGTCAAGTCCTGTCGGAAACCACCAGTCTTCAGAACTCCGCTTCACTCACCACACTTGCTTCAGCCACTGCTGCTTTCCTGGCACCAAGGGAAGGAGGACACTGGTTCCACAGGCGAGCTGGCCCTGTTTGTGTTCAGTTCAAGAGGTTGGCTGGGTGGTTTGTGGGGTTGGTTTGTTCTGGTTGTTGCGGGGTGTTTTTTTTCCCCACTCTTTGTGAAACATTGTCTTTGTACGTGGAAAGATTTGTCTTGCCGTGTTAACAGATTGTGGGGGATTGTGTACTGTGAAGATTGTTGGTTAGTGTTGTTTTGTTATAGATTAAGGTTGTGTTGTGTTGTTTGTACGCTTAAGATTGAGAGATTTGTCGTGTGTTGGGAAGATTGTCAATGTGTATAATGTCCTGTAAATGAGAGATTTTATGATGGTACTATTGTTGTAAAGGTTGTCAGTAAAAAGTTATTGTCTCCTACATTGAAGATTGTAGGATTACTGTGTAGGTGAAGATTGTCAGTAAATATTGTCCTGTCCAGATTAACATTGTTCAGTACACTAAAGATTGAGAGATCGTCCTGTGTTGTAAAGACTGACAATGAAGATTGTCCAGCATTTCAAAGATTGTATATTTTTCGTATTATAGTGAAAGGTTGTTAGTATTCGGTATGTGAAGATTGTCTATATTATCATGTACATTAAAGATTGTGAGATTGTCATATACTGTAAAAACTAATAAACATTGTCTTGTACAGGTTAAGATTATTGTCCTGAACATTTAAGATTGAGAGATAGTCTTATATTTTCAAGACTTGTCGATAAAATGATATTGTCCAGTATAGTAAATAAATAGTTTGTCATGTAGAGTATATAAAAAAATTACCATGTACATTAAGATTGTCACGTATGCTGTGAAATATCTTGGGGTCTTTTTAGAAAACACACTCTCCATGCAAAAATTCATTACCCAAATCTGCCAGTCGTGCTACTATCAGTTGCGGCGCATCAGTGCAGTTCGAAAGTACCTGTCCACTGATGCAACATCCAAACTAGTCACGTCTCTCATTCTCTCACGTCTGGACTATTGCAATTCTCTTCTGGCTGGTCTGCTAGCATAATCTATCCTCTCCCTTCAACGTATACAAAGCTCTGCAGCTCGACTAGTCCTCAGAAAGAAAAAAAATCTGAGCACATTACTCCTCTCTTGCGATCTCTCCACTGGTTGCCTGTGCTACAGAGAGTAAACTATAAGATCAGTACCCTCTGTTACAAATGCCTCCATAAAACAGCACCTTCCTACCTCTGTGAATGTCTTCACCTGTATACTCCTTCTCATTCCCTCCGCTCTGCTGCAGATATTTTGTGCTTAAGAATACCTAGATTCAACCAGTCCACCGTTGGCCGTCGCTCTTTTTCTGTTTCTGGTCCACCCATCTGGAATGACCTCCCTCTCCGGCTCCCCTTTCACCAAAAGCCTTCTTATGACGCTTTTAAATCCGGCCTCAAGACACATTTATTTCAAACTTAAGATTCTCCCCTCTTCCATTTCATTTTTGTCCCCGCCCTCAACAGCCAAAACCCCATCACCCTGCTGTAGTGTACAACCTTTATGTATGTGCGTGCGTGCGCGCGAGCGTGTGTGTATATATTTGAATTTGTAAAAATAAAAACAACTATTGATTGTAACTGGCTGCATGTGAATGAGTAGGATGAATGAAAGCGCTTTGATTTGTTGTTGGGTTTTTTGTGTGCAAGCGCTATATAAATTCCATGTATTATTATTATTATTATTATTATTATTATTACTGAAGATTGTCATTAAAGATTACCTTATACAGTACAGTTTGTCCTCTGGATTTGTGGGAAAGGGTGTGGGGTGGGGGGAATGTTTGGAATTCTCCCGCATGTCTTCTGAGTTCGTACGGTCGTAGATAGTTTTATTTGTTCGTAAGTTTTCATCTTTTTTGTGGTAGTTGTTTTCGTTTATCGTCTGTTTTGGGTTTGGTTACTCTTGTTGGTTGTGGGGTTTTTTGTTGTGTTTTAGTGCTTTCTGGACGGTCTTGAAACGTTACTTCAAGCAATGCTACTATATTTCACACTAAAACATTTTGCTTTTCTCCGACGTCGGAACGCGGCTACCTTAATGGTTGGCAAAAGCGGTGGCAAAAAATGAAAAAAAATTCTCACCATTGATGAACCTTGGAGCTCTTGCCAAAGGACAAAAAGAAAAACAAACTCTTGTTGCTTTCATAATATCGTAAGCTTATTGTCTAGACTTGTAGTCTGGCCATTGATGAAAGGGAATGAATGTGTCCTTTGTGCTGACAATAAAGAAAGAAATGCTTTTGTGTTGGTTGAGAAAGTAAGTGTAATAAAGAAAGAAAGGAAGAAAGAAAGAAAGAAAAGAAAGCCAGATTATTAACACATTTATTGACTATGGTTTTTTGTGGTAGCTCCATTGTTAAACTTTTTCCTAACAGATTTGAGTTTGTACACACACACACACACACTCTCTCTCTCTCTCTCTCTCTCTCTCTCTCTCTCTCTCTCTCTCTCTCTCTCTCTCTCTCTCCTCTCTCTCTCTCTCTCTCTCTCTCTCTCTCTGCCTGTCACACACACACACTCTCTCTTTCTCTCTCTCCAGCACCCCTCCCCCCCACACACACACTCACACATGCACACAAACACACTTCAAGGCTACACACACTCATTTGCTTATACAAGGAAAGGAAGGCCAGTACAGATAGTGTATATATATATATAACTTTTTTTTTAAAGCAGTGCTTTATATGGAGCTGAGGAAAGAAGGAGAAGCAGCAGAAGAAGAAGAAGCAGAAGCAGAATTGCGAAGAAGAAGCAGACGAAAAAGAAGAAGAAGCAGAAGAAAAAGAACAAGAAGCACAAGAAGAAGAGGGAGCAGTGACAGAGAGGGGCCTTGATGTGTGATGAGTTGCAAGAAATAATAGGATCATGATTGTGAGAAGCAGCGCTGATGACGCACCGTCACTCCTTTGTCCGCCATCCTCTTTCGCCCATCTCCGCCCTGCCCTTGGATCTCTTTGCAACACACGCATCATTCTGCCTGTGTCCATAAACGTGCACATGCAGCTATCATATGCGCGTGTGTTCATGCACGCGCTCCGCAAGCAAGCTAGGAAGCCAGCGCACACACACACTCACAGCACACGTACGCAGAACATCTTGCGCACACGTTAGAACCCGTTCCGCTTTTCGGAAGAGTAGATTGTCTACATTGTCTACATTGTGTGCCGGTTGGAACGGATGACAATTACAAAACTGCATCCTCACGGGGACGTGATGTTTAAAAAAAAGCACATGAGCACTTATTCCATTATCCTCGAAACAAAAGAATTATAAACACACACTCTGCGTGTCACCATCATTATCATGTATGCATGTATACCCAAAATTTGCAGTCATGCGCGAAGCTGACGAGTTTAGTTTTCATTCCAGACTAGACGTATAAACCGCAGCACATGATTTTTGTCAAGTTTTTGAAACATTTTTATAAATAATTTTCGTGGTTTTTTTGTTTGTTTTTATTTACCAATAGCACAGAAAAATGACCATTGATGAGTAGCAAACAATGTATAATCTTTTTCTTATAAAACATTTTTGCAGTATTGTACACATAGGGAATAATACTCTCATCTTCATCACAGCATTAAGGTTTTCACTTTTTCAAAGACACCAAGTGTTATCAACTTTGTCAAACAAGCAAAACATTCATCACAAAGACAAGATTTAAAAGGAAAAAGTATTCCAACTTGGATAAATGTAGAGGTTTTTAAGTTGAAGAATCAATCTTGTTGGTATTGTTAAATTCCCTCACACAAACACACAAAAATCAACGCTGTGTATTGGAGATGTTATTCAAGTGGATACATACATTCTATAATACGGACGGGCATTCTGTTTTATATCAAAATTCGACCAAAGATTCGTTTCTTGCAAGTACAGTTCACCCTGTGCTCTGTTGTCTCATTCTAAAAGTAACTCGTAGAGATTAAAATTTAATACTGATTGTAAGTATGGTTAAATACACCCACACACGCACACCACCCCACACACCCACGCACACAACATGTATAGATCTGGACAGAAACACTCTCTGTCTCTGTGTCTTCTGTCTTCTGTCTCTCTCTCTCTCCTCTCTCTCTCTCTCTCTCTCTCTCTCTCTCTCTCTCTCTCTCTCTCTCTCTCTCTCTCTCTCTCTCCCCTCTCTCTGCGTGCACAAAAACATGATGGATTCATCCGGCACATCTGTGACAAATCGGAATCAAGCTGTTTCGCTTTGGAATCAATCACCTCGAGGTTTTTCTTCTTCTTCTTTTTTCTTCTCTTTTTTTTCATGGTTTCGTTTCTTTTATTCCACACAGTCCGCACCATCATGAGCATAACCACACACAAAAAAAGAAAAAAGAAGAAGAAAGATAGAGAGAGTAACAAAAGAAAGAAAAAAAAGGCAAACACACATATTTCGAGCCCCGCAGAGGGAGCCAGCGAAAAATCATTCATCATGGCGAAGAAGTAGTAGGGAGTAAAACCTTCAGGTAATACCTTTTTAGGGGGAGGGAGAGCGAGTGAGAGGGGGAGGAGGAGAGGAGGGAGGGAGAGAGAGAGAGAGAGAGAGAGAGAGAGAGAGAGAGAGAGAGAGAGAGAGAGAGAGAGAGAGAGAGAGAGGCGTAACTAGCATCCAATTACGGCTTGACACGTCATTTGTTAGCCATGGCAGGAGTCCAGTCCCTGAAGCCTTGGCCGCCATGACACTACACTGCCAAAGGAGGGGGGAAGGAGGATGGGGGGGGGGGGGGCTGTGGGGTGGGGTGGGGGGGAGGGTTCGACATCTATACTTGCAATGCTTTGCAGGCCTTAGGGAATTTTTTTGGCCTTATAGTTCCCTCCCCCTTTCTTTTTGCCCTTCTCCTCCTCCTCCTCTCCTTCCTTTCCTTCCTTTCTCATGGGTTTTTGTTTGTTTTGTTTTTGTGTTTTGTTTGGTGGCTTTGTTGTTGGATTTTTTTAAGCTTTTTTTAAAGGAGTTTGGGGAGGGGGGGGGAGTGTTTTCTTTTTTACTTTGATTTTTTTTTCTTTTCCTAGTCTTGCAGTGGCGATTGTTCTTCCTTGTTGTTGTTGTTTGTTTGCAAAGGCGAATGTTATTTCTTTGTTGTTGTTGTTGTTGTTGATTTGCAAAGGCGAATGTTATTTCTTTTTTTTGTTGTTGTTGGTGGTGGTGGTGGCGGTAGTGGTGGTGTGTTTTTCTTTCTATCTTGTAGTCAGAGTTGTTTGTTTTCTGTTGGGTGTTTTTTCGTGTTGTTTGTGTGTGTGTGTGTGTGTGTGTGTGTGTGTGTGTGTGTGTGTGTGTGTGTGTGTGTCTGTCGTCTCTGTCCTTCTGTCTGTCTGTGTGCGTGTGTAGGATTTTTGTTTGTTTTTGCGAGTGGCGGGGGAGGGGGGTGGTTGTTTTTTTCTTTCTCTCGCTTTGTTGCTTTGTTTCTGACGTGGGGATTTTTTTCACGCTCTTTTTTTCTCTCTCTTTTTTCGCCTTTTCATTTAGTTGTTTTTTTTCCAGTTTTGCTTTGGGTTTTGGTGTTTTGTTGTTGTTGTGTTTTTATTTGTCTTCTCTTTTTAGTCAGTGATACTTTGTGTCTTTCTTTCTTGTTTCTTTGTTTCTGGTTTTATTCTTTTTGCCTTGCCTTTTGTTTTTTATGTTGTAGTTTTGTACTAGTGTTGTTTTTCTTTCCCTTGTTTTTGGGGTGGTGTTTTTGGTTGGTTTGTGGTGTTGTTGTTGGGGTTGTTGTTTGTTTGGGGTTTTTTTTTTTGGGGGGGGGGGGGGGAGGAGTAGGGGTGTTTGGTTTGTTCTTTTGTTTCTTTCCTTTTTTTTCTTTTTCCTGTCTTTTTTTTCTGTCTTTCTTTTCCTTTTCTTTCTGTCTTTCTTTCTTTTATCTTTCCTGTCCTTTTTTTCTTTCTGTCTTTCTTTCCTTTTTTCTTTCAATCTTTCTTTTCTTCCTTCTTGCTTTCCTTTTTTTTTCTGTCAGTGTTGATTAGCTTTGGTCTTTGCTTTCTTAAGTATTTTGCTTTCGTTTCCGTTTTGGTTTTGTGGGTTTTTATTTGTTTTTGTGTTGTTTTGTCTTGTCTTTTCATTTGTAAGTTCTACCACTTGACTGAACCAGTGTCCTGGCTTTTTGTCATTTTCTTTCTTTTTTTTTTCCCTTCCTCTCTTATCAAATCTCTGTCTCTCTTTCTCTCTGACTCTCTGTCTCTCTCTCTCCTCCCTCTCTTCTCTCCTCCCCCCCCCCCCCCCTCTCTCTCTCTCTTTCTTTCTGTTTTTCTCTCTCTCTCCCTCTTCCCCTCTCCCTCTCTCTCTTCTCTTCTCTCTCTCTCTCTCTCTTCTCTCTCTCCTCTCTCTCTCTCTCTCTCTCTCTCTCTCTCTCTCTCTCTCTCTCTCTGTTACACGATAGCAAAGTTTTCTTCTTCAACAAAGTGGCAACGAATAGTCATTAGTTTGTTGTGATGGTGGGTTTTTTGTTTTGTTTTTTAAAAAGGATACATACAGTGATGGTTTTTACTTTTGTTTTTGTTACTGTAATCTTTGAAAGCTGAGACGCGCGATCACATGAAGACTTTTGAGGGACAAATTGAAGATTACTTTAAAAACAAAGGTAATACGAGTCTGTGCGAAATCAAGTCGACTAGAATTACTACTAATTATTCATTGCTTTGACTATAATGGTCTACATACGCGAACGAACACACATATACGCACGCAAACACGCGCGCATGCATGCACACACACAACACACACAGACACAAATGCACACACTCACACACACTGAAAGAGAGAAGACAGACAGAAACAAAAAGAAAGAGAAGATATAGACAAGACAGAGAGAGACAGAGACATACAGCGAGACAGACAGACAAACAGACAGACAGAAAGAGAGATATATAGACAGACAGAGAGAGAGACAGACAAACAGATAGACAGAGACCGAAAACAGACAGAGACCGACAAACAGCCAGACAGACGGAAGGAAGGGGGGGGGGGGGGAGAGACACAGAGAGAAAAGAGATCACTAACCAAAAAGCGTTCGTTCTACTAATATCTAAAACAAAACACACAAAAAAGCAAAAAACAACCCCCCCAAAAAACCCAACCCGTTTTACAACAGTTGTTAAGACTTCAAATTACTCCAGCTAAGGCGTATCATGTTCTCTTTGGTCAAGAGGCAAAACCCGACCAAAATATTACGAAACACGCGAAACTCATTTTACTCAGGCACTTCACTTCTTCATTTGCTTATTTCATTTTCTTCTCTCCTTTTAAACCAACTCCCTGTTCCTATTTGTCACGGCGGCGTATGTTCCACCAAGAGGATGATCATAGTATAGTAGTACTTTTCTATTGTTCCTCTCCTGCAGAGAAAGTTCAGGTGCCGGGGTGGTGGCTACAGGAGAGGGCTCTTTTCACACCAGTATCGCGCCATTGTCTCCAGGGGGGGGAAGGAGGAAAGAAAAGAAAGGAGGAAAAAGACTTATGACTTAACGGGGTACGTACCCAGAAACGTTGGAAAGAGGAGGATCTCTGCCTCCAAAAGGCCACGGAGACAAGTAAGTAGCCAGCCTTATTAGGAGAGGAAAATAAAAGAGGGTGGAAGTAGTCTGAGGAGGGGGGTGGATGGGTGGTGGTGGTGAGAGCATGGGAGGGAGGGGGAGTGGTGGGGTAGGGGGTGAGGTTGGAGGGTGGTAGGGGGGGTGGGGGGGGGGGGGGGTGGTGTTAGTAACTGTTACTGTTGGGAAACCAAAACCTAACCAAAGAAAAGGAATGTGTCCACAAGAAAACGATAGTTGCCAGAAGTCCACTTGGGTTACCACGGCTGCGCGTGCTTCTTCATGAATAGTCTGCAAGTAACCAAAATTTGTTGAAACTCTGCCCACCTCCTCCTACTACTCCCTCATCTCTCTCTCTCTCTCTCTCTCCTCTCTCTCTCTCCTCTCATCTCTCTCTCTCTCTCTCTCTCTCTCCTCACCCTTATTTCACCCACCCTCCCACCTTCCTTCCACCTGACGTTGTTTCAGTTACCCAGGGGTAGGGAAGTGTGAATGGCTGTACAGGTTTTTGTCTGGAGGCTTTTGTGGACGGTTTTGTGACACCACAATGCAGTGTTCAGTATTCTGAACTGGTGTTCAGTGCCTTTCCATCCACGCCACTCCTCCTCCATAGCTCTGCCACTGACTGGAACGGTTCTTTAGAACAACGCTGGACCAACTCGTGTAAAACTGGAGTGTACGTTTTTGTTTTTGTTCGTTTTGGGGTTTTTTGTTTATTTGTTTGTTTGTGTGTTTGTTCGTTTTTGTTTGCTTGTTTGATTTTTTTTCCATTGCCGTCTTTATTCATGACTTGCGGGTTCTTTCCAGTGCATAGGTTGACTATAAAAATCCCCGCCTGGCACCAATACTCTGGCAGGTCTGCCTATAAGCTGACCTGGAAGATCATTAAAAAATCCTCTCCAAAGCACTGGCAGGTCTGCCCATAAGATGACCTGGAAGATATTTTAAATCCCCACCAAGGCATTGACAGGTCTGTCCAAAAATTGACCTGGAAGATAACAACAACAACAAATTCCAACTAGTGCACTAGAAGATCTGCCCATACGTCGACTTGGAAGATTGTAAAATAACCCACCAATGCACTGGCAGGTCTGTTCATAACTTGACCTGGAAGAGTGAAAAGAGAGACAGAGACAGATAGACAAACACAGACAGACAGAGAGGGAGACAGACAGACAGATGGCAAGGAAAAATAGTGACATATTTGGGGGGGTTGGAGTGGGAGGGAAGGCTGTATTAAAAGCAGGAAGATGAGTGTTATACAGACAGGGAAGAGGGAAAGTTTGGGTACAGAGAGGATTACAAACACAATGAACTGCAGAGAGGCGAAAGGGCTTAGAGACAAAGGACACTTTTTTTTTCTCATAGCCTTTTTAATTTACACACACACACACACACACACACACACACACACACACACACACACACACACACACACACACAGAGTTAGATATTATTGATCAAGTTGTTTTTGTTCCTAGATAGATGGCTTGATGAAAAAGAAAAAGAAAATGCATTGCTTATCCATTGTACCATCTGGAAAAAAAATTTGACTTCACACACACACACACACACACATATATATACAAAACACACACAACTTTTTTGCTATGTGGTGCTTTTTCTTTTGGTTTTTTCCTCTGCCTTCCTTTCTACTTGGTTATTTTAAGTTTTAGTTGTTGTTGTTTTTTATGAGTGGTTTGATGTGAGGGAAAATAAATGCATGGCTTATTCATTGTATTAGTGTCAAAAACAAAATTTGACTTTCTCTCTCTCTCTCTCTCCTCTCTCTCTCTCTCTCTCTCTCACTCACACACAAAACCACAACACACACACACACACCCCACACACACACGCACACACACACCCCACACACACACACACACACAGCACACACACACACACACACACACACACACTCCTAAGAGAGAGAGAGACAGAGACAGAGAGACAGAGAGTTCCAACAGCCCAACCCTGTATCCTGTATGTGACCACACGAAAACAAAATCACCGTTTTGTGTGTTAAACCCTCGGGTCCCGCCTGGGATCTCATAGCTGTCAGTGTTTTTCCCCCTAGTGTCCACGCCACCTGTATCAGGTGACCACTTACCTCCACTGCCCCTCTGTGAGGCCTCCTTTCTGCTGGACATCGGACATCGCCCTACCCTACCGGTGTCGCAGAGGCCTTTAGAAGTGGAGACCCACCGCTGTTTTTTCGTCCCTGGTGGAAAAATCGTCCTCAGGTCGGGTGTGACCACTTACCGTCCCTTCCCTACCCGGTGTAACTCTTTCTGATTGACCCTCCTCTCTCTGTGGTTTTATCCCTGGTAGAAAAATCTTTCTTTATGTCAACAGATCAAAAGTGTTCGTGGTACATAGATACTTTGTCAGATAAAACAAAGAAAATCATCTCTCCCCTTTTCCCACTTCCGTGGTATTCTGTAAAAAAAAAACAACAACAACCCCAAACCCAACAACAACAGTAAAAACAAACAAAAACAAAACAAAACAAAAAGACAAAGCAAAAGTAGCCAGCTGTTAAACATCAGTTTAAGAGTACCCACTGCTTGTCTTCTTTGTTTCTTGTTGTTGTTGTTTTCTCTGTCTTTTTTTTTTCCTGATTTTTTTTTTCCGCTCAAAGGCCACGGCAGTAAGTAGTGACTTTTATCAGAAGAAGGAAATAATGTAGATGAAGAAGCAGAAGGGCAAAGTGAGTGAGGGGAGACTACTTGGATAGAGAGGGGCTAGGGGAAGTAACTGCGAAAATGTTGCTGGTTGTTTTGGTCCGATTGCGCTTCAGGTCTCTTCTTCTGGGTTTTTGTGTGTTTGTTGTTGTTGGTGTTGTTTTCCGTTTTGTTTCACAATGTACTGTGGTTTATTCCCATTAACTCTGTTGAGGTTTTGTTGTTGGTTGTGTTGGGTTTTTTTGTTATGTTTGTGTTGTTTTGGGGGTTGTTTGTGTCAGTTGGTTGGTTTTGTTGTTGTTGTTTTGGCGGGTGATGGGGTTGTCGGTTATCTGTAGTGTTTCGCAGCTGTGCTGTATTCTGATTCCTTCTTTCATCGTCCCCACCCCAACTTTGAACTCACGTGACAAACGTGCCGCCGTTAGGCCCAAACCTGACAATTAGAAGGCGGCCCTGCTGTGCCTTATACCGACACCCATAATAATTATTATTTCCCATTTGTCACAGTCAAACTGTCCCAAAATACTCTAACATATGCCTTGTCATGAAAAATGATGTTCCTGGGAGTCAGATAAGACACGGGAATACTAGGGAACACCTGGTGTGTTCTTTTTCCTCTCTCTCTCTCTATCTCTTTTTTTTTTTTATAGAGAAGGTGGAAGGGGAGTGAGGGGGGGGGGGAAGCGGGACCGTTACCCAAGGGTACTTTCTTGTAAGGGGAGTAGGCTACTAACTACTAGGACAGGAGAAGGCTGATAGCGTTGAAGCGGTGAGACATGAACCTCCTCATGTGTCCAGAGATATGGTGACTAGAGTGACAAGAGGACCACACGCTTTGGAGATCCCCCCTCCCTCTACTCTCCCATTACCACCACCACCCTCCTCCCCTCTTACCTCCCTGCCCCCCCCCCCCCCCCCTTCCCTTCCACACTCCCTGGTTGTGATGATGGACAGGGATAGGAGTGGTGGGGGTGGCCTCAGCCCGTACTGTCCACGCTTCAGAGGTTAAGGAGATGTGATTTATCCTGGGTCAAGTTTCGCCTGGGAGGATTAGGGTGGGGGGTTCTTTTTTTTGGGGGAAAGGGCTTGTTGTCCACCTTCTGTCGCTTTGGGTTGGGGGTTTTTGCTTGTGTGTGTGTGTGTGTGTGTGTGTTGTTTGGTGTGTGTGTGTGTTGTTTTGGTTTGGTTTTTTTTGTTCTGTTGTCCTAACCCGGCTGCGTGGCCTTTACTTGTATTGTTATCCTTTGGGAGAATGTTGCTTGGGTGCACGGGCGTGTGTGTGTGTGTGTGTGTGTGGTGTATGCGTGTGTGTGCGCGCGCGCACTCATACGTGTAGAACGCACTCACGCACACATGTGCGTACTCGCATCACAGACACAGACGTATCTCGGTGTGTGTCTGCCTGTCTGTCTGTCTGTGTCTCTGTCTGTCTGTCTGCCTGTCTGTCTGTCTGTGTCTCTGTCTCTGTCTGTCTGTCTCTCTCTCTTCTCTCTCTCTCTCTCTCTCTCTCTCTTTCTCTCTCTCTAGTTCACTCACACACACACACACTCACACACATGTATGCATGCATACACATATAATGCATACACACACATACTTCGTGCGTTCACGCATACAAAAACACCCACGTAGTCCACCCTAGTAGTAATACATACATAAGGGGGAAGGGGGAACCAACAACAACAAAATGAGCGTATCTGGTTTACAACATACAGCTTGCACCCTGACATTATCGTGACAATATTGTGTGGAGCGAACACGAGAGGGAAGAAGTGGCTGATTGCATAATGTTTACTGGATATTGGAGATTACGCAAACTAGGGAGAAAACGACGCGCTAGATCACAGATACTGGCGACAGAGAAGAGAGGAGAGGAGAAGAGAAAGCGAGACAGGACTCACAGACAGACACACACAGAAACACATACACACACACTCACACACACACACAACACACACACACACACACCACACACACACACTCACACGCACGCAGGCACACTCACACACACGTGCGCGCACGCACACACACGCACGCGCGCACACACATACAGAGACACTGATAGACCCGCAGACAGAATATTGCAATTCGTTAACTACCAAATTTAGATTTTTTTTCAAACAAGACACGTTATATAGATCATTAATTCTACAGTCAAGTCTGCGCGCATTAAGAGAGGGAAGGAGAGGAGGAGGAGGAAGAGGAGGAGAGAGAGACAGACAGACAGGCAAACAGACGAACAGGCAGGGACAGACAGACAGAGAACAGGCAGGGACAGACAGACAGGCAAACAGACGATCAGGCAGGGACAGACAGACAGAGAACAGGCAGGAACAGACAGACCGAGTCAGACAGAAAGATAGTTTCGACGAATATGATGTTTTTCAACAAAAACTTTTTGAAAATGGAGGCGGTTTAAGTCAAAACCATCTTTTCATCTGAAAAAAAACCCAAACAACTTA
>CM054152.1:19529965-19559965 GCA_028751875.1 Rapana venosa | reverse complement strand
GGGTCTGATGTGGGGTTGCAGAGCAGCGTTAGTTAAAGCAATCGGTGACCACTGCTTTGGGGTCTGGTGTGGGGTTGCAGAGCATCGTTAGTTAAAGGAATCGGTGAATTAAAGCAATCGGTGATCGCTGGTGTGGGGTTGCAGAACACTGTTAATTAAAGGAATCGGTGATCGCTGCTTTTGGGTATGAATGTGAGGTTGCAGAGCACTGTTAATTAAAGGAATTGGTGATCGCTGCTTTTGGGTATGAATGTGAGGTTGCAGAGCACTGTTAATTAAAGGAATTGGTGATCGCTGCTTTTGGGTATGAATGTGAGGTTGCAGAGCACTGTTAATTAAAGGAATCGGTGATCGCTGCTTTTGGGTATGAATGTGTCGCCATTCATTGTTAGAGGAATCAGGTGATTGCTGCTTTTGGGTATGAATGTGTCGCCATTCATTGTTAGAGGAATCAGGTGATTGCTGCTTTGGGGTATGAATGTGTCGCCATTCATTGTTAGAGGAATCAGGTGATTGCTGCTTTGGGGTATGAATGTGTCGCTGTTCATTGTTAAAGGAATCAGGTGATTGCTGCTTTGGGGTGTGAATGTATTGCAATTCATCCTTAAAGTCGGTGATTGTGCTTTTGGCATAATTGTAGCAGTTCATCTTTAAAGCATTTGGTGACAACTTATTTGGGTATAACTATCGCAGTTCATCAATTGTTGATCACTTCTTTGGGGTATAACTATCGCAGTTCATCCATTGTTTATC
This sequence comes from Rapana venosa, assembly GCA_028751875.1. Taxonomy (NCBI): domain Eukaryota; kingdom Metazoa; phylum Mollusca; class Gastropoda; order Neogastropoda; family Muricidae; genus Rapana; species Rapana venosa. The sequence continues at coordinate 19,559,212 of CM054152.1, read as the reverse complement.
ACTGCTTTGGGGGTTTAACTATCTCAATTCATCAATTGCTGATCACTGCTTTGGGTATAACTATCACAATTCGTCATTAGAACAATTGGTGATTATTGTTTTGAGTGTAAAGGTATAACAGCTCATCATTAGAACAATTGGTGATTATTGCTTTGAGTATAAATGTATAACAGTTCATCGTTAGAACAATTGGTGATTATTGCTTTGAGTGTAAATGTATAACAGTTCATCATTAGAACAATTTGTGATTATTGCTTTGAGTATAAATTTTAATGTATAGCAGTTCATCATTAGAACAATTGGTGGTTATTGCTTTGAGTATAAATGTATAACATTTCATCGTTAGAACAATTGGTGATTATTGCTTTGAGTATAAATGTATAACAGTTCATCATTAAAACAATTGGTGATTATTGCTTTGAGTATTAATGTATAACAGTTCATCATGAGAACAATTGGTGATCACTGCTTTAGGTATAAATGATAAATGTATTGCAATTCATCGTTAGAGCAGTAGGTCATCACTGCTTTTGTTATATATAGCTATTGCAATTCATCAGCAGAGCAATCCATCAGACAAGCAAGCCAGCAAGTTAGAAAGACAAGGCAAGGCAAGGAAGGGCAAGGCAGATCCTCTTGGCGATAAGCACCAACTTTATTACATTCAGTCCCCTTATTAGGGATACACAGATATACACACATCGTCACACATACACTACACACACACACACACATACACACTAACACATACACACACACTACACTGACATAAAACAATAACAACACACACACACACACACACACACACACACAACACACACACACACACACACACACACACACTGACCAACAATCCCAACAACAAAAACTATAACAACACCAACAAACAAAAGCTCATGCAGGCAAGCAAAAAGAAGCATGTTGTCATATTTAATTCTGTTTTGTTTGTATCATCCTTGACCACTACAGGTCATAATCAGGACTGTCAGCTCTTTGAAAATTAAGCTCAGGTTCAAGTTTGTGAGACAGTTTGGAAATGAAATCGCCGTTATGAAAGCTTAAACCATATGTGGAAAAAGTTTACATGATTTTGATATACAATTTATAATCTAGAGCTGAAAATTAAAACAAGCAGGAGGCTAGTATATCGTAGAATATAATATCAAGTTTTGTGTTAAGTTATAAGAAATGTCAAATCTATATATACGAGGATGAAAGTTTTATAGAAAATGATAATGATTTATAAGGAAATAAGGAAATTAAGATATTAAAATGTAATCAGAACTTAGTGTCATCAAATCATATCTGCTAGGAAAATTGTAAAAAAAAAAAATTTATACACAGCTTTCATTTTGTGTAAATGAGGAGGTGGGGATATTATGTTCTGGCATATTTACATCTTACATATTGAGTCAGATTACGTAGAAAGTAAAAGTCCCAAAAATATGGATGGAAATTGGAGATGTTTACTGTATTTTTCTTACCTGACATAAAGCATAAAGTTACACAGGTTTGTGGGTTGTTGTTTTTTATTTTAACCCTCTCCACATAAATAAGAAATATGGCAGTATTCAGAATATAGCAACAGCTAACATTAAGCGATAGGAAAACTGTTTATGATATCTTTTAGTTGCTTTTTTCCCCATTTTGGTATTGTTTGTATGTGGTTTCGTTTTGCTTTGCGCGATTGCAGTTGTTTTGTTGTAATGTGGATAATGTAGGATTCAGTTCACTTGTACTTGCACAAAACTCATGCACAATGATAAATTTTCACAAAAAATAATGTGTATTTTTCTAGAAACATATATATACTGGATAATTAAGTTTCTTAAAATAAATCAGTGCGGAGTGTTCTTACCTCTATCGCATTTCATGAAGGAACGCTAAATATCTTTAACTGCATTATTGTCTTTCGAAACATTCAACTTGAGCTGTGAGTTTGATTAGTGATAACGAAGAGATACTTGAAATGTGAGATAATTGGTTTGCTCTGATTTAGTGCAGCTAGGTGTTTATCAAGGCAGAAAGGCGCATTACATGAAAAGAATCGTGTTAAGAGTAACAACAAGCAAACAGCAAATTATGCTTTGTTTTGTTATATGTGTGAAGTTCAGGTTTTTGTTGAAGGGAGGCGGGTGCTTTTGTCCGTATTCATTTTTTTTGCGTTTGTTTTTTGGTTGTATTGTTTAGATGAGATTTGACTTTTTGTGTGTGGTTTTTTTTTTTTCTTGTTCCATTTTAAGTGAAAGTTCGGCAAGGCAACAATTTTGACGTGAATTTACTTAGAAGTAACCACAGATCTCAAGTTTCTTCTCCTGTCTTCCTTTAAGACAAACTTCTTAAAAGATGAGAAACAAAAGAACGTTAGATGCGAACACCCCAAGTGTGCGCCACTTAACTTTTTTCTTCTTATTCTGAAAACACTAAAGTTCTTACTTCTAAACCTACCTACCTACTACCCCTTCCCTTCACCTAAGCCGTCAGTACTGTCTCATTGTTGCAGTAGCTTACAGCCAGCAGAAGTCTGTCTGGGTCTGGAAACCACTATAGCATCAATTATCTTGCAGCGGCCACCACAAGAGAAGGACAGTAGGCCTGTATGTCGTCAGCAGTGCCCTCTCTCTTTCCACGCTCCTGAAACAAGGGAGCAGAGAGGAGGAAACACGAGCACAAAAGTGCACGTTACAGTAGAAGAGGGAGGGGGGTGAGGGTGGAAGAGGGGGTGGGGTGGGGGGAGCAGACGGAGACGTTTATGGCTGTTGTGTGCAGAATACCCAGTGACTCAACACGTCTCCTTCGGTACCATCTCGTGTCGGTGGTACCAAGTTTCTAGAAGCGGGGAGTTTGAGAAGGGTCATTGTTTAGTGTGCCTGCTAGTCTGGTGACACCGAATCCTGCAGGGAGTTACAGATCTGCCCTCGTTCATTTGTCTGAGGGCTAGGGCTGTGTGCAGTGTGGCTGACGAGGTAGACAACAATTGCTCTTGGTGGCGGAAGGTGGTGTTGTTTAAAAAATTAAAAAAAGGGCAGACGGTCTGTAAGTAGGTGAAGATTGTTTGTAATGTGGCCATTCTTAGGTCTGTGGTGACTTGGTGGAACTGCACACAACTTCTGCCACAGTTATTGTTATGTAGCAAGGGGGGACAATGTAAATAGTCTCTGCATGTAGCTGGAGACGAGTGACTGTTACTTTGTGGGGACTGAGTCATCGTGGTACAGACTTTCTTTCTGTGAAGATTGAGGAAGCTTTATCTTTGGCGTGTATGGGAATATGACGTCCCTGCTTCTTAGGGGTGTCCTTCCAGAAGCGCTGAGAGAAGTAAAGAAAGAAACGCGTTTTGCGCCCAAGGCTGGAGGCAGTACGTACAATATGGATAACTACATTTGTGAACCTTTTCCTTCTGTCCACATCGGCAGCATTTAGTGACTAGGGGGTTCAGTATGTTGGTTATGTCTGGAGTGATCCTTTCTGAAAATACTGATGTTCTGTTCTTGCATTACTATTATTATTTCATGTCACTAACGAACAGCTATTTAAATCTGTCACCTTCATGGTTGACAATTATTCATTAATTTTCTGCTGCTTTGTGTACTTGAAATAAAGCTTCAGCTGCCACCAGTTTGTTTTTCGTTAGTTATGCATGCTTTTTGGGGAGGTTAAAGTAGAAGGGGCAGTGTTAGAAATGCCACTGAACGTCTGGCCTGCCCTTGACTCTGTCAGCAGGTATGTGACTGGTGCAAGCACGTGCGCCACACCGTCAACTTCGTGGACTTCCAGGACGGCGAGAACCAGCTACAGTTCTGCAGCGAGAAGTGCCTGAACCAGTACAAGATGAACATCTTCTGCACGGAAACGCAGGAGCACTTGAAGCAGATCCAGTCCCAGCTCAACGAGGAGAGGAAGAACGCCGCTCTCTCCCCGGGAGGGGCGTCCTCCTCGCTGTCCTCCAAAGTGGCGTCGGACGCCGCCTCCGCCTCCTCGGCCGCCAAGAAGGTGGATGAGCAGATCCTCATCACCCCAGAGCTGTGGCTGGCCAAGCGCCACACGGAGGACAAGGTGCCCAAGACAGAGGTGGTGGACGTGGAGGAGGAGGTGGTGAAGGAGGAGGGGGACAAGGACAGGAAGAAAGAGGGCGGCCTTCCCGAGACCAGAGAGCGGGAACGTCGTGCAGAGTCGCAGTCTTCAGACAGAAGCCGCAGCAGGGAACTGTTGCTGGACAGAAAGCGTCTGTCGCAACCGTCCTCTGCTGCAGGCGCTTCTGCTGCTGCTGCTGCTGCTGCCGCTGCTGCCGTGGCCTCCTACACAAACAGCCTGCAGCTGACCAAGAGCGGATCCCGCCTGATGCCCGGCACGGAGAGGGGACTGGAGCGATCTTCCCGGGACAGAGAAAGAGTGCGGCGGTTGTTCAGGGACTCCGGCAGTGACAGGGACTGTCGCCCCCTGCCCCACCCCTCAGACAGCCCCGCGTCCTCCTCCCAGTTCTCGCCCCCTACAGGCCCCCAAGCGTCAGACACCGGCACGCCCCCCATGGTGCCGCCCATGCTGTTACCGCACCTCAATGGCCTGGGGGCCGGCATAGCGGGGCTGGGCCTCTTCAACCCTCTGCTGTGCTCCTCGCTGTTCGGGCCTGTCTCGGGCGAGGGCAGACACGACGCTCCCCGGGCACAGCCTGCACACGGGGACAGGGAGAGGAAGGAGGAGAGCGGGCACAGGGCTAGGAGCGGGGACCGGGTCTCCCTGTCCTCCACGCCAGGAGCGCCTCACAGCAGCAGCTCGCCCGCCAACTCGGCCTCCTCCTCCGGAACCCCCAACCCTTCCCAGACCCAGCACCCGCCCCCTCCCCCGTTCCCTCCCGCAGTGCCCCCTCCCCTCAACGGTCCAGCGGGGTTTCCTCCTCAAGGCTTGCACCCGTCGCCCTTCATGCTGGGCATGCCTCCTTTTGCCTGCCCTCCCGGCTTCTTTCCGCCAGACCCTGCCGCTATGATCGGGGGACTGCTGGCTCTGCAGGGAGCCCCTCCGGCACAGCCTGCGCCGCCCCACCTCCGTCAGCAGCAGCCGCAACAGCCGCCGCAGCAGCAGCGGGACAGACCCCCGCCACCGCAGCCCAGAGTGGAGAGCGAGGTGCCTTTGTCGGCCACAGCCGGCTGCCTGAATGCAGGCGTGCCTCCAGTCACTGTCATGATGCCCTTCCCCGTCGTGCTGCCCATCCCCGTGCCCATCCCCATCCCTCTGCCCGTGACCCTGGAGAAGATCCAGCAGTTCTTCAAGGAGCGGGAGCACCAGGCCAGCAGTCAACCCCCTCCTCCTCCTCGTCCTCCTTCCCTCAAGACCCCCACCTCCTCCGCCGACCGCCTGGCCACGCGCAGCCACAGCCCACGTGACCGTGACCGCGACAGCGTGGGGTCTCACCACAGCGGCCACTCGCAGTTCCTGAACCACAACCACCACCACCACCACCACCCCCACCACCCCCAGCAGCGGCCCGACTCCGTGTCCTCAGACTCCTCCTGCCACAGCCCCAGCCTGTCTGCCGCCCACAGGACCACGCCCACCCGTTGCCACGAGGTCCACACCCCGGGCTGCGTGTCCTGCCTCAGCTGCCCCGTGTTCCCCAGGCCGGGTAGGCAGTCCATCGACTCCATCATGGCGCTGCGCAAGACCAGGGAATCTGCGGACTCCATCATGACCTTGAGGAGGGAGAACACCAGGGCCCTGATCGGGGGAGAAACCCCCTCCCTGCCCCCCAAACGCTCCCTCACCCCCGTCTTTCCCGTCACCCTGGACCTCAGCAAACGAGCTCGGCTGGACGAGAACCGCAACAATGAGGACGAAGCCATCGACTTGTCCAAAGACAGCCGCTCTTCCACGCCAGCCCGATCCGTCTCAGACTTTTCCATCAAGTCGTCACACGCCACACCTCTGGCCAATGGCATGCTGAGTGGCGGAGGAGGAGGCGGCAGCAGTAGCAGCAGCAGCAGCAGTAGCAGCAGCAGCAACGGCAGTGTGGCTTCAGGCAAAGAGAACCTGCAGGTGGAGCACGACATGGCCAGCATTGACGGGGATTCTGAGGCAGGCCTCAAGGTGCCCAAGATCCACATCATAGACTCTCGGGACGACCCACCCCTGGCCCAGCCCTTGCCCCTGCCCCCAGCAGACCACGCCTACTCCATGAGGAGGAGCCTGATTCTGGACGCTCCCAGCGTTCCCAAGCCTCCTCGAAGTCCTTCCCCAGAACGGCGCTACGTCCGCACCGTTCCCAGGGACATGGTGGAGGCTGCCAAACGACGCTGCTTGAGAGCCAGGGTCAGAACCAAGTAAGGCGCCATCCACTCCACAAGACACTGGGAAACAAGTCTGCCTGTTCCAGTCAGAATGCTAGGACCTCCACTGAAAAACGTGGACAGACAAGAGGTAGAGAGTTAGGATCAAAGGTACATTGTCATACCGATGTGCTGAGTGCTTTCAGAGTCAAGGAAGTATAGCACACTTTGAACAGTTCCTGTCCTTCAGCTTCAGAAGCAATCCCACGTTTGGGCAGAATCTGGTGTTGCAAAAAGCTTGTTTAAACAAAAAGAAGAAACAAACCATTTCGTAAAAAAGATGTTTTCTTTTTGCAAAGTGTTCAGTATCATTATGATCTGAGTTGGGTGTTTTTTTAATTTCTCAGAACACAAGATGTCGGATATACGGTAACAACTCACCCTGGGAGCTTCCACAATGTGACTGACTTCATAAGGAGCAAAGAGGAAAACTGTGGCCTGACAAGTACCAATGACTAATGCTGATCAGTGAAAGCCTGTCACAGAAACTGTATCGAGTTTTCTTCGCTGTGATTGTGGAAAACGGTATGTATATGGTGCACAATGTGGTATGATACAGCAAGTAGAACGCTAAGGCAAAGTCTACCTATTTGACCTCTAGTTTGCAAAAAGCAATGGACAAAAGGGCCTTGTGTGTATGCTACTGCTTTTTACAGAACTTTCATGTACTGTCCCAGAGTGTCGTTCATAGAGAAAGCCATTCAGAAAACTTCACAGAAACCAGTCCACAATGTCGCCTTTACGTCCAGTCCCCATGGGACTTCAGATGATGTGCACAACTTCCTTCAGCTGCTTAACCTTACAACTGTGCTATCTTGAAAATAATGTCTGTATGACTGGCCTCAAGAAGATTATTGCATGGACTATTTTTAAGTAGCACCGTGAATCAACATGCTCCTGTGTCAGGTACGCTGGCTAGAACTGTACAGAATTGTACAGTGATTTACAAACAGAAGGGCTAGAAGGGTCTGTGAACAGACTGTCCACCACCAACAGATGTGATATTGCCACCGTGAACTGCTGTATCTCAGTGTTTGATGACCATTCACAAACGAACATGAATACATGGAAGGGTTTTTCTTCGGTCGGGAAAGAGATGAATGGACAGTATGAAAAAAAGGAAAATCATAATTGAACTTAATTAAAGTATCTGCTTGGATTCGTTCACCATGTCACCTGTCTGTCAATGTTCAAGTCTGTCAGTGACATAACTATAATGAGGTGTCAAATGTCCAGCCTTTGCCGCAGGGTCAGACGATGACTAGAGGACCATACCATTGTTTTTTGTGTTTATTTTTGGAAACCAGCTCAACTTGGCATATTTCGGGCAGCATAACACTCAACTTTGTCAAGCTGATTTTCTTGTTTTTTTAATTTCTGCTTTCAAAATGAGCAAACCCAATTCTGTCAGTTTCTTTTTTAATGCACATGTGAATAGCACCTTGCACATACCTTACTGTTACAAGTTTGAAGTCAGTGCCGGATGTTTAAAGTCCTTTTGGGTAACGAGGAAGCTAGTTCAGGGAAAGGGGTGGGCCATACCTTCAGCCATAAGTCGTTGGGTGTATTTTCCGCATTGTACAGGTTACAGTGTTGAGAAGAACAGATAAAGGGTATTTGAGATAGAATAAGCAGGAAGAAGTACAAGCGAGATGTAAGATAATGAGAAAAGACAAAAGGTTAAGTAATAACTGAAAAGAAAATGTTGAGAGAAAAAAAAGAATATGGATGTGATGGGAGGTGAGAGGAGGAAAGAGAAAGCGTGAAGGGAGGGAAGTAACTGCAGCAAGGGGCAGTGTGGGGACTGAAAGAGGCCGGGCACACTAGGAACTGAACGTCCACGTACACCCACCCTCAACCTTTCTGTTGTCTTGTAGACGGCACATTCTAGCACCCAACGCACTGTAAGATAAAGGTGCATGCACACTTGTCGCCGTACTACTACCTCTTGGGTCGAGAGTTGACCTTTCATGCCGTTGTCTTCCTTCATGAGGGAAGGCCTTTAGTTCAGTTTATTGCCTGCATATGTGTATAATTGTCTTTTATAATTGTAATGTCGGCTTGGCAGTTGACCTCAATGATTGGGCGATTTGTTGTTGGATTGGTTTTTTTCTCTGTGTGTGTTCTCACAGCGCTGTTTGGACGATGCACGTAATATTTGTATGAAACTTGTCGCAAAGATGACTGATGTATCATTTCAGCAATGAGAATTGCCAGAAAGTATAAATAATGTAAACAATGATGGATGAAGAGAATGTAAAACAGCGACAGACGACCCAAAGACTCGTAAACGACCATCACTTTTGCCTCCTGATGTGTTGACTGTTATCAGTCTCTCTACACCCCCCCCCCCACCCCTCCCCTCTTCTCTATCCATGCCCCTACCTCCTACCCCTCCTCCCCCGTTCCTTACCTTCGCTCTCCTTTTAAATGCGGTGGTTTTTTTGGTTTTTCATTTGTCGCAGGTTCTCCGCTTAAATTTTGGAAGGTGCAGAGTAAAACTTCAATGCTGACTGTTCTTTGACTTCATTTGACATTTTAAATGTGTCTGCCCATCGTTTTCATTTCTGAATTAGGTAAATTGTTCTTGTTCGCCTTTTTCTTTTTAGTGGACATCTAAAATGAACCCTGATTGTACTTGTATTCTGTTTACGTTTCTGGGTTTACAACATATTTTTAAACACTTGTTTTGGCAACTCTTTTCCAGTTTTTCGGTTTGTAAACTTTGTGCTGCTTTTTCGTATACCACCTCCCTTCAGTTTTTCCCTCATCATTTTTTGGGGGGCAACTGAAGAGACCTCATTTTGGCGATGCAACTACAAGTTTGGTTCCTGTGTTGTTGTTTTAGCTGTCATGTTCGTTTGCTGCTTGTTGCTGTCAGTATAACAGTGCTCCTTTGTATGATCTATGATTACATTCTGGACCGCTGGGTTTTCTGTAAAGTTCCTAGGAAAACTGGAGGAAGAATTGGAAAACTGTACAGTCCTGTCTATGAGTTCTCCTGTTTATACCCCAAGATCTGAAGAAAAAAACAACACGTAAGGAGAAGTAGAGTGTGATACATTATGAGCTGTGACTGTGACAGAGGGTCTAGGGACTGTGAGGGCTTTGCGCACAGCCAGCCCCTATGTCTGTCTTTGTCAGTGTGTGTTGTGGAGACGTTTGAGGTTATGGACAATCAGAAAAACAAATTCAGTGAGGGAGAGATGAAACAAAAATGATAAATAACATGTGTGTGTGCGCGCGTGCCTGCCTGCCTGCACGCACGCGCCTGCTGGTACAAGTGTATATGCATACGTATGTCCTTATGTTTCATGCAATGTGACCTGCTTGATTTACCTGTACCTACTACTCCTTACGGACAATCAAAACTAGTCTTGGCTCTAGGCAACAAAACTCAATCAGTCTCATCATCTTTTTTTTTTCTCCTGTTGTTTTTCCTCTTTGTTCTCGCTAAGTTTGTAGCAAAACTTTTCCAGTGTCCACTTCTTTCTTTTCTTCTTGTTTGTCTTAGTGAACTTGCTCCAGATTGCAGAGGACTTAGGGTGAGAAAATAGCAGCTAGCCTTTGGTGACGCTGGGTTGTAGATATGGATCAGTCATTACTTTCTCTATTTATGGAAAGGTTACCAGACTCTGAACTGTAAATGTTAGAGACATACCTTATACTGCAGAGTCTGTGTGGTCATCTCCAACTATCCACTTCATTGTGGAGACCTTTGCTTTTAAAAGCTTAGGTTTTGTTTTTCAGAATATTTTAAATAGTACATCCAAAGAACAAAGAAAGACCCTCCCACCCATGCACCCCACCAAAAAAGCATACAGAAACCAACCCAAAAAAAGAAACCCACACACACCGTCAAAATAAAAATTAAAAACAAAACGCAAAAAGTATGGGCAATTGCAAAACAATGAATCTCTCACTGTTCTTAAACACCCTCCTCTTGCTGGATTAAAAAAATAAAACATGAAGCACTTCTTTTTCCATTTATTTTTCTTTTATTATTGCTTCTTAGCTGCGGAACTGCGCTATGTGTATTCTTGGCCAAGACTGGCCCTAAATATCATTTTTAAAAATAGATTAAACCTACACACCTATTACCATTTTCAAAAAGAAAGTTATAGTCCATGTCTGTCGGATTGGTTCACTGTTTATAAACAATGGTCCTGCTGAGTGGGAAAAACCGTTCACAAAATGTCAGAAAAAATTGTTTAGCTTCATTCGGTATTATTATGAAAAATAATATTGTCAGGCTGCAACACCACCACCTCCCTACAAAAACAAACAAACAAAACACCCAAACAACAGCAACAACAAAACGTGACAGTAGAACACTTCCCCCAGACCTGTCCAACACCCCAAAACCTTTGGGCTGATATCTGGCCTACTGACCTGCTAATGGGGGACAAGCTTTCTGGACCCCTGGAGGGCCTGACGCCCACTAAGGTGTTTGTAGGGGCCTCTGGAGTTGCTGTCTGAGCGTTCCATGAAGAAGAAGAAGAAGAAGAAAAAACACACAGAAAAAACTCATATCTTAGTTTTTGGTATCGAGCTACCGTGGTTAGCTTTTTTTTTCTCTAACTCTTGAATGGGCCTGCCACTATCTAGCACCTTCATCCCTTCTTTCCATGTGTTATTGTCTGACAAAAAAGCCGAATGCGCGAGCGCGCGCACACACACAACACACACACACAACACACACACACACACACACACACACACACACACACACACACATCTGTGTGTGTTTGTGAGAGAGGGAGAGAGGTGCATAGATATTTTCTGCTATTAAACAATCATTTAAAAAAAAAATTAAGACATAAGAAAAGCGGTCAAAATTTTTCGTATTACAATAAGAACGTTTTGTTGTATGATCAAAAACAAAACCCTGCACATTTTTATCAGCTTTCTGTACCAGTGCTTGTCCCTATCTTTTTCTTCTTCTTCTTTGCTTCCATACTTTTTGCTTTTACCCATTGTCAACTAGCCTGTCTGCCAAGATAATGTGAACGCTATGCCCTTGATTCAAAGTGTATCTGTATTTTGAATGTGTCAGAAAATTATGTGTGTTTGTGTGTGTGTGTGTGTGAGAGAGAGAGAGAGAGAGAGAGAGGAAGAGTAATATATATATATACATATAGAAGAGTGTGATTGTACATAAAGTTTATATTGATTGTTTGAACATTAACTTATGGTGCAGCCTGTGAAACTAGTTGTGTGCCAAGTTGCACGTGCAAGAGATTCTATGGCAGGACTACTGTGGTGGATATGGTGTCTATATATATATAGTTTTGTGGTGCGAGGTCATATTATATAATAGCCTATTGTGATCCTTTGTCGTCTTTGTTTGGGTTTTTTGTTTTCTGGCCTCTGTGTGTTCGTATGAGACCGAGTGTGCTCATAGGGCTTCTGTGAAACCGTGATAGAAATATGAGAGAGAGAGAGCAGGAAGAGTGTGTAGATATTTGGCTCCTTTGTTGTTGTTTCATTCATGGGTTGACTTGAGAATTATACCTATATCTTCGTGAATGTATATTTTTGTGGGGTGGTTTTTTTTGTTTGTTTGCTTGTTTGAAGAGAAATCCAACTTTACAGAAAAAAAGATGTTTATTATGTTTGATTTTTTTTATATGATGACATGGACATAATCGTGTAACAAATATTAATATGTAACCGTTGTGACGTCAGCAACAATATTACTACTACGTCTTTTGAGGTCAGGTCAATCATGATGTCACCAGCAGCCTGCAGTCTTGTACATGTGACCATGACGTCAGTAATGGTATTGTGGTCATCCTAGCCAAGAAAAGAATAATCATGAATAGGTAGGTCCTTGTGACAGCAGAAACTATCATGGCCTTTTGGTAAGGGTAGACTATAGTCAATGTCTGGTGTATTTGTTGGTCAGTTTTGTCGCTGGAAGATAGATCATACACATTTTAGAAAAGAAAGAAGATGAGAAAGGGGAAAAAAGGACCGAAAAGAGAGCAAAAAGCTTTTTTTTCTTTTTGGCAGCTGCGATAACAGCTTCACCATCTCAAAAGACCTTATATCTGTTACCCCCCCCCCCCCCCCCCCCCCCCCCAAGTCAGTATTTTCAAGGATGAGCTAACTAACTCTCCAGTAATGATTTATTTGAACTGAGCTAGATATTTATCCTGACAACGGTTATATACATGTTGATGATATATTTTTGCTTCTACATTTGGTGATAACTGACATCTTGACAACAGATTACAGAATTAATGCATACTCTGAGCTGAGAGATGATACCATCCAATGTGTGTTGTCTTGTCTTGTCTGATCTTTTGTCGTCTTGTCGTCAGTATCCACTATCTTCAAGCAAAATAAACTCTTGAGACCAGTGATGTGGGTTTTTTTGTTTTTGTTTTGTTGTTGTTGTTTTTTTTAACTTTGTTCCTGTGAGTATTCAGAAATTGCATTGCTGTTGTTTGGTCTAAAGCACGACGAATATTGATGAACCTTTTTTTTTTCTTTTTTTGGTTTTGTGCATGCAGTTGTATATGTATAGGCTACCAAAATATGCATGACCTTGTTCACGTATTATTTTGCATTATACATGAATATTGTACGGTGGTTTCGCTCCTCCTGGCTTCTTCATAGTCACCACAGGCTCCAGCGGTGACGGTACCGCCAGTTCACATCTTTGATTTGTACATGGAGGTTTCATGTTGTAAATTAATCATTAACCGCTGTTATTTATTGATTTGCTTTTTTGTTCCCCCACCCCCTCCCCGCCCCTTCCTTCTTATCAGTTGTTTTGACATGACCGAGTGCAATATGATGAATTTGGTTTTTATAATGATGGCCGTTTGGTCAGAAAGATCGTTTTGTCTGTGAGCAGATACTTCTGTACTAAGTTTACTGGATGGTGGGTTGTTTTTTTTCTTTCTTTCTTGTATTATGACAGTACCCTGATGTCTCTATAAGCGTGTACAGAAGACTGTCTAAAACAGAGGTGCTTGATTCAGCCATTGAATTTTCTCCAGTCTGGAAACCGATCCTTTGCACAGTGATTTTTCGTACAAAAGGCAAAAAAGACGAAATTGCTTCAGTCGGGCTTTGTTTCTGTTTCTTGTCATCATCGCTACTTCTGACTTTACTTCTGTTACCTGTTTTGTGTGTGTTGTTGGGTTTTTTCTGGTGGTTTGGTTTGCTTTGCTTTTAATCTAAAGTATATTCGAAAGAGTGATTTGGGTTACATTTTTTTTGTGGTTAAGAAATGTCACGATATTGTTAGAGTTAATTGGAAAGACGTTTTGCAGAGACATAGTTATTTGATTAGAAGTCTTCTTTTAGCTCACCCCTCCATTTTTTAAAGACATCTTTTGATCGAAGTGGGAAGAGTCAAAGTTTCAAAACCGATCTTAAACAGTGACCAGATAATTAATTATGCAGAGTTCTGTTCTGACTGAGATCAGCAGGATGGGTTTGGGTTGGTTTTCCTTGTTTTGTTTCGTTTTTGTTTGTTTGCCGTTTGGTTTTGGTGTGTGTCTGTGTGTCTGTCTGTCTGTGTCTGTCTGTTGTGTGTGTGATTTGGTAAAGGCTTTTGTTTGTTTGGGGATTTTTTTTTCACTGGGATTTTTGGATAGGATTTTTTTGGGATATTGGTTTTGTTGTTTGGGGTGGGGTTTTTTTTAAGTAAGGAAGGGAGGAGTGTTGTGCATTCTGTATATTTTTGTTTTACCGTTTAGCACACTGTTCAGTTATTCATGTAGGATTTCTTATCCTGTATAGCTAAGGTTCCCAGCGAATCGTTAATCGCTGATTTCTAAAATATCCAAATTTTGTTCACGATTTTTTAAAAACAAAATAGAGCTGTAAAGTCTTCAGTAAATGGGGTGGACGCCTTTGGTTGAACCTCATAAAAATACCATTTTGGGGGGAAAGGAATGATTGCAGAATGTTCATAAAACTCTTCTTTTTTTTTTAAACTGTGTAGTGTCTTTAAACACACAAAAATAATAAATCCTTAGGTTCTATGCACGTTCTGTGCAAGTCATGTGGTAATTTCATTATTGGCTTTGCAGTTTGTGTTTGTATGTGTGTGGATTTTTTGTAGGGAATTATTTGTTTAGTTCCTCGGCCAGAGCTCCGAGGTTCACCAATGGTGAGATTTTGCGTATGCGACCGTTTTCAACCCAACCATTAAGGTAGCTGCATTCCGACTCCCGGGGATGCTTTGCAGTTTAAAACAGAATATGGAGAGACAGCTATGTTTTGGTCCCGACGAGTTTGTTCGGCGTGCATGGTCTACGCATGCGAGGTATCTACCTGCCACCATCACCATACTTACGAAGATTTAAAGGCAAACACACATACACACACACACACACACACACACACACACACACATTCACTAGCGAAAGAACTGTTAGGATAGTCAATTAAAATTATACTTTAATTTTTATTCCCTGAACCAAATGCTTGAATATACTACAAACGTAGTTCTATGAATCTCTATGAGATCACTATATTCTCAGCGTCAAATATATAGCTACAGTGTTTGTTCTCAAATTTTTGTGGGGGTAGGGGGGGGGATGCTGTTCTTTGTTGTTGCTTTTTTTTGGGGGGAAGGATGTTGCGAGGGGATTTTTTTTTTTTAACCCATCATCTTTTGCTGTGTTTTGTCTCTGATCTGATTTTCTTTTGTTTTGGTTTTTGGTTGGTTGGCAAGTTTGGGCTGGGTTTTTTTTCAGTTTTGATTTTTTTTCTCTCTTTTTTGGGGGGTATTTATGTATGTTTCAATTAGTTGCCTATTTTCAGTACTATAGCTTTCATTTTTGTTTTTTATGATTTTTTTTGGCAACAAGACAACAAGACAAGCTATATTTGTACATAAAGGGTGCTTCTTGATGTGGAACACAGGACAAGGCTAGATGTGGACAAACGTGTTACAACATACTGATATTAAATAAGTGAAAGTTTGATTATACTTATGTATTCAAAGACAAGACCAATCAAGAAGAAAAAGTGGAATACAATCCAATTCCTGCTTAGACTTGTGTTGCTTTTTGACATGTTTTGGCGAAGAAAGAAACGACCCCAGATAATGATTCGAACGGAGTGTGGCATTTGAAATTCTGTGCTATGTTGACCGCATGAATATTGAATATAATATACATAATTATATATATTTTTCTGGAAGGAAAAGGCAGACATTAATTAATATGTCTAGATTTCTCAACAAAACTTTCCCAGAGAAAGCAGAAGACGAAGCAAACATCCCATGATTATTTTTTTTTTTACCCCTGACTCTAAATTATTTAGAAATTTTCTATCTCTGTACCTGTGTGTCTGTCTCATTCTCTGTATTTCTCTCTTTCTGTCTGTCTGTCTCTCTCTCCAGTTATACGTTTTCAGTGTGACTCTGTCTCTCTGTACAGGGGGACTGGATGTAAAAAAGCACTTGAGTGCTTATTCCATTATCCTCTATATGAAAGAATAAATAGATCAATAAATAAAATCCCTCTCTCCCCCCCCCCCTTCTCTCCCCCCCCCCCTCTCTCTCTCTCTCTCTCTCTCTCTCCCTCCTCTCTCTCTCTCTCTCTCTCTCTCTCTCTCTCTCTCTCTCTCTCTCTCTCTCTCCCTCGATGGTTAGTTAGGAAAATGTTCTTTTCTTAGTGCAAGTAGTAGTGGTGACAAACATATTTCTTTTTTTTTTCATTTTGCATGTTCTCACTTATTCTGTTTAACGGTGTAGTTGTTGCTTTGCTTGAAGACATTATCTGTCAGTCATTGATATCATCACCATTATCTTGAAGACCGTGTTTAGTCCATTGTCAGTGAAAACTGAATGTGAATATTTGCAATAAACTGGATTTTATCGATACCGGTTTCGAGCGTCTTGATTTTGGGGGGTTTCTTCTATTTATTTATCTATTTATTTATCTTGTGTGTGTGTGTGTGTGTGTGTGTGTGTGTGTGTGTGTGTGTGTGTGTGTGTGTGTGGTGTGTGTGTGTGTGTGTGTGTGTGTGGTATGGATTTTTGGCTCCTTCATGTATTGTGGAGGAAAAGGGGCAGAAAGAGAGATATAGAGAGGTCAGTGACTCAGTGAATGATTCTGAAGAAATTAATCATTTTGTAAGTTACTGGAAAAGCTGTCATTGTTGTTGTTGTTGGGGTTTGTTTGTTTTTTAGGGGGGTTGCTTGTTTAGCCCTGGCACACGCGCAAGCAAGCGCGCGAGCACACACATACACGCACCACAAACACACGCACCACAAACACACACACATACTACCGCCACACCACACTACACACCACACACACTCACACACATACACACAAACACAAACACACACAC
Source organism: Rapana venosa (assembly GCA_028751875.1). Lineage (NCBI taxonomy): Eukaryota > Metazoa > Mollusca > Gastropoda > Neogastropoda > Muricidae > Rapana > Rapana venosa. The sequence goes on along the minus strand of CM054152.1, from coordinate 19,542,566 downwards.
ACACACACACCACTACCACCACGACACCACACTACACCCCACACCACACACATACACACACACTCACATACACACCCCACCGCCACCACCACACCACACCACACACACACACACACACACACACACACACACACACCACCACACACCACACTACATACACGCGCGCGCGCACATACATCGGTTGGATATCTCTCTCTCGCTCTCGCTCTCATATATATATATATATATATATATATATATATATATATATATATATATATATATATATATATATATATATATATGTGTATATATATATATATATATATATATATATATATACATATAGATAGATAGATAGATAGATAGATAGATAGATAGATAGATAGATAGATAGATAGATAGATATACATCATGCTCTATCGACAAGCCAATACTACTACAAAGTGGAGAATATCCTGTACCCACCCCAATTAAGGTCGTAGGGGAGCGAGGCGTCAGAGACCTCACTTCTCTAGGGCCAGCATATTGAGGGCGGCGCCCATCTCCTCTCCCTCGCTGCTTTACCTTCCCTGACCCTAAAGAGGGCAGGTACCCATTTACAGGTGGGTGAACTGGGGGAACTGTACTGAAGCCAAGGCGCGCAATCGGTCACCCATCCAACTGGTAACCACGCTCGACTCTGCTTAACTTGGCTGGGGGAAAGCGAGTGCTCCGACCACTGAGCTATCCCGTACCCCAATATTAACATTGTTTAAACTGGTCGCCTGAACAAGACAGTACAGGCGAAATTGTGATAAAACGTGTTAACCCCCCCTCCCCCCGCAAATTGTCAGACTTTCTTGCAAAACAAAACAAAACAAAAAAAGAAAAGAATAGTCGGGAGAATAGAGTGGTAAGGCAGAAAATAGGCGAGAAAGAGACAGACAGACAGACACAGGGAGAGAGGATAATAATAATAATAATAATAATGTATGGAATTTATATAGCGCTGAATCTTGTAAAGCAACAAATCAAAGCGCTTATGTGGGTTTTTAAAATTTTGTCATCTGTTCCCACCGGCACACAATGGCCTACTCTTTCGAACAGCGGAACAGGATTTAACGTGTGTGCAAGATGTTCTGCGTGCGTTCGCACACGGGGCCTCGGTTTATAGTCTCATCCGAAGGACTTTGACATTCAGTTCGATTTTGTTGTCAAACTGGGAAGAAAAGGCGAGGCTGGGAATCGAACCCAGAACCTCACGGTTTACTTGTTGGCAGGCAAACGTCTTAACCATCCTGCCACCTTCCTTCCTAAGGATAAGGATAAGGGAGGTTAAACAAAAATAGAGAGACCCCAAAAAAAATTGATAAAAAGGGGAAATTTACAGGAGGAAGCGGATGGTGGATAGAAAAATAAACAAAAAGACACAAGAGAGTGATAGAAAAGGGGAAATTTTAAGCAGAGAATTTTAAAGCGGGATTGCCATTCATGCGAAACAAAAACAAAACAGTGTTCCTCTAGTGAGGTGAGATAGGGTACCAACAACGTCACCATACTTAAACCTTTGCTAGTCACGTCATAGAAAGGGTACCAACAACGTCACTATACTTAAATCTTTACCAGTCACGTCATAGGGTACCAACAACGTCGCCATACTTAAATCTTCACCAGTCACGTAATAGGGTACCAAAAACGTCACCATACTTAAATCTTCACCAGTCACGTAATAGGGTGCCAAAAACGTCACCATACTTAAATCTTCACCAGTCACGTAATAGGGTACCAAAAACGTCACCATACTTAAATCTTCACCAGTCACGTAATAGGGTACAAAAAACGTCACCATACTTAAATCTTCACCAGTCACGTAATAGGGTACCAAAAACGTCACCATACTTAAGTCTTCACCAGTCACGTCGTGAGGAGGATACCAACAACATCACCATACTTGAATCTTGACCCACGACGTCATAAGGAGTATACTAACAACGTCACCACACTTCAATCTTTACCAGTCACGTCATAGAAAGGGTACCAGCAACGTCACCGGTCCAAACTTCAATCTTTGCCAATCACGTAATAAAAATGGTACCAACAACGTCACCATACTTAAATCTTCAGCATCCTTGAATCACATCTTCTTTTTTCGATCCGAGGTTCCCTAACAGTGAGATTTTTGCGTAAGCGACTATTTGCTTTTCTCCTCCGTCATTAAGGTAGCTGTATTCTAACTTCGGGGAACGTCATGATTCAAGAAGGAAAGAGCAAGAGCAAGGTGGAGAAGTTGGAGGGGGGACAGGCAAAGTAAAAAGAGATAACAGGGAAATGATAGAAGAACACGGAAACAACAACGAGGAATAATATGCTGCAGTCAAGAAAACGAAAAGAAACCCAATAAATAAAAACTACGACGATGAAGACAACAACAACAACAACAACAACAACAACAACACAGCAGATGTGGATCCAGCTCACGTGCAATGTACTACATTTCAAGGATGTAGCCACGGATTAAAGACATTTAAACGCGCGTCAGCAGTTTGAATTTTGGTCTATGGGTGCAATAGCAGGAAAAATATAATATCACAGACTGTCTTTTTCTGTCTTTGTCTCTGTTTCTCTGTTTGTCTGTCTGTCTGTCTGTTTTGTCCCCCCCCCCCCCTCTCTCTCTCTCCTCTCTCCGTCTGTCTGTTTTGTCCCCCCCCCCCCCCCCCTCTCTCTCTCTCTCTCTCTCTCTCATTGTCTCCCTCCCGTCTGTCTCTGTCTCTGTCTCTCCTCTGTTTCTCTCTCTCTCTCTCTCTCTCTCTTCTCTCTCTCCCTCTCTGTCTGTCTGTCTGTCTCTCTGTTTGTTCCCCCCCCCCCCTCTCCTCTCTCTTGTCTCCCTCCGTCTGTCTCTGTATGTCTCTGGCTCTCTGGCTCTCTGTCTCTGTCCTCTCTCTCTCTCTCTCTCTCTCTCTGGAACACTTACCTTTTTACCCTTTACACACACACATACACACACACGTTGTGTGTGTGTGTGTGTGTGTGTGTGGTGTGTGTGTGTGTGTGTGTGTGTGTGTGTGTGTGTGTGTGTTGTGTGTGTGTGTGTGTGTGTGTGTATGTGTGTGTGTGTGTGTGTGTGTGTGTGTGTGTGTGTGTGTGTGTGTGTGTGTGTGTTGTGTTGTGTGTGTGTGTGTGTGTGTGTGTAAAGAGTAAAAGGGTAAAGGTGTTCCATAACCCATAAGGTCGTAGGGGAGCGAGACGTCAGAGACCTCAGCTTCTCTAGGGCCCAGCGTATTGAGGGCGGCGCTCATCTCCTCTCTCTCTCGCTGCTTTACCTTCCCTGACCCTAAAGAGGGCAGGTACCTATTTACAGCTGGGTGAACTGGGGGACTGTACTGAAGCTAAAGCGCGCAAATGGTCGCCCATCCACTTGGTAACCACGCTTAGTACTGCTTAACCCTAGTTTGGAAAGAGCAAGTGCTCTGACCACTGAGCTATCCCGTCCCCACAGATTGTAGAGTATCCGTAAAAAAACTTTAAAAAAAGAAGGGTGGAGAATATTCATTTGACAAGAGTATATCAAGAAATGGCAACACGGAAGTTTTGAACGGAATTTGCGTTCCTTAATCTGTTTCCAATCTGAAACCCAAAACAAAATAAAACGAAAGTCGCAGTGTCAGTTAACAATCAATCTAGTATTAAGAAGGAAAAAAAGAAGACCAATAACAACAAGTAAATAACTAAAAAATTGTCAGTGAAAAGGAGAAAGAGAAGAAGTTATTCTTTCTTTGACCCTGACAGTGCCTGCTGCACGTGCGCTGGTAAAAATACCTGTTATAGGGAAAAAAATACCAGCAGAAGTTGTTTTTTAATGTTGTGAATGGTTCTGCAGTTTCTGTCACTGCCTTACCTTTGCTTTTCAGCAGTCTGGAAACTGTGGAGAGCTAGCTAGCTATCTCACTAGGAAAGAGTAATAATTATTCATGATATGATATGTTTTGATAAACTGAGAGAAAAAAAAGAAAACTCAAAACACCTACGAGAAAATCGAAAAAAAATCGTCACCCAGAAATCGAGTGAAAATTATACTGTCTTCCCTAGTGGGGGGGGGGTGTGCGAGTGGTATAAACTGCGTTGTTGTGGAAGAGACTGGGGGGGGGGGGGGGGGGGGAGTGGGGGGCGAGGGGGGGAGAACAAAGACAAGGCGGTGGGGGGTGGGTGGACAGAGAGACCTGGAGGTTCACAGAGATGTGGCAAGGAAGGCAGACGGGAGGGACAGAAAGACCGTGAGAGAGACAGAGAGACGTGAGAGAGACAGAGAGACGTGGGAGGGACAGAGAGACGTGGGAGGGACAGAGAGACGTGGGAGGGACAGAGAGACGTGGGAGGGACAGAGAGACGTGGGAGGGACAGAAGACGTGGAGAGACAGAGAGACGTGGGAGGGACAGAGAGACGTGGGAGGGACAGAGAGACGTGGGAGGGACAGAGAGACGTGAGAGAGACAGGGAGACGTGGGAGGGACGAGGGAGGGACAGAGAAGACGTGAGAGGGACAGAGAGACGTGGGAGGGACGAGGGACGTGGGAGGGACAGAGAGATGTGGGAGGGACGAGGGAGGGACAGAGAGACGGTGGGATCAGGACGAGGGAGGGACAGAGAGACGTGGAAGGGACGAGGGAGGGACAGAGAGACGTGGGGAGGGACGTGGGACAGAGGCGTGGGAGGGACAGAGAGACGTGAGAGGGACATAGAGACGTGGGAGGGACAGAGACGTGGGAGGGACGACAGAGACGTGGGAGGGCACAGAGACGTGGAGGGACAGAGAGACTGAGAGGACAGAGAGACGTTGAGGGACAAGGAGACGTGGGAGGGACAGAGAGACGTGGGAGGGACAGAGAGACGTGGCAGGGACAGAGAGACGTGGGAGGGACAGAGAGATGTGAGAGGGACGAGGGGGGGACAGAGTGACGTGGGAGGGACAGAGAGACGTGAGGTAGATGTCTTTACCCTACCAGAGGGTGTGGTAAGGCACATGGACGTGTGCTGGGACGTTCTCCATTTTAAAAAATTATTTTATGTTTTTATTTCGAGGAAAATGGAATAAGCGCTCAAGTGCTTTTTTTTTTTTTTTGCAGCCAGTTCCAGTGTGTCTGCAGTTTTATCGATTTTGTCATCCGTTCCCACCGGCACACAATGAATGTCCTACTCTTCCGAAAAGCGGAACAGGTTTTAACGTGTTTGCAAGATGGTCTTTGTTCATCATCGTCAGGCGATACTTATCGTGGGACAAGACAAGGGGATTGGTCAGCAGTCTTCTGGCAGGTCTGTCCCGATGGTGTATCACCTTGTCGTGGTGGGATGGCTTGCGTGCTTCAATGACCCCCAGAGCTATGTGGGCGGGGGCTTCGGCCTCTGGCAGGTTCAACCATGCTCAACAGGTCTGTGGGGGAGGAGACAGACTAAACAATGCACCCTGGTCCTCCAGGTTGGGGGTTGTGCATTGGGCTAACGACCCATTCACTTAAAAACCACTCTGTTACTGAAACTGCAACAATACCTCTTACGAGCGACATGGTTGGGGAAGAGTCCTCTCTGGTAGAGCCTATGACGTGTGCTGGTGAAAGCCTTCGGAAGCCAGTGCACCGACAACTCTTTTAACACACCAGTCAACAACCAGGATAGGGACTGGAACATCAGAACCCTGTACGAAACTGGTAAAACAGCACAGGTGAGTAGAGAAATGCACAGGTACAACCTAAAGATCCTTGGCCTGTGCAAGACCAGATGGAATGGAACCGGGCAGACAAAGCTTGCGAGTGGAGACACTATCATCTACTCTAGACAGGAAGAAGGCCAGCCCCACACACATGGAGTAGCGCTGCTGATGAACCTGAAGCAACGCAAGCACTGCTGTCTTGGGAACCAGTGTCACCCACGGATCCTCACAGCACGTTTCAACTCAAAAGGCAGAAAGGTTACCATCATTCAGTGCTACGCTCCAACAAATACAGCAGAGTCAGAAGATAAAGAAACTTCTTCGAACAAGTCCAGACCATCATGGACAAAGCACCAAAGAGGGACCTAAAAATACTAATGGGAGACATGAATGCCAAAGTGGGGACAGACAACACAAACAGAGAACTGATCATGGGCAGACATGGCACTGGAGAACAAAATGAAAACGAGAACTTTTAACAGAATTTTGCAGTTTAACACCTGGTCATTGGAGGCACCATCTTTCTCACAAGAAAGTCCACAAGACCACATGACTTCCCCCGATGGCAAGACAGAAAACCAGATTGACCACATCACCAATCGGGCGAAAGTGGAGAAGGAGCCTGCATGATGTCAGGGTGAAGCGCGGAGCAGATGCAGCATCAGACCATCATCTTGTTGTTGCCATCCTCAAGACCAAGCTCAAAGCCTACATCGACCGGGCAGGAAGACCATCACACAAGTTCAATGTGCAAAGCCTGAAGGAAAGAGAAAAATAGAAGAATTCAGGCTCGAACTGAGAACAACTTCAGTGTGCTTTTCCCAGCTGCCAAGGAAACAGTCGAAGAGCAATGGCAGAGTCTGCGTGAGACCTGGAAGACAACATGCCAAACAGTACTGGAAAGAAAACAAGAAAATACAAGGAGTGGCTGACAACAAAACATGGCCACGATCACCGAGAGAAAACAGCTGAAAGATCAGATCAACCAAACACAAGATCAAGGAAAGAAGCAGGACTGCAAGCATGCTACTGGGACAAAACCGGCAGTAAAGAGAAATGCAAGAAGAGACAAGAGAAAATTCATTGAGGAACTGACTCAGGAAGCAGAGACTGCAGCAGGCCAAAGAAATATGAAGAGACTGTACGAGATCACGAGAACTCTCTCAGGAAAAAACAACAAACCTAGCTGCCCTGTCAAAGATAGAATGGCAATACCATTCCAGTGAGGAGGACCAAGAGCAAGATGGGCAGAGCACTTCAAAGAAACGCTCAACAGACCTGCACCACCCATGCCGCCACATCCCCCCCCTACTGAAATCCTTGGCATCAACACCAGCCCCCCTACCAAGAATGAGATCACCAAAGCCATCAAGTCGCTCAAATCAGGCAAAGCAGCAGGCCCAGACGTATACCACCTGAAGCACTGAAGGCAGACATCCAAACTCCACTGAGATGTTATACCCACTCCTAAACAAGATTGGGAGCAAGAGAGTGTACCAGAAGACGGAAGAAAGGCCATCTCGTAAAGCTGCCAAAGAAAGGGGACCTGTCCTCCTGCAACAACTGGAGAGGAATCATGCTACTGTCCATCCAGGAAAGTACTGGCAAGGATCATGCTAGACAGACTGAAGACAGCACTGGACAAGACACTTCGGAGAAACAGGCAGGCTTTAGGCAAGACAGATCATGCACAGATCAAATAGCCACAATGCGCATCATCATCGAGCAGTCCCTGGAGTGGCATACCCCCCTATATTCAGTCTTGTCGACTTCCAGAAGGCATTTGACAGCGTCGACAGAGATGTCATTTGGAAACTGATGCAATCACTATGGCTTTCACCAAAGTTCATCACCATCATCCAGCAGCTATATGAAGATGCCACCTGTCAAGTCATCATGAAGGAAACTGACGGAAGCCTCTCCGTACAGACCGTGTTCGTCAGGGCTGTCTGTTGTCGCCAACCATCTTCCTGTTGGTGGTTGACTGGATAATGCGGCAGCCACAGCAGCAGGAGAACGGCATACAGTGGACCCTCATGAAGCAGCTGAAGACCTGGACTTCGCAGACGACATCAGCTTCTCTCCCACAGGCAACAAGACGCACAAGAGAAGCTTTGTCGTGTTGCTGACGAAGCTGAAAAGACGGCCTCCAAATCAACATCGGGAAGACGGAGTTCATGAGGTGAACAACAAAACACATGACCCAGTGCGACTGCAGCAAGAAACCATCAAAGAAGTCACAAGTTTATTTACCTGGCAGTGTCGTCAGTAAATGGGAACAGATGAAGACATCAAGTGCGAATCAACAAAGCCCGTCACACCTTCAACACCCTTCGGCCAATTTGGAGTCAACAGCCCTCTCATTTCAAAATAAGCTTCGGATCTACACCACCAATGTCAAATCGGTCCTACTTATGGCTCAGAAACCTGCGGGTAACAAAACCAACACCACAACTCCATCTTTTACCAACAAATGCCTCAGGTACATCCTCAACATCAGGTGGCCGGAATCAATCCAACAAACAACTGTGGGACAGGACCAGACAAACCCAATCAGAGTCCTCATTAAACAAAGGAAGTGGGGATGGATCGGCCATACACTCCGCAAGCCTGCGTCAAATGTCACCAGACAGGCCCTTGACTGGAATCCACAAGGGAAGCGGAAAGTTGGTCGACCAAAGCAGACCTGGCGCAGAAGTGTTGACGAAGAAACGAAGGCAGCCGGAATGACATGGGCCGAGCTGAAGAGGATCTCCCAAAACCGTTTTCGTTGGAGGGGTGTTGTTGCAGCCCTATGTTCCCCATGGAACCAAGAGGCATAAGTCAAGTAAGTCTTCTGGCAGGTGACTCTGCAGGTCGGTCCTGCATCACAAGAACCACAAGCTTGTTGCCTCTAGAGGCCAAAGATATTTATTTACTTCACCAGAATAATATGGACAGAGTTGAACTAAATAATAAGAATTATTGTGTGTGTGTGGTTGCGTTGTGTTGTGCTGTGATGTGAGCTGTTTGTTCCCCTTTTCTTTTTTCCCTGTTGGTAAAGATTCATGTCAAAGTCATTCAAAGTCAGAATAGCCATGGCAACATCTTCCATGACAAAACTCACCACCATATGGAAAAGTAAAGAGATCAGTTTCCCAATCAAACTAAAGCTCTACAAAGCCCTAATTCAGACTATCCTGCTGTACGGAAGTGAAACCTGGACATTGACTGCTGAAACAGCAAAACGAATCCAGTCCTTTGAAACAAAATGCCATAGAAAACTGCTGGGCATATCCTGGAGAGAACGAAAGACCAATGAATTTGTCAAGAGTCAAATAACACGGCTGGCAGGTCCACAGGAACCCCTTCTCACCATCGTCAAGAAGAAAAAGCTGACATGGTTCGGCCACGTCACCCGCCACAACACTCTGCCAAAAACAGTACTGCGGGGAACACTCGAAGGTGGCAGAAAGAGGGGAAGACAGAACAAGTCATGGATGGACAACATCAGAGAATGGACCAGGATGAATGACTCGGCACTACTGCGCAGAGCCGAGGACCGAGATGGATGGAGGAGGCTTACCACGGCATCGTCTTTCGTGTCTCCCCTACGACCGCCAAGGTCACGGGTCTGATGATGATGATGATGAAAGATTCATGAATCAATGTACTTTTCTTACCAATATATCTCAAAAAGAAATGAGCTCTAAAAAGAAAAACAAAAACAACAAAATCTTGTGTAGATATCCAGACAGAGAATGCGTACAAGTGTGTGTGTGTGTGTGGTGTGTGTGTGTGTGTGTGTGTGTGTGTGTGTGTGTGTGTGTGTGTGTGTGTGTGTGTGTGTGTGTGTGTGTGTGTGTGGGAGCGTGTGTGTGTGTGTGTGAGCGTGTGTGTGTGTGTACGTGTGTGTGTGAGCGTGTGTGTGTGTGTGTGTAATCTAAGACTACGAACAATCACACAGACTTGCTTTACCTCAGCTTCCTCTTTTTACATAGAAGAGATAAATAAATAGATGTATAAATGAACAAACAAAGGAATAAAGGAAGAACTAAAGAACTAAAGCGTGACTCACGATCTCCTACTTGCTATTCTCATTCAGAAAGAAACTAGGGTCAGCCTATTCACCGACAACATCGGTTGAAATTTAACTCAAGCTGCGAGACAGATGCTCTGTCTGTTTCTATTTTCCTTTATGTCTGTCTGTCTGTCTGTGTCTCTGTCTCTGTCTGTCTGTCTGTCAGTCTTCCTCTCTGTCTCTGACTCTGTCCCCATCTCTGTCTCTCTGTCTCTGTCTCTGTCTCTCCCCCTCTATCTCCCGCTCGCTCGCTCAAGTTGTGTCAGAGGAGCTTTACACACACACACCACACACACACACACACACACACACACACACACACATATATATATATTATATATATATATATATATATATATATATATATATATTATATATATATATATATATTATATATAATATATATGTATATATATATATACATATACATATATACATACACATACATATATATATATACATACATACATATATATATATACAAAACATATATATATACATACATATATATATACATATATATATACATATATATATATATCAACCACACGCATTAAAAATATACAATATATATAACATAATATATAATATATATACCATATATTTAACAAAAGTTAAACAAACCCAAACATATCACATCTTTAACAAGAGTGATGATAGCTTTCCTACATAATTATTTCTTTATTTATTTGTTTCTTGGTCTGTTCTTGCTTTTTTTTCCTTTCTTTTTTTAAAAACAAGTGTGTTTACCTCTTCAAGTTTTCTTTTGTTGTTGTTTGTTTGTTTGTTTCGTTTTGTTTATTTTTAATTTTTGTACATACAATCTTTCTTATCCCAGCTTGCAGAAGGCGACACATACCATGATTGGGAAAAACAAATCTGTACAGAAGTGATCGGGACACACAGGCAATAACAACAACAGCAACAACAACAACAACAAATAAACGTTTGAACCAGATACCGCGCAGCTGCGTTGTCCACTGTCGTCTGCCAGTTCTTGAAGACTTACATTCTCTGGACAGAGCCTAATATCACTGTTGTTATTTCTGTTTTCTGGTTTGGTTTTTGTTGTCATTTTTTGTTGTTGCTACTGTGTTCTTCTTCTTTTTATTGTTGTTTGTTGTTGTTGGCATCTGATAGTTCCTGACATATGTGAGCTATTTTTTAAATATATTTTATTATTTTCTATCGAGGATAATGGAATAAGCAAATAATAATAATATAATAATAATAATAAATGGAACTTATATAGCGCTATATCTTGCAAAGACACTTATGTGCTTTTTTAACATCCACTCCCTGTGTGTATGCGGTTTTGTAAATTCTGTCATCTATTCCCACCGGCACACAATGGCCTACTCTTACGAAAAACGGAACAGGATTTAACGTGTGCGCAAGATGTTCTGCGTGCGTTCGCACACGGGACCTCGGTTTATAGTCTCATCCGAAGAAGGACTTTTGGGGAGAGTGGAGTCTGCACTGATGTTAACTCCAAGGGTAAATATCCCCTTGAACGGGAATCGAACCCGGGTGGTCAGACTGCGAACACAATGTGAGCTATTATGTTGCCGAATGGGTAACCCCCCCCCCCCCCTCACCCCCCACCTCCAGTGTGTACAAATCCTTTTCTCTTTCATGGAATTGGATCAGCCTATTATCTGAACAAAACTTTTTAAAAAATATATGACAAGACTTTTTTTTTGTTTTTCTGTCAGTCTTTTCACTTGTTCGGTGTTTTTTTCCCATTAATAACACTTTAAGTCACGGGCAATTTTCTCTGCGAAATAAAACAGATTTCTCTTTTGAGAAATAATAATTATGCTCCCAGCCGAAAAAGAGTAAGTGGGGGGAGGGAGGGTGGATAATGAAAACAAAGAGGAGGAGAAAGAGAAATGTGCTTTGAGTTGGGCTTGTTTCATTTTAAATCGTAACCAATACTCATAAAGTGTTATTATCTTTCTTATTACAAATTATAAAAATGTGATTATAAAAGTTATTAGATGTAGAGTTAGGTATGTATATTAGAAGTAGAGATGCTAACCATAAGGAGAGAAAAGAGAGAATAAGAGAGGGTAATGAGAAAGAGAAAGAAGAGAGATGAAGAAGAAGGGAGAAAGAGGAAAGAGAAAACACGATCTCAAAACTAAGTATGTTTGACCTTGTTCCGTATATGACCTCCAAAACAGCAAGGAGGCACTGTGTTTGAAACGGCAGAAATTCGATATAGTGGAAGATCATGCCCACATAACATCCCTACCTCTCTCGGCCAAGTGGCATAAGGACAGTCAGCGTTGGAGATGCTCACTAAAGGCCAACTAGCCCCCAGGGCTGCAGCACATAAGGACTGTGCGAGTCAAGCCTCCTAGTCAGAGAGTCATAATCGATCACTAAAGACTAAGCCGTAAAGTGGAAATCCATGAGTGGGAAAGCTACTGGTCATACAGCCTCTCACCTTGCTGTTACCCCCAGCGTCAATGGTTTAATCAAGAACTGTGATAAAGCCCAGGCGCTTTAACTAATGTCTTATTAAGGGTAATTGGATAAGCCAGATCCTTCTTTACACAAGGCCGTCATGAAAAAACAGGGGGAAAAAACATGGACAAATCTGTAAAATCATGCACACAATAATGACAGCTAATAGTAACCTAAATCGCTTAGGTATTTATGCGACCAGTTACTCGCAACAGCAGTCAATTAGTTAATAAACCAACCAATCAATGCGAACAAACTCAATAAACTAAATACACATCTGTACACATGTGCACACACACACACAGACGCAACACAAACCCACAACACACGCACACACACAGACCACACACAGACGCACACACAGACCACACACACAGACGTACACACACAGACACAGAAAGAGGCAG
>CM054152.1:19517465-19522465 GCA_028751875.1 Rapana venosa | reverse complement strand
CAAGAAGAAGAATGCGAAAAGAAGAATGCAAGAAAAGAAGAAGAAGAATGGAAAGAAGAAGAAGAATTGCAAAGAAGAAGAAGAATTGCAAAGAAGAATGCAAAGAAGAATTACGAGAAAAGAATTGCGAAGAAGAAGAAAAAGAATTGCGAAAAAGAAGAAGCAGAATGCAAAGAAGAGAGAAGAAGAAAGAAGAAGAAGAAGAAGAAAAGAAGAAGAAGAAAACAACAACACAACAACAACAACAACAGCAAGAATGCAAAGAAGAACAAGAACATGAAGAACAACAATAAAAGCAGTAAAAAAGAAGAAAAAGAAGAAAAAGAAGATGACAGAAACCTCATCCGAGGATCTAAACCAACGCTATAGGGTTTTCAGGGGGGAGGGGGGTGGGGTGGGGGGTATAAGACAGCTTGATTCGACAACAATTTCACGGTTAATGTTACGTAAGAAGAAGCCACTTTCTCTCAGGTTACTGGGCCGAACTGCTTAGAAAATAATTGTCTGTAGTTTAAACGGTTTAGGAGGAGTCTTTAACCTTTAAGCTGGCATTTTCCCATAATGTAGGAGAAAGGAGTACAGCCATTTTTTCATAGATGTGTGTGGGTTTTTTGTTTTGTTTTTTCTTCCGCTTCTTCTGAGAGAGGGTATGTGTTAAATTTCAATGCCTGGTTCATTATGTGAAGGAGTAACAACGCCAATATTGTCTCAGAAAAGGGTGGTAGTATAGTGATATAGATAGATAGATAGATACATACATACATACATAGATACATAGATAGATACATAGATAGATTAGTGTCAGGATGGTCATCATTTAATCATTTTGATTTTATGTGATATTGAGTAAAACCTCTCGGGGGAAAAGAACAGTAATTATTGACAGAAAAATTGTTTTAAAAGAATATTGGAAGAAAGTACGATAAAACCTAGAAAGCTGATGATGTAAACGCCGGGTTTTGGAGCCCAGATAATGTGCCACATTTCTCTCTCTCTCTCTCTCTCTCTCTCTCTCTCTCTCTCTCTCTCTCTCTCTGCCATAGCAGTTAACAGTAGGAAAAAAATGTAATTCTTTGGCATCGGATGACAGAAGATAATGGTAGTATTTTGTTCGCTCATACTACACTTTTATTTCAGATGTTTGAGATGATGTTTGTTTGTCTTCAGCTTTTCTGTACTGCAACGTTGAGACTGACATTTTCATTAAGAACAGAAGATTATAGTTGCATTTTGATCAACTAGATCACAATAACAAGGCGTTTTTGCTCGATAGCTTAGAATGAAATAATGAGATTACTTTTTGGCAGTTTGTACTGGAAAAGGGTGGCGTGCCTATTGGATCATATGACAATGATTACGAAGATTGTAAGACGACACAAGTTCATAGTTAATGTGTGTGTGTGTGGGGGGGGGGGGGTGTATGTGTGTGTATAGAGAATTAACTCATCCACCAGCGTGCACGCGCGCACACACACACACACATGCACATACATGCTGCCAGAAAAGCAGCTCATAAATCTGAGAGTTTCTACAAGAATGTTACAGGCGCATAGAGAAAACATCTTCCGATCATTTTCATGACATTCTTAAGAACTCAGATTCTCAATACTATAATAACTGAGTGAAAAGTGCTTGTACAAATATTACCAACTCCCTCTTGTTCCGGGATTTTCTCAATGCTCCAGGCATAATTATTATCAGTCTAATGTATCGTTTTCGCTTAAATGCTTTCCGTACAAGATTGTGCAAAAATTGTCAATGCTTGCGTGGTAAACAAATCACAGTAAGATTTAATCATTTGCTAGTGCGAGTTCTCTGTTTATGTAAATAGCAGTCCGGTTGGTATCTACCTTTGATTCACGTTCAGCTGCTATATGACGTTTAGGTTAATGTTATATTAATTATTAGTTATGTACAACTAGTTATGTTATACAAGTTATGGTATTCCAGTAATGTGCTGGGTTGTTGGAGTTGTTTTTTGAGGGTGTTTTTTTCCTATACACATACATATGCTCTCTCTCTCTCTCTCTCTCTCTCTCTCTCTCCTCTCTCTCTTGGTGGGTCTTTTTGTTGGCTCTTTTTTCTTTTGTTAATTTTTTGGTTTTTTGGTGTTGGTTTGTTGTTGGGTTTTTTTGGGGGGGCGGGTGTTTTGGGTTTTTTTCTTTTATTTGTTTTCGTTTTTTAAGGGTTATTTCCCTTTGTTTCTACTGTGTGAGAGTATGTGTATTGGGTTATTATTAAGATGTATCCCTATGGGCGAGGACTGGATGTAAAAAAGCACATGAGTGTTTATTCATTATCCTCGAAATAAAAGAATTTGCCATTGTCATTGTCATTGTCTCCTCTAATGGCGCACTCAAACTTACACATATCCATTCATACACATACTTCCCTCATTTTTTTTTTCTTTAACTTTTTTTTTTACATTTCTCATAATCCTTTTCCCTATCGTCTAATATCATTCGCGCGCGCGCGCACACACACACACCACACACACATCACTTTAAGTGAACAGACGTAAAATTGAACACACACACACACACACTTTTACTGATGACAAGTTTACAAAACCGCATCACACAGCAACTGCATGTAAAACAACCCCCCACCCCCCACCCCCCACCCCCAAAAAAACACAACAACAAAAAACCACACACAACAACAACAACAACAACAACAAGAGCACATGAGCGCGTATTCCATTGTCCTCGAAATACAAGAATAAGATGTTTAAAATAAAAATAAAAAGATAATAAAAACAATTGCTGTAACGAGTGCTACGGTAGAACCTATACCCTGGCTGATAACGCGATACAGCACAATGGAATGCAGCGAGAGACAGAGAGCGACAAAGAGAGAGAGGGCAGAAGACACTGGCGCAGGATCAGTTCTCTCCCCTGTCACACCTTGTTTATTCAACATATGCAAATGTGGCGCAAACTATGCAGACACAGGGTGACCTGCGCAGTTAGGTCATGACCCTGGTAGTGAAGGTCACCCTGCTCTCTCCCCACCCCCCCCCCCCCCTCCTTTTTTTTTTTTAAAAAAGAAAGAAATGCAAAAGGGGATGAAGGTAAGAGAAGTAGAAAGAAGGGGGGGGGGGGGAGGGGGGGGGGGGGGAAGACGGGTGAAGATGAATTAAATAGACTTGATGATGTTGGGAGAATAGTCACACGCACGCACGCACACACACACACACACACACACACACACACACACACATTAAGAAGGAGATGAGGAATTCCATGACATGTCTAATATTGTGTATCTGATAAGAAGAAACGTGTAATTCCAAGTGTTACTGTGTTTATTTTGTCTTGATAATTCTGCTCTGTTGCTAGGACAAGTATCTGATATAGTTAGTTGCTAGTGGAAACCACTAAATGTATCAGAAATCTCTTTGTTTCTAACGTGTAACATCTTCGCTGACACCGTTGGCTGTTTGAATGTATTCCTAAATGGAGAATGAAAGGAAAACAATGTTTAGTTGAAGCAATCCTTTTTTGCGCCGCCCTCAATATGCTGGCCCCTAGAGAAGCTGAGGTCTCTAACGCCTCGCTCCCTTACAACCACATAGGTTATGGGACACCTTTACCTTTTAATCCTTGCTTTAGCATCGGGTGAATTGTTTGACATCTAACACATGTAAAGTATACACACGGAAAACATTGACAGCAAGGGTTTGTTGGGGGTTTTTTGATAAGCGAAGCAACTTGATTCATGTTTCTAATTAAGGAAGTCGTTTTCCTTGTCTAAGTTAGAAGACGTGAAAGACATTTTGAGAATTCATATTAATCATTGAAAGATGATAGTGCTGTCTGCAAGTCATTTTCTGGAGCAGTACTACGGTCATTTCTGTGTGCCCTCAACTGAATTGGGCTGCTGTGATAATATTTTTTTTATTGAAAAGGTGATGTTGAAGACTTCTTTTTGATCTCCTTTTGTGAGAATTTTGGTTTGTAATTGTGTGATCAGGATGCAAAATCATGGAAGTTGCAAAATCACAGAAGTTGTAAAATCACGGTGGTTGTAAAATCATGGACGTTGCAAAATCATGGGAGTTGCAAAATCACAGAAGTTGCAAAATCATGGGAGTTGCAAAATCACAGAAGTTGTAAAATCATGAACGTTGCAAAATCATGGGAGTTGCAAAATCATGGAAGTTGAAAAATCATGGAAGTTGCAAAATCATGGAAGTTGCAAAATCATGGAAGTTGCAAAATCAGGGAAGTTGAAAAATCAGGGAAGTTGAAAAATCACAGAAGTTGAAAAATCACAAGTTGAAAAATCACAGAAGTTGAAAAATCACAGAAGTTAAAAAATCACAGAAGTTGAAAAATCAGGGAAGTTGAAAAATCAGGGAAGTTGAAAAATCATGGAAGTTGCAAAATCATGGAAGTTGCAAAATCTCCACTGCTGCCCCAACAATCCACAAGACAATGGGGTAGGTGAAGGTGAAGGATCAGGTTATGTGCCAGCGTAAACTTGACCTGAGCTACACTGCTGCATGCCCTGTACAGCCTTCTCTGCTTTGTCAACGTGGTGCACGTGTGTGCGCACAGCTCTCCAGGCACCTTGGAGAAAAGTATGCGCAATGCTGTCAGGATCTTGCGTCAGCCTAGACCTCCAGAAAGGTCACTGCATCAGACAACTTCACACAAAGAAGAGAGAAAACCCTTCCTAACAATGTTAATCTTCTGTTCAAATGTTTTTAATGCGGGGAGAAATAGCCCCCAGTACACAACTGGCCAGCCAGCTTGTATTGTTAGGGGTTTCAATGTTACCTGAAAAAGACTGCAGCCCTAACATCTGGTGTCCAGGAATGAGAGTTGTAACAACGTTATATGTCGGAGAAAACAGACTTGCTCCTAAGACTGGGAAATAGACTTCTCAGTTCCTGATCTTCCCACCTGGGGATGCGGCTGGGGGGAGGGGGAGGGGGGAGGAGAGGGGAGGTCGGGGGGGGGGGAGGGGAGGGGGGGAGTGGAGGAGGTCAGGGG
>CM054152.1:19499965-19512465 GCA_028751875.1 Rapana venosa | reverse complement strand
TATTCCATTATCCTCGATATAAAAGAATTTTTTAAAAATAATAATAAACACACACACACACTTGTAATTAATTTTCCTGACATACTGCCATAAAAAGATCATGTTTACAGAAATGGTAACCCAGCCAAGAGAATCTCTTTCCAGCTACAATGACTTTGTTTAAAATTAGGAGTGACCTGATTTGTAAATCCTTTGGGGTCGTCTGTAACTGGGTCAAGAAAATGCCACAATAAATCTGCTGGCATTGTCCATGACAGTTTACTATTCTTGGCCATGGGCAGAACGCATTTATTATATTTATTTATTTATTCTTTTATTTCGTGGATAATGGAATAAGCACATATGTGCTTTTTCATCCAGTCCCCGTGTGTATGCAGTTTTGTCAATTTTGTCATCCGTCAAGTCAAAAACACTTTAACGTTCCCAACGGCACACAATGGCCTATCCTTCCGAAAAGCGGAACGGGTTTTAGCGTGTGCGCAAGATGTTCTACGTGCGTACGCACACGGGGCCTCGGTTTATAGTCTCATCCGAAAGACTTTTGGGGAGAGTGGAGTCTGCACTGATGTAAAATCCTCTTGAACGAGATTCGAACCTGGGTCAGCAGATCAGGAATGCATCGCTCTAACCACCAGGCTATCCCATCTACACATGACACAGTGTGTCTGATAGGCATAGTAAACCACCAATGCTATTATGTCTCAAAATTTGTTTTTGTTTAACCGGTGGAAATAATGTTATATCGTGTGTGTGTCTTTTTCATAGTTGGCCTGTGCTAGATCTCTCTCTCTCTCTCTCTCTCTCTCTCTCTCTCTCTCTCTCTCTCTCTCTCTCTCTCTCTCTCTTCTCTCTCTCTCTCTCTCTCTCTTTCAGTGTTCAGTGTTTTCTCTCTCTCTTCTCTCTCTCTCTCTCTCTCTCTCCTCCTCTCTCTCTCTCTCTCTCTCTCTCTCTCCGCTCTCTCTGTCTAAAACGGAAACACAAAAAATGGGCACTTGGGATCCAGAATGCGTGTATCCCCTTTCTCAAGTGGAGGGTCAAGTTGTTCACAAACATCCCGATCTCACGTAGTAGGAATTAGCAATAAGAAAACAGTTTCAGTCACATACGTAGGAAGTGAAAATGTCAAGTCCGAAAGAGTGTAACCCTACCTAGATCTCTCTCTCTCTCTCTCTCTCTCTCTCTCTCTCTCCTCTCTCTCTCTCTCTCTCTCTCTCTCTTGTTCGAGTTTTCTCTCTCTCTCTCTCTCTCTCTCTCTCTCTCTCTCTCTCTCTCTCTCTCTCTCTCTCTCTCTCTCTTCTCCTCCTCTCTCTCACTCTCTCTCTCTCTCTCACTCTCTCTCTCTCTCTCTCTCTCTTCGATTTCGCTCCTCTCTCTCCTCTCTCTCTCTCTCTCACTCCTCTCTCTCTCTCTCTCCTCCTCTCTCTCTCTCTCGCTCGCTCGCTCTCTCTCTCTCTCTCTCTCTCTCTCTCTCTCTCTCTCTCTCTCTCTCTCACTCTCTCTTCAGTGTAGTGTTCAAATTGCAAAGAGCACGGTGTCACCTTAACCTTTCAATCCTGCCTCTTACCCTTCCCCCTCCGCCACCCCTACCCAACCCCCCCCCCCCCCCCCCCCCATTCCTCACCCCCCCCCCCCCCCCACACACACACACAAAGAATCCCGTAATAATAAGAACCAACAGAAATGAGAAGAATCTACTATTACACAGTAGAAAAGGACAAATCATAAGTATATGACACGAATAGGAAAACGAAAGAAAAGCAGTGTATTATATTCGTAATTCCATGTTTTCATCAGCACAAAATGATATAATTAGCATCCTTGAAGTAGAAATGCGGCTACCTGAGTGGTGGGTGGGGTGGGGGTGGTTAGAAGAAGAAGAAGAAGAAGAAGAAAAGAAGAAAGAAGAAGAAGAAAAGAAGAAGAAGAAGAAGAAGAAGAAGAAGAAGAAGAAGAAGAAGAAGAAGAAGAAGAAGAAGAATTGCGAAGAAGAATTGCGAAGAAGAATTGCGAAGAAGAAGAAGAAGAAGAAGAATTTGAAGAAGAAGAAGAAGAAGAAGAATGCGAAGAAGAAGAAGAAGAATTTGAAGAAGAAGAAGAAGAAGAAGAATTTGAAGAAGAAGAAGAAGAATTTGAAGAAGAAGAAGAAGAATTTGAGAAAGAAAATTTGAAAGAAGAATTTGAAGAAGAAGAAGAAGAAGAAGAAGAAGAAGAAAGAAGAAGAAGAAGAATTTGAAGAATTTGAAGAAGAAGAAGAAGAAGAAGAAGAAGAAGAAAGAAGAAGAAGAAGAAGAAAGAAGAAGAAAGAAGAAGAAGAAGAAGAAGAAGAAGAAGAAGAAGAAGAAGAAGAAGAAGAAGAAGAAGAAGAAGAAGAAGAAGAAGAAGAGAAGAAGAAGAAGAAGAAGAAGAAGAAGGAAGAAGAAGAAGAAGAAGAAGAAGAAGAAGAAGAAGAAGAAGAAGAAGAAGAAGATTGCGAAGAAGAAGAAAAGAAGAAGAAGAAGAAGAAGAAGAAGAAGAAGAAGAAGAATGCGAAGAAGAAGAAGAAGAAAGAAGAAGAAGAAGAAGAAGAAGAAGAAGAAGAAGAAGAAAGAAGAAGAAGAAGGAAGAAGAAGAAGAAGAAGAAGAAATTGCAAGAAGAAGAAGAAGAAGAAGAAGAAAGAAGAAGAAGAAGAAGAAGAAGAAGAAGAAGAAGAAGAAGAAGAAAAGAAGAAGAAGAAGAATTGCGAAGAAGAAGAATGCACTGAAGAAGAAGAAGAAAAAGAACCTAACCAGATAATGTGTTTGGAGTTTTATTTTCTTGTCCTTGATCAAATTGATTCCCCAATCATTCATCTGGTGAAGGATTTTGTCACAAAAGAAAAACAACACTTTAGTTTTCAGATTTCTTTAAGAAACTACAACATAGAGTTGGCTTTTTAAGCTGGTAAAGAAAACATCGTTTGTTTGTTTGTTGTACAAAACACTGACACTAGGATAAGAATATTTTGTATCCATTTTATCTCATGCTGCGTGATTTTTAAGTTCTAAGTTTTGTTTCTTTGTTTAAAATGCACTAGAAATACTTTCATGGTATACAAACAATAAACATAACGTTCTGCAAGTAAGCCACTCTTCTTTTTCTTTGTCAAAATGCTCAGAAAGCAACTACTGTTGTTTGTCACATCAGCCACAATGTGTTGTGCTGCCGTTAGGCGCCTGACAAGCCAGGTCCAGCGCGCATCCGATTTTGATATGGGAGAGAATTGTTATCTCTTAAAAGAGTCTTTCTGGGGACAAAAAAGGTAGGAGAATGGAACAAGTATTGAATGCTGTTGTGGGATTAAAATGTTAGAACCCAAGCATGTGTGTGTGTGTGTGTGTGTGTGTGTGTGTGTGTGTGTGTGTGTGTGTGTGTGTGTGTGTGTGTGTGTGTGTGTGTGTGTGTGTGTGTGTGTGTGTGTGTGTGTGTGTGTGTGTTGTGTGTGTGTACACGCAGTACACAATAACATTTGACAACACTGAATGAGCTCCACCATTGCTGTGGTCTTTAGTACTTACTCTGTCTCTGTCTGTCTGTCTGTCTCTCTCTCTCTCTCTCTCTGTCTCTCTCTCTCTTCTCTCTCTCTCTCTCTCTCTCTCTCTCTCTCTCTCTCTCTCTCTCTCTCCTACCCCCAGTGCCTGTCAGCTTCAACAGTCAGGACAAAAGTACTACTCAGAATCTCTCTGTTACTGATTGGTATCATTGTGTCACAGCCTGTTTTCCAGCTAAATGTCAGACACCTGTGATACAACAAACACTGATCACAGTCACCGACATAGTCAGAGGACTTCAGCCTGCACTTTGCAGTTTTCAACTGAGTTCTGTAGTAGAGTTTGTTCTGTTGAGACAGTTATCACTGAAATCAAGACAAAAAAGCAGCTACTTACGTGCATTGTCTTGATGGCCAAATGAGGAATATAATATCTCAGTCTTCACAAACAAGTCTGTTGTCTTTGACGTAACAAACTTGAATACAACACCTCTCTTTCCTAGACACCAGATGTTATAGATAACGTATTTAAGATTATTTCAAAACCCATAACAACAAAAGCTGACCAATTACCTATTGAATACTGCGGAGATTTCTCAAAGTTTAAAAAACATTGAACGTACACTGTTATGTGTTTTTTAAGCTCTTCACGTTGTTTTTTTTCTGTCCTTGTCTAGAGCTACAAGGTTGCCCAATGGTCAGATTTTGCGCATGCGGCCTGCCGATTTTTCTGCAACATTAAGGTAGCCGCATTCCATTTTCAGATATGTATGCTGGGTACATTCGTGTTTCTGTCCCCGTCTAAACACGACACCAGTGTGCATGCGTTTTTAAATTTAGTCATCTGTTCCCACCAGCACGCAATGGTCTACTCTTCCGAAAGGCAAAACGTTTGTGTGCAAGATGTTCTGCATGTGTTCGCACAGAGGACTTCGGTTCTTAGTCTCATATGAAGGACTTACAAGGGAACGGAGTCTTCTACTTCTTAGTCCTTATAGCTCCTAGCAGAGCATAGGGCCTCAACAGCGTCCCTCCACCTTCTCCTGTCTCTGGCAAGGGTCTTGGCCTCTTCCCATGTCAGGCTGGAGTCTCTCAGCTCACTATGCAGGCTTCTCCTCCAGGTCTGTTTGGGGCGCCCTCTCTCCCTTTTCCCCTGCGGGTTCCACTCGAGCGCTTGTCTGGTGATGTTGCAAGGCTCCTTCCGTAGGGTGTGGCCGACCCATCGCCACTTTCGCCGCCTTACTTGGACTTCCATAGGCTGTTGGTTTGCCCTCATCCACAGGTCGGTACTTGGCACTCTGTCGAACCATCACCTTAACAACTTCTCCGTGGCAACTCAGACCTGGGATTGATCCCGGGTCGTCAGATCCCGAGCGCAACGCTCTAACCACCAGGCTATCCCGTCCCCCCTCTTTGTTTGTAAAATGTCGGGTGAACTGTTGCCAGATGCTACAAGGAAAGTAATTCAAAGAATATTACTAAAACACCTGATAACGATGGCTGACCATTCCCAACTTGCGAGAGTTTTTGTTAATTGCGAAACTGAAAAAACACACCACTCGGTGACGTCAGTTTTCTTCTCTCCATTTCATAAATTGTCTGATACGTTGACCTTTACTGCCGGTTCAGTGACACAGGATCCTAAAACTACAGCCCTGGATATTTAGCGGACTGTTTTGATGGTGCATGCACACACACACACACACACACACACACACACACACACAACACACACACACACACACGCACGCACGCACGCGCGCACACACTCACACACACTTTTCGGAAGAGTAGACCATTGTGTGCCGGTGGGAAGGGATAACAAAAGTTACAAACTGCATACACATGGGGACTGGATGTAAAAATAAAAAAGAGCAATGAGTGCTTATTCCATTACCCTCGAATAAAAGAATAGAATAGATTAGAAAAATATAAAACACACACACAGATGTGGAACAGATGACAAAATTTACAAAACTGAAAAAAGGTCCTAGGAGAGCGAGGCATCAAAGACCTCAGCTTCACTAGGGGGTCAGCATATTGCGGGCGGTGCCCATCTCCTCTCCTTTGCTGCTTTACCTTCCCTGCTCCGAAAGAGGCAGTAACCCATTTAAAGGTGGGTGAATGGGGGACTGTACTGAAGCCAAGGCGCACAAACGGTCACACATCCGAGTGGTAACCACGCTGGATGCTGCTTAACCTTGGCTGGGGGAAAGCGAGTGCTCCGACCACTGAGCTATCCCGGCGGAATAGTCAGAGACAGAAACAAAAACTTTCAACCTGAAATTCTTTTGGAATCTGTGAACCATCAAGATTTGTTTGTGTGTTATCATTTGCGTTGGTTCTTGGAAGTGAATGTTTTAAGACAAGAGGGTGTAAAGAGGCAGAAGGGAAAGGTGAGGGTGGCACAGAGGTAGCTGCCATCTGAACACAGCACTGGGCGGATGGCGAGAAAAACATCTAGCCAGGGTTCCACTCTTTCACTGCAGCCTGACATTTCTTCATCTTCTATTCTGACCGAAACTGGTTGGGTTTTTTTTGCAATTTCCTACTCCCACTTGACCCTCAACCTCAGAAACAGGATAGCATTTAGGATTCCAGTTTCCATTCATTTCTGTTCGTGAGAGACAGAGACAGACAGACAGACAGTGAGAGAGACTCAGAAAGACAGACAGAAATAGAGGTAGACAGAGACAAACACAGACAGAACAAGGAAAAAGGAAGAAGAAGATAAAATAGATCATGCAAAAAACAAAAACAAAACTAGAGAAAGTACAATGTTGCGCATGCCTTTCTTGTTATATCCTCGCTAAGTTTGCTTGGACAACTACCCGTCCACGTCCACCTCAAAGACTGGACCAGCTTTGACACGGCACTGTGGCTGCACACGGCTGAAGACAGACCAGCCTGAAGTGTAGTGTTGACCAATGTGACCCGCGCGTTCCCCCGACAGCCATCTTGGTTAAGGGACTGCTGATTCTGATGAGGACCCACATCACGTTTTCAAAACGAATGAAACAGTTCTTTTATATACTACTTTGCAAAATCACACCAGAAGAAAAAAGCTGTGTGACGTGTGTAGAGGCATATGTTACCTGTATAAACAGTTCCTTAAAATGATTGGCAGCATGGACATAATATTCTGACAGACTTTTATTTTTCAGCACTTCTGAAGTTTGTAAACTTCGCTTCCCTAATGTAAAAGTACAAGTTTGTTTTAAGGAATCTGGTTTTGATCTTTTCTCATTTTATGTGTCCTGGAATGTGGTTTCTCCCACAATGCGGTGACTGTCTTGGGTTGACCCTTATTTATTTTTTATTTATTCTTTTATATCGAGGATAATGGAATAAGCACTTATGTGCTTTTTTACATTCACTCCCCGTATGTATGCGGTTTTGTCAATTTTGTCATCTGTTTCCACCGGTACATAACGGCCTACTCTTCCGAAAAGCGGAACAGGATTTAACGTGTGCGCAAGATGTTCTGCATACGTTCGAACACGGGGCCTCGGTTTATAGACTCATCCGAAGGACATGTATGGCCAGGGCGTTGCTTCAATGAACGACAGCAGAGTTGGTTTAAAACCCTGTTTTGATCTGTATGATAGTTCCACAGTTTTAATCCGAGGTTTAACAATGTTACAAGGTGTCAGCCCTGATACGGCTCTTGTGGTCCGGGAGGCTATGAACACCAAGGTTGGACTGAAGCACGAGGAGAGCGCCTTTGGGAGACAACATCAATAGCTAGAAACAAGTGATGGCACGCCAATTTTTCCCCTTGTTTTTCGTTTCAAGGAATCAAACTTTTTGTCATACATTGATGCCAGTGTCTTGCCTGCTTTAGATAACAACTACTTTGTCATTTTTCCTGGGCATTTTATAACAACCCCCCCCCCCCCCTTCCCATCCCCATACCCCCGGTTTTTTTTAAAATCTGTTTTGCTCAGGGGTTTGTTTGTAACTTGGTTGAACAAAGCTTTATTTTGTTCTTGGAAAAAAAGAATGTCAACCTGACCTGACATTCCGTGCCAGGAACTGCAGGCTGGTGGCTCTCTCTCCGCCACTTGTTCCTATGTTGCATGCAGTGCACGTGCAGACTATCAAGACAGTCTGCCGGGGGTCGGGTGTTGCAGTTTCAGGATTATGCGTCACCTTACACCTGAAAGAAGGTCAGTGTATCAGACAGTTTATGCCAGGAAGAGAAGGAAACTTACATAACGGTGTTGTCTTCGAGTTTTCTAATCACGAAAAATCTCCGTAGTTTTGTTTGTCAGCCATTGTTGTTAAAGGTTTTAGTATTGTTTTGAGGGGAAAGAAAGCCAACAACTTTGTAATATGTGGCGTTATTGCACTAGACAATTTACGCAGTGAAGACAAGAACATATAATGTTACCGTGTGATGTTCAACAGACTTTTGTTTTAGATTAAGAAAGATCTTCTCGGAATGAAACGGGTTATTTTGTTGTTGTTGTTATCGTGGGTTAAATGTTATTTGGAATATTTTTGCTTACAGCACCTGGAAGGTAAAGGAGAGGCTTAGGAATTCATTTTCGAAAGTGAATAAAAACCAAACCAACCCCCCCCCCCCCCCCCCCCCCGACATTATGTCAAGAATAAATACAATAATAACAAATTGTCATTAATACAGTACTTGCAATGATCTTGGTTGTTTTTCATTATAGAGATAAATGTCTCAATTAAAAGAATAATATTACTACTAGCAATGATCTTGGTTGTTTTTCAATATAGAGATAAGTGTCTCAATTAAGCGAATAATATTACAGGGCCCTTTAAAAATATCTTTATTTTGTGCTAATCAACCTTGATATGTCAGTGATTGTTTCCACTGTAGTTGCAGCCGTCATCGCCTGGGATTTATCACAGTTCTTGATTAAACCATTGACGCTGGGGGCAACAGCAAAGTGAGAGGCTGTATGATCAGTGGCTTTCCCATTCATGGAATTCCACTTTACAGCTTAGTTTTTAGTGATCGACTATGAGTCTCTGACTAGGAGGCTTGACTTGCACAGTCCTTATGTGCTGCAGCGCTGGGGGCTGGTTGGCCTTTGGAGAGCATCTCCAACGCTGACTGTCCTTATGCCCACTTGGCCGAGAGAGTGGGGATGTGCTGTGGGCAAGGCATTTCCACTATAATCAAATTTCTGCCCAATTTCCAAAACAGCAGCTGCCTCCTCTGCTGTTTTGGAGGTCATCGTCGAACACGACGGACAAACATACAAAAATATGTTGCAGCACAGGTATCTGACATTTACCTAAACAAGCCGAGAATACTGAAGAAACCAATCACAAGAAGAGACTAACTATGAACAGTACTATAAAACAACCAAAGAGCAAAAGGTCTTGGATGGGGCGGGGGGGGGGGGGATCGGACAGGGAGCGAGGAAAACAGGAAAACAATCACCCTGGATAGTCAGCAACAGCAGCATTAGGAGCGCCAGACTAAGTTTGGTAAACGGAAGGAGGAGGAGGAGGAGGACGAGGAATGCATTGAAGAGGTAGGCATTCAAGGTGATTATCAGGACATGAATACTGAGAGTATAATAAGGATGAAGCAAAGAGTAAATTGATATAATATACTTCAAGGGCAGATAATAAAAGACTTCAGGGGCAGACAATAAAAGACTTCAGGGGCAGACGATAAAAGACTTCAGGGGCAGATAATAAAAGACTTCAGGGGCAGACAATAGACTATTCCAGGGGCATAGAGTAAATGACTTTAGACTTCATCATGATCTTTTAAAACATAACAACATGTCAGTGTAGGCCTGGCTACCGTATATTTATCATTAACTGTCGCCGATGTTTGTGTCTGGGCCTGATCTGTTCTGATTCAGGTTCCACTGGTCATCGGAAAGCTGCAAAAATCAGGGTTTCAAATTTGTGACTGGTTGTTGTTGTGTTGTATTGTATTGTATTGCATTGCATATTGCTTTTTGCTTCGTTGGATTGCATCGTGATATTTACTTATAGCATGGTGATGTCAAGTGTTGTATTGTGTTGTGGTTTTGTGTGGTGTATTTTGATGTTCTGTGTACTGTACTGTTCTGTGCTGTGCTGTACTGTGCGGTATTGTGTTCTGCTATGTGGTATATTGTCTTCCTGTGTAGTGTGATGAATTGCGGTGTGTTAGAGTTGCTGGGGTTTTTTTGCTCAGTTGTTTTTCAAAGGGTTGCATCAGGCTATGTTGTATCGCATTGTACTGTATTGTATTTGCATTGTACTGTGTTGTATTGTATCGTGTTGCAATGTGCTGTATTGTGTTGTGTTGTGTTGTGTTGTGTTGTATTGTGCTGTGTTGTACTGAATCGTGCTGTGTTGCAGGCCTATGGTTGCAATGTGTTCTGTCGTATTGTGTTATGTTGTGTCGTGTTCTACAACTTTTTATGCTGCACCGCATGGTGGTACAGTGCTGCATTGTACAGTGTTGTGTTATGTTGTATTGTATTGTCTTGTGTTGTATTGTCTTGTGCTGTATTGTATTGTATTGTATTGTGTGTTATTGTGTTGTGTTGTGTTGTATTGTATTGTACATCTTCCTTGTGTTGCACTGCACGATCGTACAGTGTTTCATTTTACTGCACCGTGTCGTGTTGTACTGCTTTTCTGTTTAATCCTTTTCTCTGTTTGTCCTACATAGGGACGGGATAGCTCAGTGGTCAGAGCACTCGCTTTCCCCCAGCCAAGTTATACAGCGTCGAGCGTGGTTACCAGTTTGATGGGTGACCGTTTGCGCGCCTTGGCTTAAGTACAGTCCCCCAGTTCATCCAGCTGTAAATGGGTATCTGCCCTCTTTATGGTCAGGGATGGTAAAGCAGCGAGGGAGAGAGGAGATGCGCGCCACCCTCAATATGCTGGCCCCTTAAGAAGCGAGGTATCTGACGCCTCGCTCCCCTACGACCCTATAGGTTGTAGGACACCTTTACCTTTTTAATATTTTTTAACCTTACATAGCATGATGCGATAAGACGTGATATCACTTGTTGTATTCTAAGGTGTATTGTTACATTGTGTTTGTGTTGTACTGTGCCTTAATACATTATGTTGGAAAGTAATGTGTTACCCCCCCCCCCCCCTCCCCCTTATTGTCATGACTTGATAATTATATTTTTTGGCAAGAGAGGGTCGGAAGAACTGAAGATGGTGAAACTTTATCATGTCGAGATGTTGTTGTTGTTGTTGTTTGTTGTTGTTGTTGTTTTTATCTCTTTATCAGATTAAACTTCAAGAAACAGATATTCTGTCGGTACAAACTTTACTGAACAAAGCTTTTCTTTTTTTCGTCAGTTAAAACTTGAACAAAACGAAGCGTTTCGGTTATCGACACTGGGAATGAATACGCGTCTTATATCACTTGCACAATGCACCCTAAACGTTACCTTTCTACGGCGTTTGCTATAACGTGCTGCGCGTCTTGTGCACACCATCAAGACTGTCTGCCCAGTATCAAATGTTGCAGTTTGAGGATTATGTGTTACCCTACACCTCCGAAAAGTCACTGCATCAGACAATTTACGCAAGCGAAAAAGAATAAAGCTTATGTAACGCTGTTGCTTTTAAGTTGGTGGTGGTGGTGGTGGTGGTGGTGGTGGTGGTGTGTGTGTGTGTGTGTGTGTGTGTGTGTGTGTGT
This sequence comes from Rapana venosa, assembly GCA_028751875.1. NCBI lineage: Eukaryota > Metazoa > Mollusca > Gastropoda > Neogastropoda > Muricidae > Rapana > Rapana venosa. The sequence continues at coordinate 19,501,311 of CM054152.1, read as the reverse complement.
GTGTGTGTGTGTGTGTGTGTGTGTGTGTGTGTGTGTGTGTGTGTGTGTGTGTGTGTGTGTGTGTGTGTGTGTGTGTGTGTGTGTGTGTGTTTGTGTGTGTGTTTTGTTTGCTTTTTTTAAAAAAAAACTCTCACCAGAATTGAAGTGGCCACCTTTGGCTGGTGTAGGTAGACTTTAATATTCTGTGAAACGTGTTACCGTTAACATCTGGATCTTAGGGTAAGAGGACTGTTACGTTGATTTTTTCGAAAATTAAAGCAAGACAAGGCTGAGAATTATAGTTCTCGGTTTCCTATGTGGAAAGTACTTCCCCCACCACCTACCCCTATCCCTACCTTGGAATGGTATTCGTTTCAGTAATAACTGTCTCTTGCAGGGCAAAATTATACCACGGAAACCTTTTCAGTGGGGTCCAAGTGTTATGTTCAGTAAGTAGTTTCGATATCCTTGTGTGACTATCTACCAAAGTAGCTGTGACACAGGTGGCTGACATTTACGTAAGAGAGGTTGCAACACTCTAGCCAGCAGTCACAAGGAGAAGAAGAAGAAGAAGAATTGCAAAGAAGAAGAATTGCGAAGAAGAAAGAAGAATGAAGAAGAAGAAGAAGAAGAAGAAGAAGAAGAAGAAAGAAGGAAAGAAGAAAGAATGGAAGAATGGAAGAATGGGAAGAGAAGAAAGAAGAAGAAGAAGAAAGAAGAAGAAGAAGAAGAAGAAGAAGAAAAAGAAGAAGAAGGGGAAAAGAATTGGGAAGAATTGGGAGAAGAGAAGCAGAAGAAGAAGAAGAAGAAGAAGAAGAAAGAAGAAGAAAAGAAGAAGAAGAAGAAGAAGAAGAAGAAGAAGAAAGAAGAAGAAGAAGAAGAAGAAGAAGAAGAAGAAGAATGGAAGAATTGGAAGAAGAATTGGGGAAGAGAATTGCGAGAAGAAGAAGGAAGAAGAAGAAGAAGAAGAAGAAGAAGAAGAAGAGAAGAAGAAGAAGAAAAGAACAAGAAGAAAAGAAGAAAAGAAGAAGAAGAGAAGAAGAAGAAGAGAGAAGAAGAAGAAGAAGAAGAAGAAGAAGAGAAGAGAAAGAAAGAAGAAGAAGAAGAAGAAGAATTGGGAAGAAGAAAGAAGAATTGCAGAAGAAGAAAGAGAAGAAGAAGAAGAAGAGAAGGAGAAGAAGAAGAAGAAGAAGAAGAAAGAAGAAGAAGACAAGAAGAAGAACAAGAACAAGAAAGAACAAAAGAAGGAAACAAGAACAAGAACAAGAACAAGATAAGAAGAAGAGAAAAGAAGAAGAAAGAGAGAAAGAAGAAGAAGAAGAAGAAGAAGAAAGAAGAAGAAGAAGAAAGAAGAAGAAAGAACGAAG
>CM054152.1:19482465-19484965 GCA_028751875.1 Rapana venosa | reverse complement strand
TATGGACACGTCACACGAACATCTGGACTGGCCAAGACTGTCCTACAGGGAACAGTACAAGGAGGGAGACGAAGAGACAGACAGAAAACGATGGGGGAATCATCTAAACTATCTTTCTGGTCATGTGTAGGCCTGTGGTGGCTACCAAAGAAGCCTGCACTTTTTACGTTATAAATCTAAAAACAACAAACAACAAGCAAACAAGCATAAAAGAAAACGAGAGAGAGAGAGAGCGATAGACAGACAGACAGAAAGAGATAGATAGACAAACAGACAGATGGACACAGAGAGAGATTCAGAGATAGAGAGAGAGAGAGCAAAGAAAGAGAAAGAATATATTTCTGACGGTATTTTTTGTAACTTGACAGTAATACCATCAATCCTATCTATACGCTGCAACATCCCCACCCCGTCACACACACACACTACAAACACACACACACACACACACACACACACACACACACATACATACACACATATACATACACACAATATTACACACACATACACACAGTATTACACACACATACACAACTACACAGACACGCAACACATACAAACACACGAACTCCCCCCCCCCCCCCCACACACACACAACCACCACCATCCCCACTCCACCCCCCACACACTCACACACACACACACACACACACACACACACACACACACACACAGTATTACACACACATACACAATTACACAGACACACAACACATACATACACACGACCCCCCCCCCTGCACACACACACAACCACCATCCCCACTCCACCCCCACACACTCCCAACACCCCCCCCCCCACACACACACACACACTTCCCCCCTACCACTACCTCTACCACCACCACTCCTTTTCTTTAAAAAAAAATCTTTCCTTTTACTTTTATCTTTTAAAAATCGGCAGATAGGTTACATCAGAATGGCAGTAACTGTTAACGGGTGATGCTGTAACACAGGTGTGTGACATTTATGGGGGGGGGGGGGGGGGGAGGGGGAGAGAGAGGGGGGGAGAGAGAGAGGCTGCTCTACCTAGAAAACCAATAACGGGATGGATGGTTTCTTATATGATATCAGGACTGGCTGAAGAGACAAAAGTCGGTGTGATCTAAAGTTGTACAGCGATGTCACTTCTTGTCACAGTAACCAGATTGGGTGGGGGGGGGGGGGGGGGGCAGTAGGGGGGGGGGGAGAAAGGAGAGGAGGGGAGAGAAGGGTAGGGGAGGGGAGGAGAGAGGATGAAGAGGAGGGGGGGGGGGGGGAGAGGGGGGAAGAGGGAAAGGAGAGAGGGGAGGAGATGGGAGAGAGGGAGAGAGACAGAGACATACAGACAGGCAGACAGTCAAGGCATAGAGAAAGAGAGACAGACAGAGAAACAAGTGAGACAGACAGATAGAGACAGGGGGACAGAGAGAGACAGAGAGAGTCAAAGATATATATATATAATATAATATATATAATATATATAATACATATCTTCATACCTACCTACCTACATGCATACATACATATATATATATATATATAATAGAGAAGAGAGAGAGAGAGAGAGAAGAGAGAGAGAGAGAAGAGAGAGAGAGAAGAGAGAGAGAGAGAGAAAAGAGAGAGATAACGATAACAATAACGATAACGAAATTTTATTTTCTGAGTGTAATAGAATAAGTACAAGACTTTTGTTTTACATCCAGCCCTCGAAAAGAAAGAAAGTAAACAGACAAAATATAAGCAAAGTGATTCATAATAATCAAAATAAACATCACCGCTATCATCAACGTCGTCATCACCTCTGTCATCATCACCATCATCACCACCATCATCATAAACAAAATAATTATGATAATATATAAACTTTATTGAGCCTGAAGGAATAATGATATGACGAAAGTAGTTTTTTAGCATACACACACATATATCTTTAAAAGTCTATGATGTTCCTTCGTGTCATATTGTTGAACAACATTTTCCAGAAAAAAATGTCAGAGAGAATGTAAACATCAGAGAGAGCGAGAGAGAGAGAGAGAGAGAGAGAGAGAGAGAGAGAGAGAGAGAGAGAGAGAGAGAGAGAGAGAGAGAGAGAGAGAGAGAGAGAGAGAGAGAGATGAAAACTATGTATACCGAAACGAAATATACTCCGATTATAATAGCAGTGAAAAAAACATATATGTATATAATATTGTTCTCAATACACCTTTGGACATAGACAGGTCAAGTCAGAGAGATCCATAAGGTAATTGTACAACCGGTTTTTAAAAAAAATTTCAAGTTTGATTCGGATCTTATGACTTGACTTACTTGACTTATGCCTCTTGGTTCCTTGGGGAACATAGGGCTGCAACAACACCGCTCCAACGAACTCGGTTTTGGGAGATCCTCTTCAGCTCGGCCCATGTCATTCCGGCTGCCTTCGTTTCTTCGTCAACACTTCTACGCCAGGTCTGCTTTGGTCGACCAACTTTCCGCTTCCCTTGTGGATTCCAGTCAAGGGCCTGTCTGATGACAT
>CM054152.1:19472465-19479965 GCA_028751875.1 Rapana venosa | reverse complement strand
CGTTACAGTAACTATTTGGGAGAGGTTCTGTGTAAAGACGCTGCGTCAAGAAAGGAGAAGGTCGGGTTCACACGATTTCAAATTCATTTTCTTTTCAGCATACTTCGGTTTTCCGTTACCGTCACAAGGTGGAAAAACACTGTGTGAAGAGAGGTCGGGTGCCTGGGTCGGCATCACACGATGCGAAAGTCCCTTGTTTTATCGCCACAAGATGTAGGGAAAGAAGAGGCGTGCCTATAAACAGGAGAGTTTTCTTTACCTCAGTACAGCTCCCAGGTTTACCAATCATCTTGGTGACGCTCCACCACAAAATGAGTCGCTTTGCACCTGACCCATTTTTCTGCTAGGAGCCATTTTAGGCAGGTGCAGGGGTCAGGATTTCGATTTTGATTGATTATAAAAGCAGAACCACTATTCTACTTTGAGCTAAAATATCAAGGCGTAAGTATGTTTTCTTTTGTTTTAAAACGTGCTTTAAAATACCCAGAGCCCTTATTGTGACCACCTATTATGAAGCTGACCTTGTCAGTTTCTCATATTGTCACTTCCTGCAGCCCATCGTTTAAGTTTGTAATAACTGTTCATAGAAATGATCGATTTTCGATCTTTTTTCTGTATTGAATAGCCTTTTTTTGCAGATTAATCTCATGTCAATAAATAACAATTAATTACATGTCAATTACTAAACCTTTACCCCCTAGTGTAATACGATTCATTATGTGATGGAGCGTCAATAAAAATTTTTAAATATGGTGAGATTTTGTGCGTATGAGACCGCTTTGTTTTTTTTAAATTAAGGTAGCCTAATTCCAACTTCGGGATAAACAGGGGATGAGGAGGAGCAAGCTGAAAATGGATCTGGTCTACATGACCATGACTGCCGTTGGTTGTCAGATATATAAAAAAAAAAATTAAGGTAGGAAGAAGATGTGCCAGGAATTTCAGATTGTGCTGTAGGTTCAAGGAAGATCAAAGTGTGGTTTCTGTAGAATCAAGATAATGTGATGGAACAGAGTACAGAGATGTGGTAAAGGTGTAGTAGAGGTGGCACAAAACTTGGACCTTGCTGACTGAAGCTTCACCTTCTGTGCGTACCTTACCTCCTGACACTTGTCATGACTTAGAGGTGTTAGACTATCTGTCTATCTGTCTGTCTATCTATCTATCTATCTATCTATCTATCTATCTATCTATCTGTCTGTCCACCTTTCTCGCTATCTCTCTATCTGTCTTCTATCTCTCTATCTTCTATCTCTCTATCTTCTATGTATCTATCTATCATGTATCTATGTCTGTCTGTCTGTCTGTCTGTCTATCTACCTACCTACCTATCTATATGTCTGTCTGTCTGTCTGTCTGTTTATTCATCTAACTGCCTGTCTGTCTGTCTGTCTTCCTATTATGGAGAGCGCTAGGTGGATCAATATACACAGAAAGAAACAAATCAGTTTACAAAAGATGTTTTAAAAAACCAACAGTTCCCTACTGGTTCAGATAAACACTTCATTTAACGTGGGTACACAACTGTTGTTTATGGTTGATTTCTATCTGAAGAAATCAATAACTCAGCCTATCTTGGCCTTCCTTTCACTTTTTTATTTTTATTTTTGGTAACCACCATTGAATATAAACAAGCAGTGCCATCAAAATTAAGAAAGAAGGAAGGAACCCTGGGTATGTATTTGATGTTTATATTTTATTTGTTTGCTTCGTTCTCCTACTTACTTTCTCCTACTTACTTACGGCTTAACTTCTCTGTACTTCTTTAAGTGGTCGTGATTTACGCTTCTTCTTTTCCCAGTTATGAAAACAGTTTGTGTACTTCTTGTCTTAGGGGATTGGATTTCTCTGATGGCGAATCGTCAGAGATCTGTATAAATAATATCAAGGTCTCCTGTTTGTTTCTGTTCTTTTTATCAGCATTTGGATGGGTGATCGTTTGCGCGCCTTGGCTTCAGTACAGTCCTCCAGTTCACCCCACTTTAAATGAGTACCTGCTTCTTTAGGGCCAGGGAAGGTAAAGCAGCGAGGGAGAGGAGATGGGCGCCGCCCTCACTATGCTGGCCCCTAGAGAAGTGAGGTCTCTGACGCCTAGCTGTCTTACGACCTTTTAATTTATGGGACACCTTTACCGTTACCTTTTATCACCATGATGACTGCGCTTAGCTTTCAATAGTTTTAAATCATAAAAACCATATGTATCATTAGTAAACAAAACAAAAAATATAATTTTTATTTATTTATTTATTTTTGTATTCATTCTTTTATTTCGAGGATAATGGAATAAGCATTCGTGTGCTTTGTTACACCCAGTTCCAGAGAAAGAGACAGAGAGAGAATTATATATATATATATATATATATATATATATATATATATATATATATATATATATATATATATAATATATATATATCTATATATATATATCTATATATATATATATATATATATATATATATATGTGTGTGTGTGTGTGTATGTGTGTGTGTGTGTGTGTGTGTGTGTGTGTGTGTGTGTGTGTGTGTGTGTGTGTGGTGTGTGTGTGTGTGTGTGTGTGTGTGTGTGTGTGTGTGTGTGTGTGTGTGTGTGTGTGTGTGTGTTTGTGTGTGTGTGTGTGAGAAAAGATGTACATGCTATTCATATTCTTGACGCATGCAGTTGGGGTGCCATTAACTCAGTAGTGGGGGATTGCCTGCAAGGGATTTTTTTTTTATTGAGGGGATCCGATGACCGGGGCTTTTGCATACAAATCTGTTGACTGAATCAGACCCTGGCATAAACAAAGGGGGAGGTCTGCCAGGGTCAAACGCTGTGTGTTCCTTGGTTTGATTTGTCTTTGTCGCCCCCCCCCTCCCCCACTTCCATCCCCCATCCCTTCCTCCCTCCCCCCCCCCCCCCCCCCCGCCACCTCTCTCTCTGTCTCTGTCTGTGTGTCTGAGTCTGTCTGTCTGTCTGTCTGTCTGTCTGTCTCTCTCTCTCTCTCTCTCTCTCTCTCTCTCCTCTCTCGCTCTCACTGTCTCTCTCTCTATGTTTTGTTTGTTTGTTGATTTGTGTTTTTTGTGCGGTTTTGTTGTTGTTTCTTTATTTCTTTCTCCTTTCTTTCTTTCTTTCTTACTGTTTTGTTGTTTGGTTTCTTTGATTCTTACTGTTTGGGTTTTCTTTTTTTTTGCTTTTCTTCTTTTGTATATTTTGTTTTCTTTTTTCATGGTTTCGTTTCATTCTGTCTTTCCGTTGTTTTCCTTCTCCTTTCTTTTGTTTTAGTTTTTCTTTTCTTTTTTTTTCTCTCTTTCTTTTTTTCTTTTTTTTTTTCCTTTTTTTTTCATTTTAGTTGCTTTCAGATTTTCTTTTCCGTCTTTACTTATTATTTTCTTTCGTTCTTTTTCTTTCCTTTTTTCTTTTTCTTTTTTCTTTACTCATTGCTGAATGTCTTCTTCTTCTTCTCCTTTTTCTTCTCCTCCTCCTTCTTCTCTTTTTTCTTCTTCTTCTTTTCTTCTTCTTCTTCTTTTCTTCTTTTTCTCTTTTTCTTCTTCTCTTCTTTTTTCTTCTTCTTCTTCTTTTCTTCTTCTATTCTTCTGCCTGTTTGTATGTCGCAATTTCTTTTTTCTTTTCTTCTTCCCGCCTGTTGGGCTCTCTTTTGCATGCTTGTTTATTTGTTCATTTGTTTGTTTCTTTCTTTCTTCTTCCGTCTGTTTCTATGGCTATTTGACTGTCTGTCTTAATTTCTTTTCTTCTTTTTTTTTCTCCCGTCTGTTTGTATGCCTGTTTGCCTGTCTTAACTTCTGTGGTATTTTCTTCTTTACATCTGTCTGTTCGTCTGTTTTATTTTGTTTTTTGTGTGGGGTTTTGTGGGTTTTTTTGTTATGTTTGTTGTTGTTGTTGTTGTTGTTTGTGTGTGTGTATGTGTGTGTGTGTTGTAGGGGTGGGGCTGTTGCTGTTGTTTCTTTGGTTGGTTTTTTGTAGGGGTGGGATTACTTTTCTTCTTTAGTCTGTTTTTACGCCTGTTTTTCTGTTGTAGACTTTTTTGTTGTTTTGTATCTTCTTCTGTCTGTTTTATTTCCTTTTTTATTTTCATCTGTCGTAATTTTTTGTTTCTTTTCTTCTTTCGTCTGTTTATATGCCTGTTTCTCTGTCGCAATTTTTGGGGGTGTTTTTTTCTTTCTTTCGTCTAGACGTATGCCTTTTTCCTTCTTCATTTCTTTGTGTTTGGGGTTTTTTATGACGGATATTTTTCAAGATTTTTGAATTATTTGAATTGTGTGGTCTAATATTTTTCTGGGTTTTTTGTTTTGTTTTTAATTCCATATATGCATATGTTATTGTTTTTCTTGTTTGATTTGTATAGTTTATCATAGATTAGGTTTTTTATTCTATGTCTGCATATACATTATCTTTTTTTTCTCTTTTTTTTTCTTCTTTAGATAGATGGCTTGATGAAAAAAAAGCAAATGCACTGCTTATTCAATGTACCATCTGAAAATAAAAGTTTGACTTTGACTTTGTGTGTGAGTTTTTTTTTAATTTCATTCAGTCTGTCTCTCTGTTGTAATTTATTTGGGGGGTTTCTTTTATTACATTTCCTCTTTTGCTTGTTTGTAAGCTTGTTTGTCTGTTGTATTTTGGTTTCTTTTTTCTTTTTCTTTCGATGTTTGTCTGTCTTATTATCTTTTCTTTGTTGCTCTTCTTTTTTCCATCAGTGTTTCCGTGTCTCTTCTCTGTGGTAGTTCTCTTGTCTTCTTTCATCTGCATGTCTGTCAGTTTTGTCTGTTTAGTTTGCTGGGGTTTTTTTTAATTGCTTTTTCTTTTTCCCCTCAGTGTTTCCATGTCTCTGTCTCTGTGGTAGTTGCTTTGTTTCTGTTCTTCTTTCGTCCGTGTGTCTGTTGGGTAAGTCCACTCTCTCTACCCTTGCTCTCCCTCCATCTCTCGCTCTCTTTCTGTATCTCATTTTGAAGAACGAAAAGTGGTATGTCTATGCTCTCTCTTCTGTCATCTAGAAGTTTATTTTTAGATTTTTGTGTCTGTCTGTCTGTCTGTCTGTATGTCTGCCTGCCTGTCTGCCTGTCTGTATGTCTGTCTGCCCGTCTGTCTGTCTGCCTGTCTGTCTGTCTGTCTGTCTTTCTGTCTACCTGCCTACCTGTCTGTCTGTTTATGTCTGCCTGTCTGTCTGTCTGTCTGTCTACCTGCCTACCTGCCTACCTGTCTGTCTGTTTATGTCTGCCTGTCTGTCTGTCTGTCTGTCTGTCTGTCTGCCTGTCTGCCTGCCTGTCTGTCTGTCTGTCTGCCTGCCTGTCTGTCTGTCTGTCTGTCTGTCTGTCTGCCTGCCTACCTGTCTGTCTGTTTATGTCTGCCTGTCTGTCTGTCTGTCTGTCTGTCTGTCTGTCTGCCTGTCTGCCTGCCTGTCTGTCTGTCTCACTGATGTTCCTCATCCCGTTTGTCCTTCCCTTCTTCACTCTGCGCTGTCTTTTCAAATCTTTTTATAGCTGGTTGTCTGTCTGTCTGTTTGTCTGTCTGTCTTTCGCATTCCCCTCCCCTATTCCCTGCTTCTCCTCGCTGTCTCTTTCTGTATCTTTCTGTCTGTCTGTCTGTTTTTTCAGCTTGTCTGTCTGCCTGCCTGTCTGTCTGTATGTCTGTCTGTCTGTCTGCCTGTGTGTCTGTCTGCCTGTCTGCCTCTCTCTCTCTCTCTGTCACTCGCTCTCTCTCTCTGTCTCTCTCTGTCTCTCACTCATCTCTCTTTCTCTCTCTCTCTCTCTCTCTCTCTCTCTCTCTCTCTCTCCTCTCTGCTCTGTCTCCTCTCTCTCTCTCCTCTCTCTCTCTCCTCTTTGCTCTCCCTCAATTCTCCTCCCCCCCCCCTTTTTTTTTATCAGGGTGTAATTCTGTCTGTCGCCTGCCTGTCTAGTCTGTCCGTCTGTCTTTGTTTCTGTCTTCCTCCTGTCTGTCTGTCTGTCTGTCTGCCAGTCTGTGTCTGTTTGTCTGCCTGTCTGTCTGTCTGCACTCACCTCAAAGTTGTTCTTGAATCTTTTAGGAAACCCCAATCTGGAATCTGATCTTCTTCTCCTTCACCGTTGTTTGGTTTTAAACATGGGAGGGGCCCTCCCACTCCACCCCCCCCCCCCACTCCCCCCCCCCCCCCCCCCCCCCCCCCGTCCATTCATTAAGCAAAGAACAACATAAAAGATGGTTAGAATAGCAACAAGAAGCTAGCAGCTCATAGTTATTATTGTGCTCAAGTACAATATCAAACAGTCACATGGCGGGTTATTGATCCCTATGATAACCAAAGAAGAAGACCGAGGAGGGGTGGGGTGGGGGTGGGGGGGTTGGTGGGGGGGGGGGGGGGCAATGATTAAGAAAACGTATTCTTGTTGTTGTTGTTGTTGTTCTTTTCTTCTTCTTCTTCTTCTCTTTTTTCTTCTTTTTCTTAATTCTTCTTCTACTTCCTCTTCGCAATTCTTCTTCATCGTCGACGTCGCCGTCTTCTTCTTTTTTCTGCTTTCTCCTCCATAATTCTTCTTCTTCTTCTTCTTCTTTGCATTCTTCTTCTTCTTTGCATTCTTCTTTTCCTTGTTTGCATTCTTCTTCTTCTTTGCATTCATCTTCTTTACATTCTTCTTTTTCTTTGCATTCTTCGCCTTCTTCGCAACTCTTCTTCTTCTTCTTTGCATTCTTCTTTTGCGCATTCTTAATCTGCGCATTCTTCTTCTTCACATTCATCTTCTTTACATTCTTCTTCTTCCTCTTTGCATTCTTCTTCTTCCTCTTTGCATTCTTCTTCTTCGTTGCATTCTTCTTCTTGACATTCTTCTTCTTTGCAATCTTCTTCTTCTTGGAATTCTTCTTCTTTGCATTCTTCTTCTTCGCAATTCTTCTTCTTCTTCTCTCCTCGCATTCTTCTTTTGCGCATTCTCTTTCTGCGCATCCTTCATCTGCGCATTCTTCTTCTTTGCATTCATCTTCTTCATATTCTTCTTCTTCTTTGCATTCTTCTTCTTGGCATTCTTCTTCTCCTTCTTTGCAATCTTCTTTGCATTCTTCTTCTTCTTGGTATTCTTCTTCTTTACATTCTTCTTTGCATTCTTCTTTGCATTTTTCTTTGCATTCTTCTTCTTCGCAATTTTTCTTCTTCTTTACATTCTTCTTTGCATTCTTCTTCATTGCATTCTTCTTCTTCGCAAATCTTCTTCTTCTTCTGCGCATTCTTCTTCTGCGCATTCTTCTTTATTTTCCCCTTTGAAATCGTTTTTGTCTGACTGCATACTTGTTAATATTCCTACTTATTTCTTTTCTTTCTTCCTGTATTCCCTCTTTGCCTCTGTGTCTGCCTTTCTGTCTGCCTACCTGCCTGTCTGTCTATCTCTGTCTGTCTGTCTCTCTGTTTATCTGTCTCGCTCTCTCCCTCCCTCCCTCTCTCTCTCTCTCTCTCTCTCTCTCTCCTCTCTCTCTCTCTCTCTCTCTCTCCTCTCCCTCCCCTCTCTCTCACTCTCTCTGTTTCGTTGCCCTCCT
>CM054152.1:19447465-19459965 GCA_028751875.1 Rapana venosa | reverse complement strand
CGCCTTCAACACCCTTCGGCCAATTTGGAGGTCAACAGCCCTCTCATTTCAAAACAAGATTCGGATCTACAGCACCAATGTCAAATCGGTCCTACTTTATGGCTCAGAAACCTGGCAGGTAACAAAAACCAACACCCACAAACTCCAGTCTTTTACCAACAAATGCCTCAGGTACATCCTCAACATTAGGTGGCCGGAAGTCATATCCAACAAACAACTGTGGGACAGGACCAGACAAACCCCAATCGAGTCCATTATTAAACAAAGGAAGTGGGGATGGATCGGCCATACACTCCGCAAGCCTGCGTCAAATGTCACCAGACAGGCCCTTGACTGGAATCCACAAGGGAAGCGGAAAGTTGACCGACCAAAACAGACCTGGCGCAGAAGTGTTGACGAAGAAACGAAGGCAGCCGGAATGACATGGGCCGAGCTGAAGAGGATCTCCCAAAGCCGAGCTCGTTGGAGGGGTGTTGTTGCAGCCCTATGTTCCCCAAGGAACCAAGAGGCATAAGTCAAAGTAAGTCAATATGCATGTGCGACAGAGTGCTGTCCCGCCTTTATTTGCCCCTGCTGCTGTGCCTTTAAAAGAACAATATGGCTATGGCCGATGTCATGGATGGCAGGAATGTAGTCAGCACACAGCCTGATACCTGGGAAGGGACGGGACGGGCGCCTACCCCCCCCCCCCCCCCCCCCCCCCACAGACACACACACTGCCTAAACTGCAGGACACCGCCCCGACTTCTCCAGGAGTTAAGGAAGAAGTTAACACAAGCAGGACCTCGGGAATATTAAGCATGCACTGACACCTAGGAAAAACCCATACTAGTGTTGGTTTTTGACGATCACGCTACGAACAGTTGTAATACCTGACCAGCGACACGAGAATATAACGATTCCGGATGCAGAGATTGCGCAGGAAATATTGACTCTCTGGACATTTGACTCTCTGATTCATTTTGCTACGTTGAGAGGGAGAAATGAACCGTATCAGATAGATCGTGTAGTAAACTGATTCAAATCCTATAGAAATGTGCCAGTTCATATCAGATATCCCCTGTAGTAAATTTACTCAGAGTCTATAAAAAAAATGTGAGGGTTCATTTTTCTACGTAGAAAAATAAACTGGAGAATTACATTTCTACGAAGTCAATATATTTCGTAGCATTTGAAAAAAAAACATCCATCATAGTTGCTGTATTTTCCTTCCAAGCCTCGTCTTACTCGTAAGAACAAGAGTAAGTTTGTATTCTTGTATTGATTTGGTCCTTAATTTGTGTTTATATATCGGTGTCTCTGAGTGTTCATTATTTAAAAAACCCTTTAATTTTACCTTGCTAAGCACACAGATCGCTTTTCTACAGAAAACACCTCTTCGGATCAGCGAATTTTACCATTGCTTTTCTACGTTTACTGATAACAACAGCTATTCTGACTATCTGACAGCTGAAAAAGGCAATAACTAGGTCACGGGAGACAGCTCTACGGGAAAGGAAATGATCTGAAACAGGCTTCTTGTTACAACAGCTGTCGTTAAAACCCAACAGCTCAAAAAAGGGCCGTAACTATTTCATGGGAGATAACTTCTATGGAAACGAAAAGGCTCTGAATCAAGCTTGTTGGTGGTGTTTTGCAGTGATGAAATAATTTTAAAATTGTGGTCGTTCCTTTTCTGCCCTAGTATATCTGTCACATCTTTAAGGCATTGCTATTGTGGTTTCTTTCGAAGTTATCCCTTTGTTCTGTCTCAACTGTAACAGTTAGGTGTAAAATGTTACGGAAAAGAGCGCATAGTTAGACTTTTCAAAGACAACTAATAGGCCTACCTGTTACTAGCCTCACCTCTCCCACCTCATGTAACTTGCATTCAGAGTTGAAAGCTACATTTCCGGGGCACTACTATGCGGTCCAAATGAATCTGTCATGACTTCGAGTGGGACAAGTTCTGGAAAATACATACTGATGGTGCTTGTCATGTTCTCCATGTCCTCCTCTTCTTCTTCCTCTGCTACTTCTTCTTCTTTTTCTTCTTCTGCTTCTTCTTCTTCTTCTTTTTCTTCTTCTGCTTCTTCTTCTTCTTCTTCTTCTTCATCATCATCTTCATCGTCGTAGTCGTCGTCGAACGCTCAGCCAGCAACTATTAATGTCAGCCATATGAGCGAAAATGCGTTGCACTGCCTTTAAGCGCCTGCCATTCAGGCCCAGCGTATTCAACTTCAGCATGGGAGCGAATTGTTATGTTTTAAGTCTTTCTGGGGGAAAAAAGGCAACAGGAGAATGGACCAAGAAGGCAGAACATAGACAAGATGAGATGACAGGAAGAAAAGTGACATGACAGAAACAAAGAGAGGGATAGAAAAGATGGAATTCCGAGCACAGAATTTTCAGAATGTGGGGATGTTATTCATACGCTCCCGGTAGATGTTACCCATGAATTGAGTCGGAAGGTCCGCTTTTGTTTCTTTTTGCTGAGATCTGGTTGTCGTTGAGCTAAGGCTGCCACAAGGTCTCCGCTCTTGTTGCTAATAGTTATCAGGATGCAATTCCTACATCAGTCTGTTGTTTGAGTTATAATAATATTATCATTAGTGAGTGTATAGGCACATTCAAGTGTCATCTCACTTAACCCTAATCCTCCGTACGTATTGTTACTTTAAACATACGTGCATCTCTCTCTCTCTCTCTCTCTCTCTCTCTCTCTCTCTCTCTCTCTCTCTCTCTCTCTCTCTCTCTCTGCATTCCTTCTGCATTTTGCTGCGTGGTCAAGCAAGCTGGGAACAAAAAAATTAATAGCGAGAAGTGGAGACAACAGCAACAACAAAGCTACCAAAAACTCTAATAAATCAACCACTCTCTCTCTCTCTCTCTCTCTCTCTCTCTCTCTCTCTCTCTCTCTCTCTCTCTCTCTCTCTCTCTCTCTCTCACACTCTCGCGCGCGCGCTCTCTCAAACACACACACACACACACACACAAACCAAAAATACCCAACAAACAACAAAAAACCGACACACACAACAGAGCAAAAAAAAACAAAAAACAAAAACAAAAAAACCACACCCACAATCACAAGACGGTCCCAAGAGACTAGTCAGCAGCACATTGCCTCCTCACCGTAAAAATGCCCTTACGGCTGAAAATTCGTATAGTTAAATCGTAAAGCGCGGTGATGGTGTTGATGTGCAGGAGGTCAGGTTTCGGCAAGCAGCGTCGCCAAATGGATCCCCGCCAAAGCAGGCCCCTTGAATGCTAATTTCCATGCAGATCTTGCGGTGGTTTATATCTGGCCGGGAAAAATGATGTACTGCACTAAAAGCAGGCACTGGGGGATATCTTCGTTTGTTTTTGACTATATATTATTTTGTCTCTGAAATAGGGGTACGAGGAGAGAGAGAGAGAGAGAGAAGAGAGAGAGAGAGAGAGAGAGAGAGAGAGAGAGAGAGAGAGACAGACAGACAGACAGACAGACAGACAGATAGAGAGACAGACTGACAGACAGAGAGAGAGACACACAGAGACAGACTGACAGAGAGAGAGAGGAGAGAGAGAGAGAGAGAGAGAGAGAGAGAGAGAAGAGAGAGAGAGAGAGAGAGAATGTGTGTGTGTGTGTGTGTATCTCAACAGTTGATTTGTATTTTGTTGTGTTGTGTTATGTTGGTTGTAGTGTGGTGTGGTGTGGTGTGATGTGGTGTAGTGTAGTGTAGTGTAGTGTAGTGTAGTGTAGTGTAGTGTAGTGTGTAGTGTACTATAGTCTAGTGTGGTGTGGAGTGGTGTAGTGTAGTCTGGTGTAGTGTACTGTACTGTAGTGTAGTGTAGTGTAGTGTACTATAGTCTAGTGTGGTGTGGTGTGGCGTGGTGTGATGTGGTGTAGTGTGTAGTGTAGTGTGTAGTGTACTATAGTCTAGTGTGGTGTGGTGTGGTGTGGAGTGGTGTAGTGTAGTCTGGTGTAGTGTAGAGTACTGTTGTGTAGTGTACTATAGTCTAGTGTGGTGTGGTGTGGTGTGATGTGGTGTAGTGTAGTGTAGTGTGTAGTGTACTATAGTCTAGTGTGGTGTGGTGTGGTGTGGTGTGGTGTGGTTTAATGTAGTGTAGTGTAGCGTGGCGTAGTGAACAGACAGACAAGTTGTATAAATCACAATCTGTTTATTTCACTGCAGTGTATGAGTGGCACTGTGTAATGGATTTAAGTGTATGGCTTTTGAATTTTTGTTACGATGTAAAGGGCTTTGTGCTTCCCCTTTAAATGGGGAAGGAAAGCGTTCAGAGAGTGTCCATCAAGATCATCATCATCATCATCATCATCATCATCATCATCATCCTCATCACCATGATGATGATGATGATGATGATGATTATGATGATGATGATGGTGGTGGTGGTGGTGGTGGTGGTGGTGGTGGTGGTGGTGGTGGTGGTGGTGGTGGTGGTGGTTATCACCATGAACATCATCATCATCATCATCATCACTATCATCATCACTGTCATCCAAACCTTAGTTGACGCACTTTTCACATCGGTTTTTAAAACATCTTCCAAAAAGTATACACAACGAAGTGTTATTATTATTATTATTATTATTATTCACACTTGAAACGTAAGTGGACGATTGAAGTCATCCAATCTTCAGTCCAATCTTCGGTAACAAGGAATGGCGATCATCAGCACTTCCATCCAATAAAAAACCCAAACAAAGTTTTGAAACCAGTTCAGAACTAGAATCAAAGCTGTTTGAAACTGGTAGCACACGAGACAGAAACTTGAGACGGTCATAGGAAAACAGTTTGCCTGTCTGTGTGGAAAACAGCTACCTCCTACCTCTGCGACTGTCTTCACCTCTACACTCCTTCTCGTTCCCTCCGCTCTGCTGCAGATACCTTGTGCTTACGAACACCGAGATTCAACCAATCCACTGTTGGCCGTCGCTCTTTCTCTGTTTCTGGTCCAGTGATCTGGAATGACCTCCCTCTCTCCCTTCGCCAAAAGCCTACTTAAGACAACTTTTAAATCCAGCCCCAAGACATATTTATTCCAAATCTGATGTTCACTCTCTTGTTTCATCTTAAATCTATCCCTGCCTAAAACAGCCAAAGTGTATCATCTGTGTGTGTGTGTGTGTGTGTGTGTGTGTGTGTGTGTGTGTGTGTGTGTGTGTGTGTGTGTGTGTGTGTGTGTGTGTGTGTGTGTGTGTGTGTGTGTGTGTGTGGGGTGTGTGAACGAGAGAGAGAGAGCGAGAGAGCGTGTATGTACCTTTTAATTTGTTAACTCTGTTAATTGTTATTGGTTTTATGTATGGGTGTGTTGAATGCAAGCGCTTTCATTTCTTTTTGCAAGATATAGCGCTATACAAATTCTGTTTATTATTATTATTAAAACAGCTGGCACACAAGCAGGCGTCCGGCCTTGGGTTACAGTCAAGGAACTAGTATAGTTGTGTATATATTGCAAGTTTTGTTTTTAATCTGTATAAAAGTGGTAAAGAGCTACAACAACAACAACAGCAAAATACGGTGGTTCAAGCGTCGCGCGGTGCCCGTGATCTGTTGTTGTTGTTATTGTTGATGCTGCTGTTGTTGTTGTCATTGCTGCTGCTGCTGTTGACGTTGTTGCTGTTGTTGTTGTTGCTGCTGCTGTTGCTGCTGCTGCTGCTGATGATGATAATAATGATGATGCTATTGTTGTTGTTGTTGCTGATGATGATAATGATGATGATGCTATTGTTGTTGTGTTGCTGCTGCTACTGCTTTTGTTGTTGTTGTTGCTGCTGCTGCTCATGTTGTTGCTGCTGCTACGAGGTTTTGTAAATTTTGTCATCCGTTCCCACTGGCACACAATGGCCGACTCTTACGAAAAGCGGAACAGAATTTAACGTGTGCGCAAGATGTTCTGCGTGCGTTCGCACACGGGGCCTCGGTTTATAGTCTCATCCGAAGGACTTTTGGGGAGAATGGAGTCTGCACTGATGTTAACTCCAGGGGAGAATATCCCCCTTGAACGGGAATCGAACCCGGGTCGTCAGATTGCGAGCGCAATGTTCTAACCACAGAGCTATCCCGTCCCGTTGCTGCTGCTACTGCTGTTGTTGTTGCTGCTGTAGCTGTTGCTACTGCTGTTGATGTTGTGTTGTTGGGTGTTCCCCAGCTTAACACCCTGGGAGTCACCCAGAATATGCAGTCTGTCTGGATCATCACACCTGGCCGGTGGTCATTGTGAGCCAGTAAGTACAGCACACACTGCATGACAAGTGTGACTGTATGCTCAGCTTCGAGTACCTTGCCATTATATAGGCAGCAATACTCCGACTTCAGGACATGTTTGTTTCCTCCTTTGGAAAGAGAATGCAAGGCTGTTACCCCGAGACAGTTTGTCATGGCAGAAGACCACCTCAATACAACATTTATTTTTTTTATACCCCTTTAAGTCACGAGATTTCTCTGCGTGAAATTCGGGCTGCTCTCCCCTTTACATGCATAACAACATTCTTTCTTTTCTTTAATTTTCATTTCTCAGCTACTCCTCTGTGGTTTTCCAAATGGTGAGATTTTGCACAATTATTATGTGACGGGTCGTTTTTGGTCCTGGTTAGGAGAGGGAACCCACACGTACGTACCCGGCTTACGGTCTGCAGGTCAGAGAGGGAAGGACTCTACCCGGGTCAGTTTGCCCGAGAGATACTGCAAGGAAGGTTCCCGTGCAATAGCATGCCTCACTGGCTTCTCAATGAGTTAAACGAGGAGAGAGAGGGGGGGGAGAGAGGGAGGGGAGTGAGAGAGAGAGGAGAGAGGGAGGGAGGGTGGGAGAGAGGGAGGGAGAGAGAGAGGGTGGGAGAGGGGGAGGGAGGGAGGGAGAGATGGGAGAGAGAGAGAGAGGGGGGAGGGAGGGAGGGAGAGATGGGGAGGAGGGAGGGAGAGAGAGAGAGACAGAAGAGAGAAGACAGACAGACAGACAGACGACAGACAGGACAGACAGAGAGAGAGAAGACAAATCAAAATCTTTTATTTCGAGGATAATGACTAATCACTCATGCACTTTTTTTTTTACATCTAGTCCCCGCCGTTGTCAAGGATAACACAAAGAAACAAACTAAATAACAACAAGAACAACAATAATAATAATAACCTAAACAAAAGAAAAGACAACAACAATGAAAACCGAAACAGCAGGAAACAAGAACAGACAAACAGTTACAAAATAACAACAACAAAGCGGGGGGGGGGGGGGGGGGGAAGGGAAAGAGAGAGAGATAGACAGACAGACAAAGAAGTAGCGCAAGAATCAGTATAAAGTTTTAAAAATCACAATTTTCCAGCATTTCTGAAAGCCAGGACAAGAAACAATAGAAGTCAGGTTGAAAATGTTAACTGAGAAGTGTGTTTCTTTAAGTATAAAAAACAAAACCAACCAACAACAGAAACCCGCAAAATAAAAGATTGAATTATTGTTCTTTCAGCAAGATGATCCATGTGCAAAGAGCAGGGTTTGGAATTCTGCAGTGTTGCAGGGCTAATTGGCTATATGCTGTATGCTGGTATCCTAGCTACAAACATGGCTGGATATGATGATAAAATTCATCATCGGTAGGAGTACAAGAGGACAAGGAGACAGACAGGCCAAAGACAGAGACAGGGAGAGACATTTGTTTATTCTTTTATTTCGAGGATAATGAAATAAGCACGTATGCGCTTTTTTTACATCCAGTCCCCGTGTGTATGCGGTTTTGTAAATTTGTCATCCGTTCCCACCGGCCCACAAGGGCCTACTCTTACGAACAGCGGAACAGGATTTAACGTGTGCGCAAGATGTTTTGCGTGCGTTCGCACACGGGGCCTCGGTTTATAGTCTCATCCGAAGGACTTTTGGGGGAGAGTGGAGTCTGCACTGATGTTAACTCCAGGGAAAAATATCCCCTTGAACGGGAATCGAACCCGGGTCGTCAGATTGCGAGCGCAATGTTCTAACCACTAGGCTATCCCGTTCCCCGACAGAGAGAGGTGGTGGTGGGTAAGAGAGAGAGAGAGAGTGTGAGACAGACAGACAGACAGACATACACACACACACACACACGCACGCACGCACGCACGCACGCGCACACACACACACACACACACACACACACACCGACAGAGATAGCGACAGAGAGGGTGGTGACATAAGAGAAAGAGAGAGAGAGAGCTTATTGAAATTCAACACCAGTTCTTTGAAGCTGTGAAAGTGATGTAATTTTCCAGTCAGTTTCTGAAGAACGAGTTGTATCGTACAACTGAATCCCAAATAACAACAACAAACAACCAACAACCAACAACTTCTTCTCACACACACACACAACACACACACACACACACACACACACACACACACACACACACACACACACACACACACAACAAACCAAAACACTACAACGACATGGTAACAAATTGAGATAATGTAACAAAATGATGATGGAACCAACACCTTCCATGCTTTCAGTTCAGGAACCAACAACTCGCAAACCCCTACCCCACCCCCCAACCACCACCACCACCACACACCCCCTCACCACCACCACCCCCCTTCACTGATACGATCGCAGACCACCACTGACTATATCAACATCACATTTCCCCCCACCCCACCCCCACCCCATCCCCCCCTCCATTCCATCCCCCCCACCCCCCCAATCTTGCTTTTCGTGCCTCTATGACAACAAGCTCCAGCACACACACACACACACACACACACACACAAAACGTGACTATCGCTATGGCAGGCGATTGTAACTAGAGCCGCAACCATCGACCAAACAATCGGCGATTAACTGCAGGTATAGGAGGGGCCAGTCGAGCTGCCAAGCAAGGCTTCGTGGCGTCAATTATCACACTATCTCAGCGTCCTGTTACTCTCTGCCGGGTGAACTAGTCATCAGCCGCTTTTTGGGGAGGGGAATCCTGTTTCTGGAGATCGTTGCAAATCTGTTGAACATCACTAAGGCTAATGCCAGGGAGGGAATGAATGTACGAGCGGGCGGACGGGATTGCTTCGTTCCGATTGGTTAAAAAAAACAACAACAAACAAACAAAAAAAGAGAAAAAAGCGGGTTAGTGGATAGGCCTAGCCATTGGTTGGAAAAAGCGATGCTGAGGGGGGGGGGGGAAGGGGGGGGGGGGGGGGGGGGGGTGTTGTCGGGCTAAAAGGCTTGGTTGGGTGTGGTGGTGGTTGGTGGTTGGTAGTGATGGTGATGAGATGTTTGTGATGTAGGGTAAGGTTTCGTCATGACTTTTTTGTTTTGTTGTTTTTTTGGCAAAGTTTCATGTAGGGTGTTGGTGATTGGTGATGAGATGTAGATGAGTGGGGATGGGGGATGGGTGTTGAGGAGGGGGGGGGGGGGGGTTGTTGTTGTGATATGTGAGTGGATCTGCCCTAGTGGCTGGATGGTTGTGACGGGGGGGGGGGGGGAAGGGTGGGTGAGGGTCCTGGCTGTTGCACCAAATAGGCTTGATCAACCTGAGTAGGCTGAAGCCATTAGTTCTGTGTCCCCCCACTGCTGCAAATCCCTGCACTCTGAGTGAGAGCGCTAGACCGTTGGCATTCTCACCCAGTGACCCCCTACCCCCTCCCCCCCACTCCTATTTTTTTCAGCTGCTCTCTCTCTCTCTCTCTCTCTCTCTCTCCTCTCTCTCTCTCTCTCTCTCTCTCTTCTCTTCTCTCACACACAACACAACACACACACCCACACACCCCACACACCACACTCGACGCACGCACGACACACACACATCTTTGAAATATACTTACGATATCATGCCAATGTAACTGGACAACCTACGACATCAAGAGAGTTTTCCTTAGAAAAAAATATCGTAGAAAAAGCCGCTGTTATAGAGAAGCAAACACACTTACATACAGACAGGCAAAAACATTAATTCCAAAATGGGTGGCGCTGCTCCTGTGGCGATACGTTGACCAGGGAGGGTAGCCCAAATTTCATGCAGAAAAATGTCCCACGACTGGAAGTGGTATGTTAAAACAATACAATGCAATGCAATGTAATACAATACAATACAATACAAAGTAATACAAAGCAATGTGATGCAATACTATTCAATACAATGCAATGCAATGTGATACAATATAGTACAATGCAATATATTAGAATAAAATAAAATACACTACAATGTAATGCAATTCAATGCAGTATAATACAATGCAATGCAATAATTATAATGCAGCACAATGCAATACGTTGCAATGCAATACAGTACAATGTGATGCAATGCAATACAATATGATGCAATGCCATACAATACAATACAATACAGTACAATACAATACAATGCAATTCAATACAATACAACACAATACAATTTGATGCAATACAATACAACAAGCCTCTTTCAGATCTTTATTCAAGCTCCAAACGGAATCGGTATACTCAGAAAACATTATTTGAGTACTTCATCTCTGATTAATCATCTTTACCTTCTACAAATCCACTCACAGTGCTTTGAGGGCCTTCAGTATAAACAGACACGTTTCATGTTGTGAAAGGAACCAACATCTGCGAACATTCATTGCACTCTTTTGCGACCATCAGATGAACAACTCAGTTTGTAATGGGGGGCCGGGATAGTCCGGTGGTTAGAGCGATGCGTTCGTGATCTGCTGACCCGGGTTCGAATCTCGTTTAAAAGGATTTTTCCTCTGGAGTTAACATCAGTGCCGACTCCACTCTCCCCAAAAGTCCTTCGGATGAGACTATAAACCGAAGTCTTGCACACGCGTTAAAACCCGTTACGCTTTTCAAAAGCGTAGGCCAAGGTATGCCGGTGAGAACGGATGACAATTTTTTTTTTAACTGCATACACCCGAGGATTGGATGTAAAAAAAAAACAACCACAACTCGTCGTGTCTCTCATTCTTTCACTCTGGACTATTGCAATTCTCTTCTGGCTGGTCTGCCAGCATCATTTATCCACTCCCTTCAACGTATACAAAACTCTGCAGCTCGACTAGTCCTGAGAAAGAAAAAAAATCTGAGCACATTACTCCTGTCTTGCGATCCTCCAATGGTTGCCTGTGCCACAGAGAGTAAACTATAAGATCAGTACTCTCTGTTACAAATGTCTCCACAAAACAGCAGCCTCCTACCTCTGTGAATGTCTTCACCTGTACACCCCTTCTCGTTCCCTTCGCTCTGCTGCAGATTCCTTGTCCTTACGAATACCTAGATTCAGTCAGTCCACCGTCGGCCGTCGCTCTTTCTCTGTTTCTGGTCCATCGATCTGGAATGGCCTCCCTATCTCTCTTCGCCAAAGGCCTTCTTGTGACACTTTTAAATCCGGCCTCGAGACATTTGTTTCAAGCCTAAGATTTTCCTCTCCTGTTTCATTTCATAGCTGTCCCTGCTTTTCAACAGCCAAAAATCCCATCACCCTGCCAAAGTGTATAACCTGTGTGTGTATGTGTGTGTGTGTGTGTGTGTGTGTGTTGTGTTTGTGTGTGTGTTGTGTGTGTATGTGTGTGTGTGTGTGTGTGTGTGTGTACATCTGGACTTGTTAGAACTATTACTTGCTATTGGTTGCAAGACTGTGTAAGAATGAGTTGAGTGCAAGCACTTTGATGTGTCTGTGCAAGATACAGCGCTATATAAATTCCATTTATTACTATCATCATCATTATTATTATTTTCCTCGGAATAAATAAATAATGCAGGTAGCAGTAGGCTGCATGTCAGGCAGGACCTCCATGTTCCTGTGAACCCTCTTGCTGCTGGGGAAAGTTCAGACCAGCTTCTCTCTGGGAGAGCCTGATGCAGCGAACAAAGTGATAGAGTAATGCGACTGTAGAACGTGTTGCCCATAGGAGTTTTACATGCACGGCTCTTTTCTGTGAAGAATGGTGTTAAAAAAAGGAAACAGTATCACAGCAGTGTTGGAAACCATAATGTCAGAACTGTGAAATGCAAGGAATCAGTGTGAGTGCAAGGTTAACAGATTGGATTTGAATGTATAGTCCTGGTGTTTAAAAAGAGCCAACAGTAGAATGATATGTTACAGCTGTAGAATTCCATCCATCTATTCATTAATTTTTATTACAGCCCTTCCGACCACAGACAATATGCTAATGGGCTAAACACAAAATTTCAAACGAAAAACGAAAAAAATTGTGAATTGGCAGCACCGTGTTCACATTAACAAGAAATCTTTTGTTGTTGTTGTAAAGGACGCAAGAATTAAAGTCAGACAAAAAGGGAAAGAAGCAAAGAAATGAAGACAAAAAACAAATGACACACAAAAGAAAGAAGAAAGAAAGAGAAAGAAAGAAAGAAAGAAAGAAAGAAAGAAAAAGAGAAGGAAAGGAAGGAAGGAAAAGAAAGAAGGAAGGAAGGAAGAAGAAGAGCAGAAGGACAGAAAGAAGAAAGAAAGATAGACGAAAGAAGAAGGAAAACAAAAACAGAAAGAAAAAAAGAAGAAGAAGAAAAACAAAAGAAAGAAAGAAGAAAGAAATGAAAAGAAAAAGAAAGA
>CM054152.1:19434965-19437465 GCA_028751875.1 Rapana venosa | reverse complement strand
AGAGAATGGACCAGGATGAATGACTCGGCACTACTGCGCAGAGCCGAGGACCGAGATGGATGGAGGAGGCTTACCACGGCATCGTCTTTCGTGTCTCCTCCACGACCGCCGTGTGAACGAGTTCTTCTTGTAGTTGTTGCTGTTGTTATTTGGAAGGGTGGTTTTTATGTTTTAATCTCTTGGTTTATCCGCAATTTACATTAGTCTTGTTGCTCCATGTTGGTTTATTTACTTTGTCTCCCCCCCCCCCCCCCCCCCCCCCCCCCCCTGAATGTCGCTCCTCAAAACCATTCATTTTTCCCCGATCCTCGGCTAGCTAGAGCTCCGAGGTTCACCAATGATGAGATTGTGCGTATGCGACCGTTTCTGCCCACCATGAAGGTAGCCGCATTCCGACTTAAGGGACACATGCCCGATATGTTTGTATTTCCGTAACCCACCGAACGCTGACATGAATGACGGGATCTTTAACGTGTATATTTGGTCTTCTGCATGTGTATATACACGAAGGGAATTAAGGCACTGGCAGGTCTGCAAATAAAGTTGACCTGGGAGATCGTACAAATCCCCACCCTTACTTCACCAGACGCTGCCAAGATTCGAACCCTCGACTTCATAATCCATGGGATTGAAGTCGAACGGTCTTGACCACTCGGCTATAGCGTTCGTCAAAAGCGAGTAAAAGCAACTAACAGAGCAAAGTATTGTTGTCCAGAATGTTTCTTCGAATTAAGCTTGCTGCTATCTTTTTTTTTTTAAATTCTTTTATTTTGAGGATCATAGAATTAGCGCTCATGTACATTTTTTTCACACCCAGTCCCTGTGTGTACGCAGTTTGGTAAATATTGTCATGGGTTCCTGAGTGCATGGTGTCATACTTGTGCCATTAATTAACTCTTTCGTGCTGTCTACGGGGACAAAAAGATGCAGCACAGAATGACATCCAAGAGACAGTCACAGAACTCCTGGGAGAGCGATAACCAGATGGCTTGGTGCCGTCCAGAAACATGATTTTAGGCGTGACGTGGCACAGAGAGGCACAGGACAGGAGCTGATGGAGGGAGGGAGGGCTACTACAGAGGGAGGGAGGGCTGCTACAGAGGGAGGGAGGGAGGGATGCTACAGAGGGAGGGATGCTACAGAGGGAGGGAGGGCTACTACAGAGGAGGGCTGCTACAGAGGGAGGGCTGCTACACAGGGAGGGAGGGCTGCTACAGAGGGAGGGCTGCTACAGAGGGAGGGAGGGCTGCTACAGAGGGAGGGAGGGCTGCTACAGAGGGAGGGAGGGATGCTACAGAGGGAGGGAGGGCTAGCTACAGAGGGAGGGCTGCTACAGAGGGAGAAGGGCTGCAACAGAGGGAGGGAGGGGTGCTACAGAGGGAGGGCTGCTACAGAGGGAGGGAGGGATGCTACAGAGGGAGGAGGGCTGCTACAGGAGGGAGGGAGGGCTGCTACAGAGGGAGGGAGGGCTGCTACAGAGGAGGGAGGGCTGCTACAGAGGGATGGATGGAGGCTGCTACAGAGGGAGGGCTACTAAAAGAGGGAGGGGGGGCTGCTACACAGGGAGGGAGGGCTGCTACACAGGAGGGAGGGCGGCTACACAGGGAGAGGAGGGCTGCTACACAGGGAGGGCTGCTACAGAGGGAGGGAGGGCTGCTACAGAGGGAGGGAGGGCTGCTACAGAGGGAGGGCGGGCTGCTGCAGAGGGAGGGAGGGCTACTGTAGAGGGAAGGAGGGCTGCTACACAGGGAGGGAGGGCTGCTACACAGGGAGGGCTGCTACAGAGGGAGGGAGGGCTGCTACAGAGGGAAGGAGGGCTGCTACAGAGGGCTACTATAGAGGGAAGGAGGCTGCTACAGAGGGAGGGAGCGCTGCTACAGAGGGAGGGAGGGCTGCTACAGAGGGAGGGCGGGCTGCTGCAGAGGGAGGGATGGCTACTATAGAGGGAAGGAGGGCTGCTACACAGGGAGGGAGGGCTGCTACACAGGGAGGGCTGCTACAGAGGGAGGGAGGGCTGCTACAGAGGGAAGGAGGGCTGCTACAGAGGGCTACTATAGAGGGAAGGAGGCTGCTACAGAGGGAGGGAGGGCTGCTACACAGGAAGGGAGGGCTGCTACAGAGGGGGGGCTGCTACAGAGGGAGGGCTGCTACAAAGGGAGGGCTGCTACAGAGGGAGGGCTGCTACAGAGGGAGGGAGGGCTGCTACAGAGGGAGGGAGAGCTTCTACAAGGGAGGGAGGGCTGCTATAGAGGGAGGAGGGACTGCTACAAAGGGAGGGCTGCTACAGAGGGAGGGAGGGCTGCTACGGAGGGAGGGGGAGGGTTTTCTACAGAGGGAGGGAGGGCTTCAACAGAGGGAGGGAGGGCTGCTACAGATGGAGGGAGGGCTGCTACAGAGGGAGGGAGGGAGGGCTGCTACAGAGAGGGAGGGGGAGGGAGGGCTGCTACAGAGGGAGGAGGGAGGCTGCTACATGGGGAGGGCTGCTACAGAGGGAGGGCTG
>CM054152.1:19422465-19429965 GCA_028751875.1 Rapana venosa | reverse complement strand
ATAGAATGAATGGACAAATTTTCTATTCGATATGATTTTTAATGAATAGAATGATGAATGAATGAATGAATGACCGATCAATGAATCAAGTATTTGACGAACGAACGAACGAAGGAAACGAAACGAAGAAATGATGAATGTATGATGTAATGAAGGATTGATCGATACGAACGTAACGAATTGAATGAATTGAATGAATGATGGTGAATGTAACGAACGTGATTATGAATAATGAATGGACACATCGAACGATATCGAATTAATTTAATAATTAATTTAATTAATTAATTAATTAATTAGTTAATGAATTAGTATATCTTTAACCTTTTTGTCCCTCCATGTATCTTTCAAACCAAAAGACAAAGAAACAAGAAGGAAAAAACAGACAAGAAAATCCCAGATTTCTTCTTCGTCGTGGAACGCTCAAACAGCAACTATTGTTGTGTGTCATTATTATGAGCGAAAAGGCGTCGCGCTGCCGTTAAGCGCCTGGCATGTCAGGCCCAGCGCATCCGACTTGGGTGTAATACAGGATTGCTGTATTTTAAGTCTTGCTTATAGCCTCGCCGGCCACACAGGCCATATCAGGGCTGTCACCTCGTCAAATTTTTTAATCTCTGATGAAAACTGTGCAGCTATATACAGATTAAAACAGGGTTTAAAACTAACTCTGCTGTCGTTCCTTGTACCAACGCCCTGGCCAACCATAAGGGTCAACCCAGGAGGGATACACCGCGTTGTGGGAAAAACCACATCAACCACACATAAAATGAGGTAACACCAAAACCAGATTCCTTAAAACAACCTCGTTCTTAGTGACTAACTATGACACTTTCACTCATATCAGATGGAAAAAGAGGGGAAGGGGATTCCTTCAGGAAGTTGGAATTGTTGTCTGGTCACAAATCACAAATGAGTATCAAATAATCAGGACAAGAAGAAGAACAAAGTGTTTGATGTGACTTTATTTTTTAATTACTTGTTTTATTTAAAATGAGGAGAGTGCTCAAAATCTAGAAAACACATTTATTGACACTAAACAAATATTTTAGAAAGTAACAGTTATTTTTATCTGAGATTTAAAAGTTGACGAGGTGACAATCCTGGTATGGCCTCGGTGGTCGGTGAGACTATAAACAACAGGATTGGATTGGGTTGGAACTCTGTTTCGTTATTCTTATCTCCCGTTGAGCCTTTTCAACATTACGACAACAACCCCTTTAAGGACACACATTTTCGCATCATCTGTCCACACATCCAGAGCTAGCTAGCTCACTTACTTTTCTGTGGGGGGAAAAAATACCAGATAGGTTTTAACTTATCTACAAGATGTTCTACATGCCTTTTGAAAAGGGACATCAGTTTACAGTCTCTTCTGAAGGATTCCCTCGGGAATGGCTCTAGTCCTTATGTTATTTCCAGGGCACCGGGTGAGGGGGGGGAGGAACGGGTGAGGGGGGGGGGTGAGGGGGGTGAGGGGGGGACCAGTAACAGACGCCTAAGTTTAGACTCGAACTGACAACTTCCAGTTGTCATCCAAATCACGAAATGTGACACTCTTACCACTTAGCTATCTTATCCCCACTTCCGTAAGTGTGTGTGTGTGTGTGTGTGTGTGTGTGTGTGCGTGCGTGCGTGCGTGCGTGCGTGCGTGCGTGCGTGCGTGCGTGCGTGTGTGTGTGTGTGTGTGTGTGCGCATTATTTATTTATTTTATTCTTTTATTTCGTGGATAATGGAATAAGCACTCATGTGCTTTTTTCATCCAGTCCCCGGGTATATGCAGTTTGTGTGTGTGGGGGGGAGTACGAATGTGTGTGTGTGCGCGCGTGAGTTGTTGTTGTCTTCGATTTTACGTCTGTTCACTCTCAGTGATATTAGACGAGAAAGAAAAAAATATATATATATACAAGGGGTGTATGATAATTGAGGTGGTTGTAGAGGCCCTACTGAAAAATGCGAGGGGGAAAAAGTAGTCTAGTCATGAAAAGAAACCGTGCAAAGCAAAAGATACAATAAAAAATATTTTAAAAAACACACCACAGAAACAAAAACATAAAAAGGGATTAACGTTAATGAAACTATAACAAATGTCCTATAGGACTATGCCAGAGACCTTTTGCAATATCAAATGCCAAATTCAAATTATTGAATATGCTTCTAAGGGAGTTTTCAGAAAATTGAGGTAAAAAAGCTTTCGTATTCTTGAGTGTGGGTGTGGGTGTGGTATGGAGTGGATGTGTGTTTGTGCGTGTGCGTGCGTGCGTGTGTGTGTGTGCGTGCGTGCGAGTGTATGTCTGTGTGTCTGAGCGCGCACGCGCGCGTCTGTGTCTGTATATACTACAAAGAGGAAGAGGTAGAAGAGGAGAGAGAGAGAGAAAAAAAACCTCCATGAAATAGTACCACCCAGTCAACTTTTCAAAAAACCAAACAAAGCCATAAAAAAGTAGAACTTTGAAACGAAACGAACTGAACAGAAGAGAAGAGAAGAGACCAGAAACTGTGACGATGTCAAGCTAACACTAGGAGGAAGAGCTGTTTCTGTAGGTAGGTAGGTAGGTAGGTGACTGTGTTTCCGGGTCTCTCTCCTTTCCCAGCGAGTGGAGGTAGGCAGGCTACTGTTGCCTCTTTCCCCCGGTGCAAGGCGATACCTCATTGTCCTCTTCAGGGGGTGCCTGCAGCCTGACATTTCGTCCCCCTCCTGGAACTTGGCTGGTTTTGGGTTTTGTTGGGTTGGTTGTTGGTTTTTTGGGTGTTTTTTTGTCAGTCCGGCATCGTCTTTCTATGATTAGTTTGTCAGTTTGGGGCAAAAAGTCACTCGTCTTGGGTTTCATACTGAGAAAGTCATTAGTCGTTCTATCTGTGTGTGTGTGTGTGTGTGTTTGTGTTTGTGTGCGTGTGTGTGTCTGTCTCCATCAACCTTCTCTCTGTCTCCCTCTCTTCTACCAACCTCTCTCTCTCTCTCTCTCTCTGGCTTCAATCAGCCTTACACTGATGTAAGGACCTTTGCCCGGATTGTTGTCCTTTTGTGATGATTTGTTCTATCTCACTTTCGTTTGGTTTATTTGACACTGATTACAGTCAGTATTATATATATATATATATATATATATATATATTATATATATATATATATATATATATCCTGGTGGTACATAACCATCCCTTTATGGATGGTTAAGAACTACCAGAATGATTGATCGAACGATGATTAGAATGATTTTGGTGATGATGATAGTGGTGGTGGTAGAGGAACATGTGACAGTGATGACATTGATAATAAGAATCGCCAAACACAGAAATAACAATATCTGTGAAAATGTTCCACTCTGAGAGAGATAGCCCAAAGGTCATTTCTCCATCTACCACTAATTCATTTTTGTCGAATTTGATCGTTTGATCTATTTGATTCAATTCACTTTGCTTTCCCTCCTCTTCTGCCTTTATAGAATTTTTTTTTAAGTACTTTAAATCCACTAAGAGTGTGCAAATAAATTCACACGCACGACTCAAATACAATACCAAGTTTTGCTATGAAAGTAACTGGAATATGTATGATCATAAATTGCTTTGTAGCATCTTATTAAAAAATTTATCAAGGATTCAGCACGAAACACACATTGAGGTGGTGACTGAAAACAATCAAAAGCATGACAGCCACTTTGCAGAAGAAAGGTAAGAGACTGACAAAAGTAGCTACAGAGGAAACTACAGAGATGGTCAGAAGAAAGGAAAGATTTTACAAGAGAAGGTAAAGATTTTCACATGTAACACAATAGACATTTGCAATACCCCATCTCTACACAAACCCCGGGTACAAGGTACAGTCTCACAGATGGGATGTAAAATCTATAAAGAAATTGCATAAATTCTACATTGTACCATGTGAACAAAGTGTTATTTAAGGTAGGGTTTTCAACCACCACCCAAGGAAACAGAGTGTGGCACAAATTTGCAGGTGTGTCCAGATTTAGAAACACAAGGATGCGACAGGCAGGACTCTGATCACATGGGAGGTAATCTAACTAGGGCTCATCACACAGAAGAACAGGAAGAGGTTTACAGAAGGAAAGAAAAAATGTACAGAGAAGAAAGATGAAACAAGTCAAGCAGACTGATACAGACAGGCAGAAGAATATATAATTAATAATAATAGAAAAATAATAATAATAATAATAATAATAATAATAATAATAATAATAACAACAATATAAATCAATATGTATGGAATTTATATAGCCGAATCTTGTTAAAACAACAAATCAAAGCGTTCAATCATAATATATATAATAATATATATATATATATATATTATATATAATATCCAATCATTGTACTTTTGTCGATTTACCTTCAAATCAACAAGTATCTCTTATATCAGAACAACAACAACAACACAGTTTCAAGTGTCAAGTTGAGGGTTTCAAACCCACCCTGGCCTGACTGAGTTAATGAGGGTAGCCATTAGAGGGTGGGTAGGCTAATCACTGCCTTCCTTGCCTTGCCTTCCATGCTTGCTAGCACTATGATGACATGACAGCTACCACGGCTGTAGGTAGGGTGGGTGGGGTGGTGGTGGGTGTGGTTTCCCTGTGACCCTCACCACAGATCATGTGACCATGATTACAGCCACCACCACCCTACCACACAACACCGCACATGGGAAGACCATCACTGGCTGCATGCACCTCTCTCTCTCTCTCTCTCTCTCTCTCTCTCTCTCTCTCTCTCCTCTCTCTCTCGGTTAAAGGTGACTGAAAACTTGGAGATCTATGTATTATTAAAGCTGGTAATGTTTGGGAGGATTTTGGTGGTATGTGTGGAAGTGGGGAGAGGGTGGTTGGTGTGTGTGTATGTGTATGTGTGTGTGTGTTCATTTTAAGGTCTATCCACTAGAAAGTAATACTAGACAGATGTGTGCCTGCGTGCTTGTGTGTTGTGTGTGTGTGTGTGTGTGTGTGTGTGTGTGTGTGTGTGTGTGTGTGTGTGTGTGTGTGTGGTGTGTGTGTGTGTGTGTGTTGCTGTTGTTGTTTGCTGGACTGATGGATGTGGGCGATGGAAAACTTTGGTGTTGTGGTTTTCTTCATGTCTTTTAGTAATCACTTTGCATGTATGTATGTATACATGTATGTCTGGAGTCTGGTTTTTTCATCTTTCCCTCTCTGTCTCAGTCTTTCTCTTATCTCTCTTTTGGGTCCTGTCTCTCTCCCTGTTTGTCTGTCTCTATTGTTTGTCCGCTCTCTCTCTCCCTCCCTCTCCTCTCTCCCTCTCCCTCTCTCTCCCTCTCTCCCTCTCCCTCTCTCTCCCTCTCTCTCTCCTCTCTCTCTCTCCCTCTCTCTCTTCTCTCTCTCTCTCTCTCTCTGTGCCTATCTTCTTTCTGTTGATTAGTCAGTCTGTTTGTCTGTCTGCGTTCTGTCTGCTTTCTGTCAGTCAGTCTGATCTGACAGTCCGTCTGTCTTGCCCGTGTCGGTGTCGTCTACAGTGTCTCCGGTGTCAGTAGGGCTGGCTGGAAGAGGTTTACATCCAAAGGTGTCCACTCAGTAACGCTGACCCTGCCTAGGCTTGGCAGGTCGCAGACTATCAGTTACTCCATGAAATGACCGATATCCCTATTAACGGCACTAGCCCCGTCTGTAACAGCTAGCAGCAACACAGACCCAGAAATACTCCAAAATAAATAAAGCTGATCTACCTTTAGCTCAAACTGATCCATATTTAAACTTTCTACCCTTTCTTTATTCTTTAAAAAAAAAAAACACAGAAAGAAATATCAGGAGAGATAAAAAATGATATAGTTAACACCTGCACTTCCTTTCGCTTGCTGTTGTTCATTTTTGGTTTTCCTTTCTTCATGTCATGGATGTTAAGAAGATAAGATAGTGTCTAGAAAAAAACAACAAAACTTTTGGTGAACTTTCTCAACAGTTAAGATAAGAATATAGACTGTTGTTTTGATAATCAACATGTAATTCTGGTCCTGACGTGGTAACAGTCCCTAAGTGAAGGCCATGTGGTGGTTGTTCTATCAGTATCCTGATAGGACTGGATACGAATTCTGTTTAATTCAGAAATGGTATAATTATAATACATGTGGACCATCTAACCGCCGTCCAAATTTGTCTACATCCGGGTTACTCTCCACCTTTTGCTTCCGGGTCAAGTAGTGTCTTGTAGAGTGCAAGGCCTACTCAAACATTATTTGGCTCATTTTCACGGATCTTCTTTAAAATTAATTAATAAATGATAATAATAATAATGTATGGAATTTATATAGCGCTGAATCTTGTAAAGTAAACAAATCAAAGCGCTTGTATTCAAATCATTCACACGCATGCAACCATCCACAAATATCAAGATAAACAAATATCAAATTTATATACACACAACACACTTAGGTGGGGGTGGTGGAGGTGAAGGTAGCTATTGAAAAGTAGGAACAGATAACAGGGGAAGATCTCAGGTAGAGTATAAGTGCGTTTTGAGGCTAGATTTGAAAGAATCAAATGAAGGCTTTTGGCGAAGTGGAAGAGGGAGGTCGTTCCATGTGGAGGGACCGGAAACAGAGAAAGAGCGACGGCCAACAATGATTTGTTTAAATCTGGGTGTTCAAAAGCACAACGTATCTACAGCTGTGTCTGTCTTATTTCTTTTACCTTTCCACCATCTGTTTTGCTTTTTTTCTACCTTCCCGGTCCATTTTCTTGCTTTTTTCTTCAAGCGAATCCGACAAATGTGTTATTTTTCTATATCACGACATTTTTTCCTGTATTGGTGTGTGTGATCTTCAGGACACCAACAAAGCAAAATGTGACCCCCAAAAATGCAAACAAACAAGAAAAAAGGGAGGATTAGGGGAGAGGGGATTAGGTAAACTTGTAGAACTTTGAACCCAATCAAAGAGAAGAAATTGATCTGCGTAGTTGTATATGTGATATAGAAATCATGGATACCATTTCTCTTAATCTCGCTTTCTTCATGTTATAATCATCTCGTGTTTGTTTCCTCGCTTGCTTTTTTAGTCAAGTGTGAGCTGTTTTTCTTTCTTCTTGCTTGTAAAACTGGCAAGCTGCACACAACAATTAGCAGAAATCAGAGAAAGCATGTTGTACACACACGAACTCGAAATACTAATAGCAGAGAGTGAACTAACCAAATGAAAACAAAACTAATTCTTTCATTCTGTATGTTAGAGGGGTTGGAGTGAGTAACGGTGAAGAACATATACATGGGGAGGAGGTGTTGTTTAATTGGTCTGGGGTTGTTTTGTTTTGTTTCGTTTTCTTCAACAGAACCAATATTTCCATGCCTATTTTAGCTTACGAGTGTTGCTTACGGTGATGTTTCGTTGATTTGTTTAGTTTGTGTCTTTTACTTACTTGTTTTTCAAAGTCTGGTTGAAACTAGGAAAATAGAAAGAGAAAAAAAACAGAACAGAGATTGAAAGCTTGCAGAGCTGTGAAGAGTTCAACAGTTTGGAAATCCATCTGGACGTTGGAGGTCTG
>CM054152.1:19339965-19402465 GCA_028751875.1 Rapana venosa | reverse complement strand
ACATTGCAAATTGAAGATTGTTTAACTGTTACATCACTTCGATTATTTGATTTTCTTCATCTTCTTAACAAGAAGACACATGAAATTCAAAGCTGTGACATTGTCCAGGTGCATGTGAGGGAACCCTGGCATGCTCCACCTGCCATCTGATCTTGAAGGAGGAGAACTACAACCAGCTACCTGAGCCCACGGATGAAGAAAACGACATGCTCGACCTGGCCTTTGACTTGCAAGACACGTAGGTGTCTTTTGGTTGGTTTGTTAGTTTTGTTATCTGTTGTGTGAGACATTATTTCTTTTTCTTTTATTTTTATGTCAGACTGTAAAACAGTTTGATTTGATTGTTTCCTGTGTGTATGACATAGGTTTGACATGGTCATGTAGAAATGATTGTAAACACACACACATGCATACACACACAATGCATGCATGCACACACGTATGCGAGCGTGTAGACACACACACATATTACCTGTCCCGTTTTCAATGGTTTATTTTCAGAAGATGAAGCTTTACACACACACCACCACATACACACACACGCGCACACACTACTACTACTACTACTACGACTATGACTACTACTACTACTACGACTACTACTTCTACCTGTCCCCATCGTGAGTGGTTTATACAAAGTAGATGAAACTTCTGACTCCCATTGTTTCAGTTCTCGGCTGGGTTGCCAAGTGACCGTCACCAAGGAGATGGATGGGTGGGAGTTGAAGGTGCCTTCAGGTGTAGCTGACGCCCGGGAGGTATAGCACACGTCAGCTTGGGGGCCAAATAATCCTGGTGGACTTGAGAAATATTTTCTGTATTTAATGGTATTTTCACCAGACTAGCTGTCATACTTCCTGAGTGATTTGCGGCTTCTTTTTTTACATCTTATTTGTGTTTCTTGGTTTCAGATTTAGTGCTCACCTGGTTTATTTTTATTTTTTGGTGTGAATTCTGCTTTTTTACCAATGACTCGAGTCTATTTTTGGTTATGAACAGTGACTCCAGTTGTGCATATTATAGTTGGTTCTGTAACAGTAGGGTTTGCATTTAGGTTAGTTGGGTAAGAGTAACTTTTGCTTTGACCAATGTTCTACAGTAATATTTCATTCAGTGTCATTTGTCCATGCTTTTTTGGTGCAAATATGACAATGATCATTGTTAAGTAAGTGATGAGAATGTCTATCATTTTTGATGGAATACAATTGGAATGGCTCAGCTCCTTCCCAAAATGATATTTCAAGAAGAAAAAGCAGTAACTTTGTTTGCCAAAGTCGACTTGGTAATCTGATTATAGAAGACACTGTGTGCTATGACTACAACATATATGGCATAATGACAATCTGCAGTTAAAAACAATGATTTGTCACCTGTTGGTATTATCATCTGGTGGTGTGTAGACTGATCATAATTATCATAGAAGAGATTTTTTTGTAATGATTTTTTTTTTAAACAAGGGAACATCTGTACAGCTTCAATAATAAATAATAATAATAATAATCTTGCTAACAACCAAAAAATAATTTTTGTACGTAGTATGTTGATATCTGTTGAAGAATTCATTGGTTTGTTTTTACAGTACTGCTGCTCATTGATTTATGACCGTGGTCTTGCAGCACTTTGACGTTTAGTTACACTTTGGTTTTCAATAGAATATTCTGTTGCCGAAACCGCCAGTACGTAACAATTTTGTTGTGTCATTTTGATTTAGATAGGTGGTTATTTAGTTAGGTGGTTTTGTTGTTTACTGGTGGTTTTGTTTGGCTGGTTGTTTTTTTTAGCTCTCTCTCTCTCTTTCTGTGAAAAAGTTATGTCCTGTATTCTCTTTTGCTTTGATATAGTTATACCATGTGTTGCTTTGTTTATATATATATATATATATATATATATATATATATATATATATATATATATATATATATATATATATATATATACACATATACATACATATATATATATATCTTGTTGGTTTTATTGATTGTTAAATATGTGCTCTATCTGCAGAATGTTTGAATACAAATTTATAAAACAAGATCACTCTCATTTATCATTTTTAGATTACTTCACTGTATTCAATGGACTGTTGTTTATTTGTTACTATTTTTAGAAGATTGATTTACTGTTTTCAGTGGACTTCCTTTTTTTTTTTTTTCGTTATTGGAATGTTTTGTGTTGTTGGGTGGGTGTTTTTGTTATTTGGGGGGGGGGGGGGGGGGGGGGGGGGTTGTTGTTGTTGTGTTCTCCGGATGTGTTTGTATGTGTGTGTGAGTACTGAATCTGTGATTCTGTTTGCTATTATTTTTTATTTTGTTTGGCTATAAATCTTTTGAATAATGACTGCATAGGTAAGGGGAAAAAACTTTCAATAGAATTTGTGGTTTACGTCAAGTAACGTTTAGTAATGAAAAAGGAGTTCTGAATATTGTCCCCCTTTCCTTTTCTCTGCATAGTTGAAGTTCGAGATTGTCATGTTGGTTTAAGTGTTTTTGTGGGATTTTTTTTACACAATTTACCATCACGTGACTTTTTATGTAAAGCTGGGTTATGGTTATGAAAAACTGAATTGAATCGAGCAATTTGCTTGTAAGGAAGGTTTTTAGGAAATTGTTCAGTGTTACCGTATATGACATAATATTATGCTGATTTGAAATTATGTCTGGTTTGTTAACATTGTTGCTGTCTAAACCTCATCTAGTGTTTTCAGAGCATACTGAAAGTTTCAGACATGTTATGATTACGGTGAAGTATATGCTTTTCAGTATGGTTATTCCTGTGATGTTACGTCTATAACAGATCACTAATTATAAAGAAATGTTGGGGGTTTTTTTATTGTAAAGCTCTCTCTCTCTCTCTCTCTCTCTCTCTCTCCTTCCAGTTATAGTTATTCAAGACCCCCCCCCCATCCGGTCCACACACACACACACACACACAACACCCCCCATCCCCCTTTTTTTCTTGCAAAGTAACCGCCATTAAACTTGCTATGAATGGGAAAACTACCATAATCAAATCGTTTCTCATTTTTCTTTTACAAAACGCTTTTAGGGTTTTCATAACTGTTTCTACAGTGGAATGCTTTTTTGTTGTGATCCTTAATTTTTTTTTATGGTATCACAATGAGTTTGTGTTTAGCTTACTTTGAAATATTTCTTCTTGGCAATAGTTTTCTATGTGCAGATATATTTCAAAATGTATCATTATGTAAAATACACTATGACATTGAGATTTGTCCGGATTTGTCTGAAATGTAATGCAGTGTCTTTTTTGTTGTTGCTTGTATGAGTGTGTGTGTGTGTGTGTGTGCCAATTGTGCATGCTCTACCCCCTCTCCCCCTCCAAATCCGTTGGATGGAAATTTAAATGATTTAAAAGGTCTTGTTTGTTGTGACAGCATACATGAGCAAAAATCATGTCCACATTCTTTTTAATTCTACCTCTCTATGAGGGATAGATCGTTACATGCTTGTAGGAATTTATGACACTGACACAAGATAAAAAAAAAAATTTTAAAAGCTAGAGCTCTTAGATTCACCACTGGTGAGATTTTCTTTCGTATACACCTGTTGTTTCCCTACCATTTAGGTAGCCACATTCTGAATTCAAGAATGGTGTCTAAATGTGACACCTGTGTGCATGCGCATTTTCTATTTTAAAAAAAAAATTGTCATCTGTTGCTACTGGCACAAAATGGCCTACTCTTCCAAAATGCAGAACGGGTTTTTAATGTGTGCGCAAGGTGTTCTCTGTGTGTTCACACACAGGGCCTCAGTTTATAGTCTCATCCGAAGGACTTGTACATTCAGTTTGATTTTTATGTTAAACTGGGAAGAAAGGGCGAGGCTGGGAGTCAAACCCAGAAGCTCTTGTTCTTTTTTTTTTCTTAAAGAAGAACTTCAGTTTACTTGTTAGGCAAATTTCTCTTTATGAGGTAGGTTCAGCTATGAACAACAGAGAACAACAGAGCCATATGCACAACACACAACAGAGCCATATACACTACTAGATGTGCACATCTGTGTAAAATAAGATGCATCACTCCTATATATGTAAGCATTCATTGCATTACATGTGTGCGTACACACACGCACACGCACACACACACATTCTAATGATAGCTACATTAAAATACAGATCCGGTCATGTAAAAAAGTAGTAGGTGTTTATGTACAGGATTCATGACAAAACTTCAGGATGAAAATCTAAGGACCTTACTCTCGGGTTTTGTTAACTCATTGAGGTTGTGCTTAAGCTTTGGCACTCCTCTCCTTTACTGTGACGTGCCGAAGCTTAAGAATCGGCAGACTTACGATTTTTTTTAAAAACAATAAGTGATGTTTAACTCAAGGGAAAGTACTCTGGCCTGTAGGGCAATCATTTTTCTAAACACAGTTAAAGCAACTTGACCATAAGCTTGCCTAGTTTTTGTCTGTTGGCTAATTTTGTTTGACATGTCAACAAGTGATATCTTTGGGATTTCCGGCACTCCAGGGTTATGATTCTTTAAAAAAATAATCTGTTGTACAAAAAGTGACATCTAATGGATTCAGCCTGCTTCAGGGAACTTTACTTTGGTGAAAAATCATCACATTGCTTCAAGGGGACTAGTTGATGAACAGTTCAAGCCATTTAAGATACCAGCCCTAATTTTCAAAACTTTTTTTTTTTCAGCATTCAGTGACATATTTTGAAAATTTGTAAAAAAAATTAATACAGTCATCTATTAAAAAACTGTGAAACAATCTCAAAAGAAGACATAAACTTTTCAATGATGTATAATGTGTATGTCATTATTATGTTGGGTAAGTCTGCTGAATTTTTCAAATATAGCCAAAATCACACGTCACCACAAAATGGCCGGATCCATTTCACTGCGGCTCCATTGAGTTAAGGACCTTCTTCAACAATGTTTGCATCTACGCAAAATTCACTCAGTTTGAAGCTGAAAATAAAACATTTATAGCCATGTTGTGCCATCTTTCACACAAAGAAATCAGCAACTTTGCTGCAGCTAATCAAAGAACGGGTTTTGACCCAATGTGTGCAGTTAGCATAGAACGCTGGGATCTAAGTGATCACCTTATAATTATATCCATTCCTTGCATACTGGTTTGGAAGGTCTAGGTAAGTTTAAAACTTGATGAGTGCTGCTTTAGGACACTCTTTTCAGCTATATGTGCCTAGTAGTTGTTTTTAAAAAAAATTGTGATTCATGTAACAACCACAGGGGGGGGGGGGGGGGGGGGGAGAGAAGTGGAGATGGAGGACAGCCAATGGTACTGCTATGGACACAGATTTTTACATTACAGCACACTTACAGAAACAGGGGGATGCCAAGCAACTGCTGTGTGTGTGTGTGAGTGAGAGAGACCAGCACACACACACACTCTCTCTCATAAGATTTACACAGCTCTAGTGCAGAGACAACTTCAGGCACTGTACTGAAGATGAGATCAAAGAGGGGGGAGTGCGGAGGAGGCGGATGGTGCAGAAAGGAGCAAGTGTTCAACAGGCCGATACGCCATTGTTGACAGCTCCCCATCCCTATCTGCTCTCCCCGTTCCCTCTTCCTACCACCCTCTTACCCCTCTGCTTTAGCTCTGATGCTGTTCCCTTTCATGAAACCTGATGATGGTACATTGCACTGACCTCTAGCAATCATCCCCTCCATCCCCCACCCTTTTTAAAATATTTTTTTATAACCCTTCCTCTTCACACCCTTTCTTGGCATCCAGGTCTTGCTCCTTTCATTCTTTTCAACCCCCCCCCCCCCCCCTTGTGGTGATCTACCATCCCCCTGGAGAGTAAAACAAATGTTCATATAAGAAATATTTTGTGAGTGAAAGTGGTATGCTAGGCCTTTAGGTAGGCCAATACAATAGGCCTACTAGGATATAACCTAGGCCTACTAGCCATTGGGCCAAGGTAGGCTAGCCTAAAACCTAGGCCTACGACGTAGATTCCTCATTTTACGAAACTAAACAAACAAAAGTATACATAAATCAATACAATAATTGTTATCATATGATTTTTTAAACGTGCCAAGAGAGCTACACATTATGATTCCATTTGTAATGTAGGCCTTATGTTTGCTTTTTTTTTTAGGGTATACGCAACTAAAACAGCTCAGTTCATAACGCCAACATGGAGTCCCTACTGGAGCAGCAACGCCGCTACCATGAAGAAAGAGAACGTTTGACCGACGCAATGACTAAAGAGTCGCTCCTTCAAAAGAAAGCAGTATGTTGTGAACATTCTTTGCTTCTCTTGTTTATAGATTGTTAATAAACCAAGCTTTGCGGTGATCGAGTTAGTGTCGTACTCCCGACTCATGAGCGCATGGCACCAGTCCGGCAGTACGACTGTGGTCTACTAGACTACTGGTAGTACTGTAGTAGTACAGTATTCATTAGTAGTATACACACACTGGCTACAGATTACAATATACTGCAGACACACTGACTGACTGAGACGCAGAGACAACTCTATAACGTATAAAGGAATATAGACATCCTTCTTTGAATACAAATCATCATCGATTTTGAAACAACGAAAGACTTACAAGGTCCACAAAAACAAAATACTGAAAATAGTATACTATAAGAAACAGAGAAAGCTTGCCTCCATGAGTCCATATAAAATTTATATAGTACTAAGTACTAGTACTACTACTAGTTAGTCTTTACAACACCTGTTCATATCGTTATCAGTATCAAGTTAGTGTAAGTTAGTCTTTACAACACCTGTTCATATTGTTATCACTATCTCAGTATTAGCACACAGGTGTATACATACAACTATACATAATATTATAATTCAGTAGCCTGGGTAGGCCTATTCAATAATATTATAATTTATAATATAGTTTAAATTTCACTATGTTTTCAGCATGATATTCAAGATACAAGTTAAGTATAGATTAAACATATTGTGAAGTCATAGACTTCAAGAAATGTTTGGCATATTGCCATGATATTGGATTATCATTCTGTTTGACTTATTGTAATGTTACTCATTGATTATAATTTAAAAAATCTTTGTTATATGTGTGCATCTTGCCATCTGTGCTTCATCAATGTCTTCTCACTTTACTGTTTACATGATATTAGATGTGTGTGTGTGTGTATGTGTGTGAATCACTGAATGTGTGTGTGTACACGTGTGTGTCACTGTGTCAGTGTGTGTGATCATGTCCATACACACATGCATGCACACAAGTGTTGTGTTTCTAAAGACATCAACCTTAAAGTTGGAATGCAGCTGACTTTATAATATTAATGGTTGGAAAAAATGGTCACATATAAAATCTCACCATTGAACCTCAGAGCTCTAGCTTCTTCTCTTCTTCTTCCTTTTTTGTCATGTTTCTCCCAAGGGAGGATTGGCATTGATGAGCCTTCTCCATCTCTCTCTGTTTTGAGCTTCCTCCTTATTTATGCCCCTTTCTCTAAGATCATCTGCAATACAGGCAGCCCAGGTCTTGCTAGGTCTTCCCTTTGGTCTCTTTCCATCCCTTTATGAAGTTCATTGCTCTTTTTATGATGTGGTGGTCTGCTTTCTGTTGAATGTGCCCAAACCAGCGCTGTCTATTGGTACTAGCTACAGACTTCAGATCATTAGCTTTGCACATTTTAAAATTTTTTATTTTATTCTTTTATATCGAGGATAATGGAATAAGCACTTATCATCGTATGTCCCTGTGTGTATGCGGTTTTGTAAATTCTGTCATCTGTTCCCACCGGCACACACTGGCCTACTCTTACGAAAAGCGGAACAGGATTTAATGTGTGCGCAAGATGTTCTGTGTGCGTTCGCACACGGGGCCTCGGTTTATAGTCTCATCCGAAGGACTTTGGGGAGAGTGGAGTCTGCACTGATGTTAACTCCAGGGGAAAATATCCCCTTCGAACCCGGGTCGTCAGATTGCGAGCGCAATGTTCTGACCACTGCGGCACTAGGCTATCCCATCTCCCCCCCCCCCCCCCACCCCACCCCACCCTATTCTCCATAGTTCTTCATTTGTGATCCTGTCTTCCCATTTGATCGTTATCATGTAGCGTAGCATTCGGTTTTCACAGCTCTTCAACGAACGTTCGACATTTTTTGTGAAAACCCACGTCTCCGAGCCATACAGGAAAACAGGTCTGGTGCAGGCCTTATATATCAGGCAGCGTCTCTCCAGTGGGATTTTCTGATTTCCAAGCAGACATGCCAATTCTTTCCATTTCTTCCAAGCACTCGCAATCGTGGTTCTGACAGCTAACTCATATTTTGCTTCGCAGCTCATCATCTCTCCCAGGTAGCAGAATTCGTCTACCACTTCTAGATCTTCCCTTGTTCAAATTCTAGCTCCTCCTTTCCTGCATCGGTATTGTCTTCACCCTTCTTATTCATACAACTGGGGCAGACAAATACTCCATCCTCCTTCTTCAGACTTTTGAGCTTTGAGCATCTTTTGTGACACCAATATTGACATTTGGAGCATTTGATCAAATTGTTCCCTACACCTTTGTGGCAGACACCACACAGGTATTTGCCTTACTCTCTATGTGTTCTGCAGTCTTTTCCAACTGTCATTGCTTTGGTCTTGTCAACATTTACCTTCATTCCTCTGCGTTCTAATCTCTGTTTCCAATTGCCAAATCTTTGAGTAGCATCATCGCTGTTCTCAGCTACCAGTACTAGTACTCAGAGCTCTAGCTGGGAACAACAACAAAAAATAAACAAAATGTCTTTAAAGTAGAAGGTGTTGAACCAACACAGAGCTGCCAAATTGGTTTACAAGTAAGATTTCATCTGGTGAGAATGAAATGTATATGTAATGATGTGATCTGATCACTGCAAGTACATGATGCACTATTGTCATTATGGGCATCAATGTGAATTGTGATGAAGTAGATAGATCTGACTTAACAAGTAATCGAAAACCTGTGGTGATAGAGATTGGTCTGCAATTGACAGATCTATTCATGTCACATTAAAATATTTAGTGCTTTCTTGCAAGGATTTATAACTGTCCTGAAGGAAGATATCAAAACTATTCCAACAAACATTTTCCATGAGATAATATCTTTCTTGTAAAAATAAAGGAACTTTTATTTTTATCAAACTTTTTGTGCAGCTCTCCCATTTTTGCAGAACATTCAGCCCATTTATTACAGGAAAGACCACAATGTGATGGAAAGCTTAAAATTTAACTCTGATTCCACATACAGTGTGACAAAAAAATGAACTGATCTATCTTTGTCATAATCTCACTCTTTACATGCTGTTATCACTTACATTACATCATCTCATGTCATGCATGTGTTATGTGTGTCTTATTTGGATATGTTCTGATCAATTTTTCTTTGTATTTCAGCTCCGAGAACAGATAAATTCAGACACACGGATGAAATTGCTACTGGATGTAAGTTGAGAATGATTATTTCTAAACCTACACTATAAACAAACAAATTATTTATTAGTATAATCTGTGTGCTGAATATTATATTAGAAATGTGCGTGTGTCGCTTTGTGTCTGTCTGTCTGTGTGTGTGTTCGATGTTCACATGAGATTTAGAGTTTGTAACTCTGTTGTTGTTGTCTTTTCTTTGGGTTATAAATATGTGTGTGTGTCTGTCTGTCTGTCTGGCATATGGCCTTAAAATATCTTATGCTTGGTTGATTGTTTGGCCTGTTATAGCAGAATTGCTGTTGCTAATGTTGCTGATAAATGACGGTAGTTTGAAATTGACTCTAAAGGCATTTGTTTCCTTTTACCACCCATTTATACCAGTTCTTGTGTTGCAGAGATTTCTTGATGTCACCACAGAACTAAAAGATCTGTATGAGGACAAGGATGGGTAAGAAGTCTTGTGTATAATTCTATGATTGAT
This sequence comes from Rapana venosa, assembly GCA_028751875.1. NCBI lineage: Eukaryota > Metazoa > Mollusca > Gastropoda > Neogastropoda > Muricidae > Rapana > Rapana venosa. The sequence continues at coordinate 19,392,587 of CM054152.1, read as the reverse complement.
TTTTTGCTGTTACAATAAGTTTGATACATTCTTTTATTTGGTACCCAATGATTAGCCATGCCTGGTGCTTTTTTCTTCCAGCTGCATGCCATCTGAATAGTCAGTGATATGTTTGTAAGAGGTTTACAAAAGAAGACAGTTTTTTGTTGTAGTTTTTAAATTGTGTAATTGATGTACACATTTGAAACCATAAGAAATTCTTTTATACATGTGCAGAGTCTATGTTTTGGCAAACAGACCATTTTCAGTGAAAGATCAGGAATTAAGAAAGACCAGACTGTATGAAGGCAGTCATTACCTTTGATTGGATGTTTTGCATTTTTACCATTACACAAACACAGCGAAAACCCAGCCTTTAGAGTTAAAACTGATATATTTTAAACAGGAACGCTCCTCATGAACTGCATTTGCTAAAGATTTGTTGGTAGAATTTTATAAGTGAGATCTTGCTTTACAAGGTTTGTATTGTAAGCAGTTATTATTTCATAATACGTAGCATTATATTATTTGTTATTTATATATTACAGAAAATCCGATCATCCAGATCATGTATCATGTGACTTAATGTCCAGAGTCATATCTGTTTGAAGTAATACAATATACTAAACGCCTGTGGTTATTTTTTTATCTGCAGAGTGCGAAAAGAAGAGATCCAGACTTTGGCCGGACCTAACGAGTACATAGAGTTTCGCAAGCGTCTGGGAGCCATTGACAAATTCTATGCCAAGCATCCTAATGAGGTCAGTGTGAAGCCAGTAACCATGCAGGAGTCAGTGCAAAATCATGGACGTGTGTACATGGAAAATGGGAAGTTTTGTCAGCATTTTGTAAAAGCAAGAAAAAGAAAGAAGAGGAAGAAAATGAGAAAGAAATATTCAATGTCAATCAATGGCAGCCTTCAGTCTCTGAAGACTATGGAGTGGCGCTCTATCTAGGTGTTCATTCTGGTACAGCGTCGGGTGTGGCTGGCCAGTCCGACATGGGAATGACAGACAGTCCCTATGGCAGAGGGCTACAGAGAAAGAAATAGTAAGCAAATGAATAAACCTCAAAAAGAGTTTTGACAAGATTTTTCATTGACAAAATTTAAACACGATTAGATATTTCTTTTACCTGTGTCTGTGATATACTCTGCTTTATTTTCCATAGGAGACTTTCTGTTCTCTTTGCTCTAAAAGCATTTTGTTTGTTTTAAATCAGAAACTCAGTAGTTTTCGTGTTGTGTTATTAAGTTCTGCAAAGTAAAATGTGCTGTGGTATTAAGAACGGATGGGACAACTGATTGAAAATAGGTTTTAGGTGGTTTGGGGTATACCTTGGTAGAAGTATTCAAGGATCAGCAACATTTTGCTGTGAATTTTGAATACAGTATATAATGACAATCAAGTGTACTTACAAAGTAGAATACTAGTGATTGTAGTTTAGTTTTATTTTCCTACTGCATGGGAAAATGTACTTTATAAAAAGCATGTGGCAGAAGTTGAGAATGTTAATTGGCGCACATAGACCATGAAATGACAGATTGTTGTGTAGGATTGGTTAGAATTTGTTGCTAATTCATTTGTAGAATACCATAACACAAACATGCAGATGACTTTAAGGGGGAAAAAGGCATAGCAACTTGAAAAATGCAGCAGTTGCTGAAAAGAAAAATGTGGTGTTGTGACTGTCTGCTTTATGTAATATTACAGAAAAAAGGAGTGTTTGTTTCATATTACCGTTTTTCTTCTTCCAGATTAGTATCCCCATGTCCATTGAGTTTGATGAAATGGCAAAACTACGTGATAACCAAGCAGATGAAACACAGAGTAAGTATACCATTCAATATGATAAGCTTGTGCACAAGTAGTTTGCATATAATTATATTTCTCTTATGTACTGATAATGTGAAGTGTGGTAAAAGATAATTTCACCAGAATTGTGTAGTAACATCTGAAGATTTTAAGTATTTTTCAAACCAGCACTTTGCTGTACAACTGGCAGATAGATTAGAACAATCCAAAAAGCCAGCAAAGAGTAAATAATTATTTCCCTTACATTGGATGAGCTTTATCACTGACAGTAACAAAACGGCCAATAGAAATACGCAGCAGAGAATCAGTAAATAATTACCCCCCTTAGTTTGTGTACCTGTGTGCATGAAGTATTTACTGCTTTAAAAAGTATGAAGCAAATAGCAACTTGTGGCCTAGATGGCTTGAATGGTAAAATCCTGAAATTAGCTGCACCAGTTATAGCTGAGACACTCACATACATCGATAATCTTTGTATAAGGAAAAATACATTTCCAAATATGTTTAAGCAGAGTAAAATTATTCCTTTGTATAAATCAGGAGATCGAACAGACCCCTCTAACTATAGACCCATCTCAATTCTATCTGTCCTTTCAAAACCATTAGAGAAACACATTAATAAATGCCTACTTACTCATTTAAATGAAAACGGCCTTATTCACCCCAATCAGTCTGGGTTCAGAGCAAATCACTCATGCCATACTGCCCTTGTAAAACTTATAAACAGATGGTTAGTTAATATGAATAAAACGGAATTTACTGGAGTTCTTTTCATAGATTTTGCAAAGGCTTTTGATGTTATCGACCACAATCTGCTAATAAGGAAACTTGTATATTACAAACTATCCTCTGATACCTTAAATCTGATATATTCCTTCCTTTCTAACAGACAACAAAAAGTTTATGTCAATAAATACTTTTCGACTTTTCTACCCAATACATTTGGTGTCCCACAGGGTTCTATTCTGGGTCCCCTATTATTTTCTATTTACATTAATGATCTTCCCTTATTTACTAAAGCTTCCTGTGATTTATTTGCAGATGACACCACTATTGATATTAACCATGTTAACTCGTTTGAAGTCTTTCGCAATTTGCAAGAAGATATAAGTGTACTTCTGGAATGGACTCACTTAAACCATATGGCCCTTCATCCAAAGAAAACTAAATTTATGCTCATTTCCACAAGACAGAAACGACAGAACTTTAATAGCAATCTACCCTTTCTCTACATTGGCAATGAAAAAAATTGAAGAAGTCTCAAATCACAAAATTTTAGGAATAACTATTGACAACAACCTATTATGGTCTGCCCACATCCAAAACCTGTCAAAAAACATTGGCTCAAAAATATACCAACTCCGTAAGATAAAAAACTTCCTAACTCTTCATGCCAGAAAAATATTCTTTTATTCTTATATTCAAACAGCAATAGATTATGCATCTACACTGTGGGATATGGCCAGCAATAATTTACTTAAATTAATAGTGAGGGTGCATAAACGCACCCTAAAGCTTATCCTAAATAAATCATCATCTTTAACAGTTGCTGACCATTTAGATATTAATATTCTTCCCCTTAAGTCCAAGCTTCTTTTCAATAAAGGAGTTTTGATGCATAAGATCTTGCATGGAAATGCCCCATCTTTATTACAAAGCATCTTCACAGTAAATGATTTTAGACACTCTCATTTGATTAATCTACCTCTACCTAAGATAACACTATTCAAATCAAGTCTAGCACATTCTGGGGGCTGGCTGTGGAATAGGCTTCCCTACCAACTAAAAAATGAAACTAATCTGAAAAAATTTAAAACAATGTATCAAGATCTTTTGATGAAACAATGTGATACAACATATCTCCTTCCCAAGATGTATTAATACAACACTTATTTCCGCTTTCCATACTTTTTGTTCCTCTCTCTGTCTCGCTATCTCTGTCTCTATCTCAGACTGTCTATCTGTCCCTCTGTTCTGTCTGTCTGTCTATCTATCTGTCTGTCTGCCTGCCTGTCTGTTTGTCCGTCTGTCTGTCTCTGTCTCTATCTCTCTCTCTCTCTCTCTCTCTCTCTCTCTCTCTCTCTCTCTCTCGTGTATTTGTTGATATCAATGTGTGTGTACTTTCATATGTATCATAATTATGCTTTTGCTTTTCTTGCAGCTTTTTCTTTTCTTTTCATTTTGAGGGCTGGATGGAAAAAAAGTCTTGTTACTTAATCTATTACCTTCGTGAAATAAAATTGCGTTTGCGTTTACCTTTTACCTTAACAACAGACTCCTACCCCTCTGCCCCACCCGCCCACACCACACATACACACACACACACACATACACACACACACACACATACACACACACACTTGTTAATGCTTTTTTCATAATAGTTATTGCGATTGATTAGTTATGTGCATACCCCTCCCTCCTACACACACACACACACACACACACACGTACTCGCACACACACGCACACTTTCCCGTCTGATATCACTATTTAGTGGAAGGACGTTAAACTGAAAAACTACTACTATACACCTATACACAACTTTTCAATAATTATCTATGTTTATATTCTGTGATTTGAGTCCATTTCATCTGTGACTTTCTTTTGTTGTTGTTGTTGTTCCTTGGCTAGAGCTGTGGGGTTATCAGTGGTGAGATTTTGCGTATGCTACTGTTTACCAGCATCTGTGATTGAAGTCAGCAAATGACCTGATGTGCAGATTTTGTGGAGTTCTCTGATGAGGAAGGCTACGGCAAATACTTGGACCTGCATGAGTGCTTTGTGCGATACCTCAACGTCAAAGGAGTAGAGGTGATTAGTGTTGTCATCCTCTCCATGGAACACAGAAGTTGTAGTGGACAGTGTTTCTTTTTCAGAAGCAAATCCCTGTTTTAGATGTTGCCAGTTAATGAATTGTCAGTTCAATTGGTGTGTGTTTGTGTCTGTGTGAGTGTGTGTCTGTGTGTGTTGTTTTTAAATTTTAATTAATCTATCTGTCTGTGTGTATTTAAGCAGAGAGGGGTGGGATTATTTCCAAGACATTTGTGAAAGGTAATGTTACAGGGATTTTTTAATGACTATGGATGGTTTATTCTTTCATTCTTATGGATTCTTTGCACAATGGTTACTAAACAAACAGTAACAAAAGTTTTAGGATAAGGTTTCAAATACATCAGTACACATTTCTGTTGCAGATTCATTTTGAATTGTTACCCAGATAGGTATTTTAAAAAAAGAAGAAGAAAGATTGTAACACCGTATATGAGTGTATTGCATGTGTTTCAGAAACTGGATTATATCACCTACCTGTCTACCTTCGATCATCTCTTCAAGATCCCAAAGGACAGGAAAAACACGGCCTACAAGGAGTAAGTACAGACTGCAGCTTGCCCATGTTGACAGTTTGTGCTTAAGTAGATCCTTTGTGTCACCGCCATAATGTGTCTGCCAGTGGTTTAAGATCATTTTGTTAAGCTACACGTTTAGCATTTTAATGTTTCATAGCTCATTTCTCAGGCTTGCAGACAGAAAGAGTCGAGATTGAAAAAGATATTTTTTGTTCATTTTCAGAAAAAAAAAAGTAAAGAAGTTACAGTTCTTTTGTCATAAAAAGGGTGCTTGTGTAACTTATAGTCTATGGAGTTATGGCAAAATAATTTTTATCTCTTATTAGTTGTGGGTTTTTTTCCAAACAAAAACAGACATATTTTGATAGCTTGTGTGATTAAGAGTGAATTCCTTATCATGGTTTTATAGCAGAAGTAATGAAGACAGGGCAAAAGACATGAACTGACTCTCTAACTAGAACAGTTGTTTGCTGACTGGTATAGTGATGCTTGCTTATTTTATCGTTACCAAAGATTTGGTTTTCATTTGTGGGGTTTTGGGGGTCAGGGGGTGTGGGTAGGCGCGCTTTGTTTTTTTTCAAGTTGAAATGCAATATTGTTTCATTTTGATGATAGAAATAATTATGACTTTATGTGCTTGTGCAAAGAATGTCTCGACAAGGGACTTCTTGTCGTTGTGTTGATTGATTGATTTTGATTTTCTGTTTTTGTTGTTGCCAGATATGTGTTGTTTCTGTTGGACTACCTCAGTCAGTACCTGAACAAAGTGAAACCCCTTCTTGATCAAAATGAGGTAATTTTGAGTTGTTTTCTCTGTGTATGTCTGTATGTTTTTGTGTGTGTGTGTGTGTGCGCGCATTCATGCATGCGTGGGTGGGTGTGTATTCAAAAATGGCTTTGCTTTTTTTTCCCCTCAAATTTATCAATGTTACTTAGAGCAACTTGACAGATGGAGCCATTTGGTTTTACTGCCTGCAAGTAAAATGAGACAATAGACCTGTAGAATTGTCAGCTCTCTGATACTTTTGAATGTTTCAACATGACAAATTCTCCATTTCTTTGATACATTTAAAGTTTTCAGTAAAAATGAAAAAACCCTAAACAAAACAAAAACCAACAACATAGAATCAGAAAGTAAAACGCACACTTTGTGCATATTGTGTGTGTGTGAGAGCAAACACACATGATTGTACATATATGCAAACACATGTATGAATTTCTATAATTTATGGCTTTTTCTCTTTCTTTTCTTTCCTGCAGATGGTGGAATTGGTACAGGCCCAGTTTGAGAGTGACTGGGCAGAGGGTGTTGTGCCGGGATGGCCGGTATGGTTGCTGTCTGTTCACAATGGATTTCTGTGTTGTATACATGTGGTGTTCAGAGTTGTTGTTTTTTGTCCCCAGTATTCTTATATCTGTATTGTATCTGGCTGTTCTCTTGTATCATGCTTTGTTGGGAGCTTTTTTAGAGGGATGTTTTTGGTTTATATTGTCGTGGGGGGGCGGGGGGGTCAGTATTTTGATGTCTGTATTGTATGTGGATGTTCATTTGTGTTATGTTTTGTTTAAGGTGTTTTTTTCCCCCCAGTATTTTTATGTCCTGTGTTGTGTGTGAGTGTTCTGTTGTGTTGTACTTTGTTGCATTTGAGTTTTGCAAAAGGCTTTTCCATGTGTCATTTTCTGACACTTTAACGTACTCGAGATCACAGAACTGAGTTTGCGTTTATGTTTTCAGCAAGATTTTTATTTATTTTATTTTGTTTTATTCTTTTGTATCGAGGATAATGGAAAAAACACTTAAATCCTTTTTTACATCCAGTCCCCGTGTGTATGCGGTTTTGTAAATTCTGTCATCTGTTCCCACCAGCACACAATGGCCTACTCTTCCAAAAAGCGGAACAGGATTTAACGTGTGCACAAGATGTTCTGCGTGTGTTCACACACAGGGCCTTGGTTTAGTCGAAGGACTTTTGGGGAGAGTGGAGTCTGCACTGATGTTAACTCCAGGGGAAAATATCCCCTTCAATGGGAATCGAACCCGGGTCATCAGATTGCAAGTGCAATGTTCTAACCTCTAGGCTTTCACCCCACCCCCCACCCCCCAAATGGTGTGTGTGTGTGCGCTTGCACGCACACACTTGTTTGTGTGTGTATGTGTGTGCCTGCGGGTCTGTATGTGAATGTGCGTGTGTTAGTGTATATATGTGTGAATGTATATATTCAAGTGTGTGTGCATGCATAATTACATGTGAACATGTGTATGGCGTGCTGCTCACACACATGCACACATTAAATCCTGTTCCGCTTTTTGAAGAGTAGGCCATTGTGTGCCGGTGGGAACAGATGACAAAATTTACACAACCGCATACACACAGGGTAAGGAGGAGGTAAAGGAGTCCCATAACCTATAAGGTCGTAGGGGAGCAAGGCGTCAGAGACCTCACTTCTCTAGGGGCCAGCATATTGAGGGCGGTGCCCATCTCCTCTCCCTCGCTGCTTTACCTTCCCTGACCCTAAAGAGGGCAGGTACCCATTTACAGCTGGGTGAACTGGGGGAACTGTACTGAAGCCAAGGCGCGCAAACGGTCACCCATCCAACTGGTAACCACGCTCGACGCTGCTTAACTTGGCTGGGGGAAAGCGAGTGCTCCGACCACTGAGCTATCCCGTCCCCGGGACTGGATGTAAAAAAAAAGCACATAAGTGCTTATTCCATTATCCTGGATATAAAAGAATAAATAAATAAAAATAAAATGTGTGTGTATGTGGACAACAATTACTTTAGATGAAAACGTTCTTTTGAGAGAATCAATGTCACAACTAACGTACTCCACTTAAATAGTAATAAATGGAATTTATATAGCGCTATCGTCATGTAAAAGACAAATGAAGATGTTTCAGCGTTCTCTGTATGGGTGGTTGGACTAGAGAGTGACGTGGCTGTCTTGATCATCTAGTATTTTCAGTACCAAGTAATGCTGTTGCTGAAGAGATGTCATTTTGTCGACAGAAAGAGGCCACTGGTGCGCTGACTCATGCTGGTGCTCACTTGGATCTCTCCGCCTTTTCCTCGTGGGAGGTTTGTCATCTTTAATCTTTAATGCATTTGTGTGTGTGGTGAGAGAGTGTGTGTGTTTGTGTGTGTGTGTGCACGGCTGTCTCTGACTCTCACTCTCTCTCTCTCTCTTTGTCTCATCAGCCAGCCACTTTATCTCTTCCTCTTTTCTCTCCCTCTCTTTTTCTTTCTCTGGTTTCCTTTCCTCCCTTTTAATTTGTGTTTTAATGTTTTTTCTCACTCTTAAAAGGAATGAAAATATTATATGATTAGGTAAACAGTAATGTGTGTGTGTGAATGCGCATGCATGCATGTGTGTGTTTAAGAGGTGTTTCTGTGTCTCTGTGTGTGCGTTCACAAACATGTGCATGTATGCATTTGATCCAAAGAGTTAACATGTGAACTGCTTGTTGTTTTCCAGGAGCTGGCATCTTTGGGTCTGGATCGTCTCAAGTCTGCTCTCATGGCTCTGGGTCTCAAGTGTGGAGGGTAAGGACAGTAGCGGGCTTTTTTCCTTTTAAAAAAAATTCCAAATTTTCCTCTTTTTTTGCTATTTATCGAAACACAGTATTGACAGTGTGGACTTGCCCCAGTAAACTGCCAAGATAAAAGATCAGATTGATAATAATAAAGATTTTGAAAAAAAAAAACAAATTGAATCATACATTTCTGCTCTCACAGTTTGGTTTTAGTTGATGACAATATTTGTCATAGCACAAGAAAAGACAAAATGAGTAATTTTTGTTGGAAATGATGCCCTTGTGAATTGTGTGGTAGAACCCTGGAGGAGCGAGCCCAGCGGCTGTTCAACACCAAGGGCAAGAAGCTGGATGAGCTGGACCCTGCCCTCTTCGCCAAGGCCAAGCCAGGCAAGCTGGCAAGTCGGGGTAGGTCCGCTGTGGCTATAGTTCTGTCTCTGTCTGGATATATCCACAGTGTGTGAGTGGTGTGTGTGTGTTTATTTATTTATTTATTTTTTCTTTATATGAGGATATGGATAGACTATGTGCTTTTTCATCAGTCCGTGTGTTGCAGTTTTGTAAATTTGTATCTGTTCAACGACACATGCCTACTCTTACAAAAGCGGAACGGATTTAACGTGTCGCTAGGTTTCTGGGCGTCGCACACGGGGTGTTATAGTCTCATCCAAAGGACTTGTGTGTGTGTGTGTGTGTGTGGATGGATAGTTTGTGGCTGTACTTTGCTGTATATGGGTGTCCATTTAATTGGTAATAAGCTGTATCAAAACTGAAGAAAGTGTTCTGGGGCTGCCAGTGTTAATGAGAGAGAAGAAAGTATGTAGAGTCTGTACTGCGTATTCCTGACTCAGATCAGGGAACGAAAGCCAGTTTTTTATGTCATTGACATCCCTAGTTTTTCTTCTTCGTCAAACACTCGGACAGAATTCCTGGGGCTCTGACAAAGGCTGCTGTGTGCTGAAGACCCTCCAGTGGTCCCAAGTTGATCATGGTCTGATAATATTATCAAGACTGACTCTAATGCAGAATTATTTTGGGTAGGACTTAATGTATGAAAAAATATGTTATGACAACATCGGCACATGCAGGGAATCCACAATAAAAAATTTTCACCTCATGAATAGCTGAATGATTTTTGAATGCTCATTGGCTACCAAGTTTTCTTCTAGATGCCCTGTGCTTTTTCTTGCAGTCTAAAAAGCGATAGGCGACATGGTCATGCAGTGACAAGGGATTATAAAAACAACAACAGAGACAAGGCAAGGGTTTACTGACTGTGTGCAGAAGGGAATCTGAGAAGCAGAAGGAGATAGCCATGCTGGAGGCCCAGGTGTACCGTCTGGCAGAGCTGCTGGCTGACCAGCGCACAGCCACCCGCGAAAATGTCCAACGCAAGCAGGCTCAGACAGGGGAGGAGAGGGAGGAGGACGAGGAGGAGAACTACCCAGAGAGTGAATCCAGTGAAGAGGATGACGAGATCCCTTACAACCCCAAGAACCTGCCTTTAGGCTGGGACGGCAAGGTAGGCTTTGGGGTGGACGTACATTGGGGTGATGCGTTTCGGTTTGGGGTGATGAAATGTATTAGTTAAAGAACGAGAAGGAAAGCAGAAATAAGGAGACCGCAGTGGTGGGTTGGGCAAAACTAAAAAAGTTAAAGGATAGGAGTTCTTGAGTTCAGACGCACCTTCACACATACATATGCTCACTCACCTAACAAACTCTTACACACAAGCTTGCATGCACACTTTCTCTCTTACACACACCCATACACACGTTTGTGACATAAATACTGTTGTGCATAATCAAATGCTGAATCAAATGAAGATGCTGTTGTTGTTGACTTCAATTTTACGTCTGTTCACTTCTAGTGATATGAGACGACAAATGAAGATGTGAAGGTAGTGACATTGGTTTTGAAGCTTTCCTTCATAGGATCAGATTTACCACTATGCTGTTCTTATGTGTGTGTCTGTGTGTTCGAATGAACTAAACCTGACGTGTTTGTCTCATGTTTTTCTGTTCAGCCCATTCCCTACTGGCTGTATAAGCTGCACGGGCTGAACATCAGCTACACCTGCGAGATCTGTGGCAACTTCACGTACCGAGGACCCAAAACTTTCCAGAGACATTTTGCTGTGAGTTTTCTGCCATCCACTGTCTTTGTACATTCTTTTGCTTTCCCTGTGTCTTGTACTGTTCTCATGGATTCTTTTATAGATTTTTAGATTGTAACACAATGAATTTTGTCCTAAACTTAAACACTTTTGTCTTATTTCAGCCTGGTCCTATCAAATTCTCTTTCTTTTACCGGCTTGAATAATTTTTTTATTTTTTAAATGGTGAAAACAAGAAAGTGTACAGAGTAATAAATATTTTAAAAAATTCTTGAATCTCCCCACCCCCACCCTATTTTGCAGTTGATTTATGTATTAGAAATTTCCTCAAATTCTTTATAAAAAAAAATTTTTATGCAGTGGAGATGGTGTTGATACAAGTGAAGAAAAACTTTCTGTGTTGACAGGAATCCCGGCATGCCCATGGGATGCGCTGTCTTGGCATCCCCAACACTGCTCACTTCGCCAATGTCACCTCTATAGAGGACGCCATGGCATGTAAGTTAGCAGCCTGTGTTCAGCGTCAGGTGGTGTACATTATTATCCTGTGTGTGTCCTCCCAACATGTGGTTTTGATGCCTGGAGAAGCATCTGTGCTGTTCTCAAGAGTATGCTAGTCTGTCTGATTAAGTGCGTGAATATAAATATGGTTGTTCAAGGAAGCTATGGCTTTTATGGACAAGTTAGATGTTCCATGTATTCTTTCATTAAGCAAAAACATAGGTTCCAGCAGAGTTTGGGTGGTCACTTCAGCTCGATGCTAAATAGTAGTCCTTTTTCTAAAAGCTAATTTTGATTAGGGACTGCCCCCCTCCTCCTCCCCCCAATGTCACTCTAGCTTATTTGTCTATAGGTTTGTTGTTGGTTGGTTTCTTTGACAATTGTTTTCTTGATAATGATATTGGTAGCAGAGCAACTGACTGATTTATTCTACCATATACAGAACTTAGGATATTTGTTATTGGTGATTCATCGGGTTTATGTTACTTGATTAAGAAAAAAATAAAATATTTAGTGTTAGTTTATTTGAGAACATTGCGACTGATGAAATTTGATGCAGAATCCTTAAATGCTTTTAGAAGGCACACGTATGTGGACTGGCAATGGGGATTGGGAGTAGAAAAAGAGTAAGGACAGGTTGCTAAGGGACAATCAGATTCTGTGTGTGTGTGTGTGTGTTTATTACTTTTTAAAAAAATGTTTAAGTTATCTGTCATGTTTTGTCTGTAATATGATTTCAGTGTGGAACAAGATCAAGTCTGGCAAAGAACAGGAAAGGTGGAAGGCAGATGTAGAGGTGAGTGTTCTTTAGTTCAAACACAATATCAGTTCTAGAATCAGCATGTGTAAGCTCTCCTTCCCTATATCCTGTTGGCATATATGAAATCCAAGTGTATTATTTTGTTCTTGAGTTTACAGTTACTGATAAGTTGCTGCTTTCATGGGTGTTGATCGTTGGATATTTAGCAACGATGCAGCTTGTATCACCTGTATCAATCAAGGTTTTTATTCAGTTTGAAAAAAACCCAAACCCTTTGTTGCTTAAAAACACCTGAATTTTCTGTCAGTTCCATCATTTTTTGCTGTGCATTCTTCAAAGGCATTGAAGGCCTTGTGCCTACAGTTTTGTTGTTGTTTTTTTAACACGTTGCTATCTGTGCACAAACTTTTCAGTTTATCAAAGCATTGAGGGGTAGACGGATCGCTCCCTTTCAGTCTTTGGAACTGTTAGAAGCTGCACCCATGAACTATGCTTTTCAGGCTGTTAGAATGAAGAATGACCTGAGCATTCCAGAGCAGGAAAGATGAATAAAGAGATCTCTGGACGTTTTCCACATGAAGTGTTCTGTCCTCCCTGTAGCCAGAAGTGGCACATGCTACCTAACAGCCAGGTGGTCAGTCTTTCAGAAAGCTGTCCACAATGCCCTGGTTTGAAAATCATAGTAGTAACTGCATTTACAGCGTGGATGTTGGTCATTCTCTGCTGTATATCAAGCGCTTTGATTTGTTTTTTACAAGATATAGCACTATATAAATTCCATTATTGTCTTTCATCCTCACTACATGAACCTTGCCCCTCCCCCTTGAAAAGATCAACCAGACTTTTTTTGATCTGCCTAAACCAGCCTATTTGCAGACCTATTTATGCCCTTTGTGCCCTCTCTTAGAGAGAAAGAAGAGAGAGAAATCCTGTTATTCTCACATTTCATGTCGTTCAGCGCATGTCATGTTGCAGAATTGTGAGGAAGTTAGTGTGTACCATGGGTAGTCGACATGGGTGCCTGAACAGTCGATTAGTCCTGCTATACAAGCACTTTCAGTTGCTAAGTTGAATGACCATGGACATTCTGTACTGAATTTTTCCCCCATGTTTATTCTGCTTTGGTCTTTTCCCCTCTATTATTCTCATTTTATTTGGGGGGGGTTTCTTGGGGTTTTTGCTCTTTGTTTTGCCTTGCTTCAGCAGTTTTATGTTTGGTTTTGGTTTTTATTTTTTGCTGTCTTGATGACTGGCTTAAAAAAAAAAATTTAAACTTTTGTTTCTTCTTATATGTAAATAAAGTTTTGTGCTCAATATAACTTTATTCTGTTACTATCATTTCGTTGTTAATGGTGTGTATGTTTCTTGTGTTGACAGGAGGAATATGAGGATTCCCAAGGCAACATTCTGAACAGGAAAACCTATGACCTGCTGAAGAAGCAAGGAGTGTTGTAAGCAAATGTCTGTGTACAGCAAGACACTGCCTACCTGACAATGGACTGACAACTGTGGCAGCGATTACAGAAAGACAGGAAGCGCTTGCTCTCACAAAGAACACTTCACAGAAGTGCAAATGTGGCAGAAGTGTAAAACTGATGTAAAAACACAAAAAATCTTGGTTTTGTGTTGTGTAAGCCATTCTAACTAGGCAGCATATGTTCAGAGTGTAGGATTTTTATTTTGGAGGACTTTGATCATTCCTGCATACTATGATTAACTGCTAGAGCTACCTTGAGCACAGAGCCATACTGTAGTAGAAGTCTTCACTCTTGTGGCTGTTTCTCTGGATTTGTGCCAAGTGCAAAGCCTTTCTGTTGTCTACATTTCTGGAATTTCATTACACAGCCCAGTATCCTTTCAGTCTTCAAGAGAGGCTGTTATTCCTGTTGTCAGATTGCAAGAGAAGGTGTGGATGCTTACACAATTGAAAGAAGAAATAGCAATGAAAGAATTGAAATTGAGATGTCCAGAAAACAGTGCTGTGTTTTCATTGTGACATATTTCTCCATAACAAATTCACTTGGCTTTTGGTATGGAGAATTGCAATACGCACAGCTCATTTTTCTCTCTTACTTTCAACTCTATGATTTTGCTGAAGGTGGAAAGAGAAACAAAGAATTTAGGGTAGGAAAAAAATCCCAAGCTCTCATTTTTGTTAGATTGAAATTTTTAAGCAAAGATTCATCATGTTTGTTAACAGCTGTACAAGTTAATACCACTTAGCCGTCAGCAGGCAATGGATAAGAAAGGGGGGGGGGGGGGGGGGGGGGGGATCACCTATATAAATACAACCAAGTAGTTCAATGTGTCCTATAATGTGATGGCTGAAGAGGAGTGTGACCACCTTGCAAGGTAAACTGTACAGACTACATACATGCTTGCTTGTTGGATTGTGTTCAAGCTGATTAAATAAACCCTTCATGTTCATAACATGTATACATACTGTGGTATGGTGTGCGTATGCGAATGAAAGGATGATACAAGTATGTGCACACCCACTCTTTTTTCTTTTTTTTTTGCTTGTTTCACTGCATACTCTTTCCCATATGATTCAGAAAAAATGGGGGTGATTTTGATATGTCATATTTCATGGACCATATTACACAAGTATTCCTCTGTCCTGAAATGCCTTGATATCTAAGTATGAATTTTTAAGGAAGTTAGTCAATTATTTTTTTTCAAATTTGCTATCAGCTACAAGTCTTTGGAGTTTACCATAAGGGACATTTTTTGTGAATGTGAGTTTTTATTCAGGGATCGTATGGTCCTTGAAAGTCTAGAAGTTTTGAGGTCCCCATTTCAACGCCTTGAAAATCCTTAAAAATCAGGCAAATGCCTCCAGGGGCTTAAAAATGCTTAGATTTTTACTATTAGACGTATTACAAGAGTTTTGGAACATACAAAAAAGGAGTGTAGAGCAAGGAGTGGGAACATTATCAGAGGTGGAGGGAACCGCTGATGGAGGGGAATGGCTGATAGGGGGTGCAGGGAGGTGATGATTGCCAGAAAAGCCAGTGCCAAGTACCAGCAATAGGTATCGAGTTTCATGAAAGTAAGGGGAACAGTAGCTCTGCAGCAGAGGGGTGAAGGGATTGGTGGGAAGGGGGAAAGCAGATAGGGATGGGGAGCTGTCAACACTGGCCTAATGACTCCTTGAACTCTGGCTCATTTGTCTATCACCCATCACCACCTCTGCACCACCACCCCCTCCCTCACTCCTATACAGCCTCTGCCAGTTGTCTGTACCAGAGCTGTTTAACTCCCTTCACCTTCCACCCATCCCCTCTCTCTCTCTCTCTCCACACACACTCTCTGTCTAGGTCTCAGAGTCCGTCTCTCTTTCACACACACACACACACCATCCACCCAACCTCTCTTTCTCTACTTACAGTTACACTTTTTTTTTATACCACTTTAAGTCACCACCCAGGAGAATGCGTCGCCACAAGAGCAGCACCACCCATCTTTTTCTTCCTTTCCTGTCTGAGTGTGCATTTGTTTCTCTATCACACACACACACAGAGTTCTGTCTCTCACACATGCACACACACACACACACACATTGGGTCAAAACCGTTCTTAGATTTAAAAAAAGGTAAAGGAGTCCCATAACCTATAAGGTCGTAGGGGAGCGAGGCCTCAGAGACCTCACTTCTCTAGGGCCAGTATATTGAGGGCGGCACCCATCTCCTCTCCCTCGCTGCTTTACTTTCCCTGACCCTAAAGAGGGCAGGTACCCATTTACAGCTGGGGGAACTGTACTGAAGCCAAGGCGCGCAAACGGTCACCCATCCAACTGGTAACCACGCTCGACGCTGCTTAACCTTGGCTGGGGGAAAGCGAGTGCTCCGACCACTGAGCTATCCTGTCCCCTTAGATTAGCTGTAGCAAAAATATTTTCTTTTTATGAAGAAGATTGCACAGAACAGTTGCGAATGTCGTTTTGTTTTCAGCTTCAAACTGTGTGAATTTTGTTTAAATGCAAACATTAATTGTCAAAGAAGGTCCTTAAAAAACAAGTGAGGTCCTGAAGAGTCCTTAAATTTTCATCCTGAAGTTTTGTTATGAACCCTGTTATGTCACCATTACTGTAGCCTAATTTCAGCTTCAGGGCTGCCTAGTTCTTATACCAGTGTGTCTGCATTTTAAGCTGTCTGCCCTTCAAAGATGGAATGCGCTTTGACTTGTAAAAGGTCATGTATATTCATGGCACCTTGGTTCAGTCTAATCTGGACCTGAAGGGGGTTGGGGTATGTAAACATATCAGCTCTGAAGAAAACTTTGGATCAAACTGGATTTTCACAAGTGGGAATTGAATCCATGGCCTTTGGATCAAATGTCAGATCTACCCACACACCCAGTGTGGCCTCTCAACCCCAGGGGGGATGGGATAACCTGGTGGTTAGAGTGATGATGTGTATTGCGCTTGTGATCTGCTGACCCGGGTTTGAATCTCGTTCAAGAGGATTTTTTCTCTGGAGTTTACACCAGTGCAGACTCCACTCCCCCCAAAAGTCCTTCGGATGAGATTATAAACTGATGTCCCGTGTGTGAACGCATGCAGAACATCTTGCGTACATGTTAAACCCCATTCCACTTTTCGGAAGAGTAGGCCATTATGTCCCCGTGGGAATGGATAACAATGTTTACATACTGCATACACACGGGGACTGGTTGTAAAAAATGCATGCGAGTGCTTATTCCATTATCCTCAAAATAAAATAACGAAACGAAACAATAAAACTGTCTGCTCTGTATCGGCATGACAGTCAGCTGTGTATGAATTTTATAAATGTAGAACACAAGAAATCTCATAAAGATCTCTTCCTCAAATTTTCATGATTAGTATAACACCACAAGTATACATACACACATGACAAAACTTTGGTGAATTTTCAATGACTCAAATCAAATTTTTAATGACTCAAATCAAATATTCCATGTCATTGGAAAAGAAACAACATTACCGTACAATATTCAGCAACATGAAAATGAAGGCTTGTGACCACTAACTTTACACTTTAGTATAGAATCTACTCTTGATGGATGGATGAATTTTCATCATAAATAAAACTTCATTTCTGAACTCTCATCGTATTAAATGATAGCAAAAATAAATTAGGTGGAAGAAGTCTCTGTTGAATGCATGAATTAATGAAGAACATGGAGCTTGGTGATATATTTACATACTGAAATGTGAAAAAGTATTGCAAATACTGGCCATCAAAATCTTTTTTTTTTAAGGAATAGCAAGAAGTTTTGGGGGGATGGGAAAACTCCATGAACAAACACCTGTTTATGTAATGCACACAGGGAGACACCGTTCAAAGCACAAACATCTCTACCTTCTTCGCAATTAAGCTAGGCTCTCACCATTACAATACAAACTTCTACATTTTTTCCCTCTTGAGGAGAACTTTCAACATTTACAAGGACAAGGGGAATATGGGTTAGAATTTCATCATCTATTTTTTTTCTTGTTTCATTTCTCTAAAATGAGATTTTGTTATAAATATGTAGATTAATGACAGATTTTGTTATAAATATGTAGATTAATGACAAGATTTTGTTATAGATCAATAAATGTTAAGTCCATTTGGCCAAAATCTAGTTTTAGAAAGGCTCTGGAAAATAATTTACCACTCCTCCATTGAATATCTGAGGAGGGGGAGGGGAGTCTGTTCTTCATGGGCAAGGCCAACACTATGAAAATAACACCGCTGAGATTTGGGGAGGGGGAGGAATCAGATATTTTTACAATTATTTCAAAATGGGGTTAATGGCAAGAAGTAAACAAAACATTTCCCAGTTTGTATGGTTTCCTTCATTCCCAAGATGAAGTCTGTGGGGCTGGGAAAGGACTGAGGATCTTTCAAACTTCCGAGCTGTATTAAAACAAATATGAATGACAATTTGGATGTTTTTTCCCATCACTGCAATCATACTGCATTATGAACATGTCAACACAGAAATGTTTTGCCTATAAATCTATAGTTTGACAGTTAAAACTTTTCAACTCCTGAACTGGTACATAATAACTACCATATTACAACAACAACAACAAAAACCAAAACAGTAAATGCACTTCATTCTCAGGTAAAAAAAGAAGAAAAAAGCCCTCACCATCATAGAAGAAGAAGAAAAAAATGTACACCTTGGATCTTAACAACCTCACTTTCATAGAAGAAGAAGAAACAAAATGTACACCTGGGACCTTTAACAAAGTGCAAAAATAAACCGTCTTGGTTGATCCTTGCCACAACACGCCAAAACCTTGTCCGCCATGACCTCCTCAAGTCTATGTACAACACACTCCTCCCTCCCTCCCTCTTTCAGGCAGAGAGTGAATGCACACATAGATCTCGTCTCTCCTGAACAGGCTACATACGTACGTAAGGGTGAGGAGGCAACACACCGAACACATGCACAAAGGGCATCACAACATTCATCGCAACTAATACCTACACCACAACACTCATGCAACTGGGTACACCCCTTCCCTTCCCTTCCTCAGCGCCTACACCGACTCTCAAGCACTTGTAAATTAGTTGCTGAAACAGTACGCTGGTTGCATGTACAAGGAGAAAGATTAAGTCTTTAAGAAACCGAGATGAAACCATAAAGGGAAACGAAGCTGAAAACGCAGAACAATGTATAGATATATAAAAAAAAATTTGGGGGGGGGGGGGGGGGGGGACACCAGAAAAGAGTCAAGGCTGGTATACAAAGAAAGAGTGGGAAGGGGAAATCAGGGGCCGTAGGTCAAAAACAAGCATAGGAGGGGCAAGACAGAGTCGACAGCAGTACAAAACAAGAATTGGAAGGACAAGAAGATTCCAAAGTGGTACAGAAACAAGCATGGGAAACGCACAAGTCCACAGCAGTACAATAACAACCAGAAGTGAAAGAGAACTTGTCCCTAGCAGTACAAAAACACTTGGAAGGAAAAGAAAAGTCCATAACAGTACAAAAACACTTGGAAGGAAACGAACTTGTCCATAGCAGTACAAAAACACTTAGAAGGAAAAGAGAAGTCCACAGCAGTACAAAAACACTTGGAAGGAAAAGAGAAGTCCATAACAGTACAAAAACACTTGGAAGGAAAAGAGAAGTCCACAGCAGTACAAAAACATTTGGAAGGAAAAGAGAACTTGTCCATAGCAGTACAAAAACACTTGGAAGGAAACGAACTTGTCCATAGCAGTACAGAAACAAGAATGGGGACGGCAGAAAGAATCCACGAGTTGTACAAAAACAGGAATCGAGATTAGGAAGGAGTCCACAGTGGAGCAAAAACAAATGCAACAGGTCAGATGGCTTTACTACCAGAGAACGGTGCCAGCTACAAATGCTGGCATGCTGCTACTGTACCTGACTTTTTCCCCCCAAAAGAGGACAGTTTTATGAAACGAGGAACCTAGCCACTAAACCTCACAGAGTTCAAGAAAACAGATCCCATGAATTTTTGTTTCTATCTTTAATGTGAAGTAATGTTAGTCACCATTTACTGCTGGCTTTGTTAATTTATCTTCCACCATTTCGTCTTTTCTCCAAACGGATAAGAACCTTACTCTACACTTGTCACATTAATTTTGGGTTATGCAACTTTTGCCACAATCTGAGCAAATGAGCACAGATTCAATCAACAGAAGCCATCTTAGAAAAAGTCACATGATTTCATGAACCATTAAGCTTTTTTGATGCACAGAAGCCAATCAGTGGCTTGAATTCCAACTTAAGCCTTGGTAAACAATTTATTGGTTGAGTAAAGACACAAAAACAAAAATAAAAAATGCAGATTTTTCTCATGGATTACAATGAATCAAGATTTCAGATTTTTCTCATGGATTACAATGAATCAAGATTTGGGGGAGTGTTTATATATCATTTTCAGCAATGCATAAGAAGTTGCAAAGGAAGTTAATCTTAAGGAGGAAAAAAGTTGTGACTTATTCTCTGTAGATTTCAGTATGATAAACCAAAAAAAAATTAACAGTACAAAACCAACTTAAAAGGTTTCAGTGTCCACCACTCTACACATGACAAAGCAACCAGAAAAGAAGAGATTTCAGTATCTACACATATCAGGGGTGCCAGGGGGGAAATGAACACACTGCTGGTGCCACACTTGTCCAGAAGCCAGAAACAGTGCTTGATACACACAGTGGAAGTGATCTAGAGGAAGGGCTTAGGGATGAAGGAGTAGCTCAACACTCAAGATGCCCACGCAAACACCAGACTGGGACACATTTTTAGAGACAAGGTTCACACTTTTCAAGGCAGACTTTTTTCCCTCTGCTTGCGTTTTTCAGGAGTAAAGGATAGCAAAGCAATCTGTTCACTTATCTGACCAAACCGAGCCTTTCCCTCTGCTTCCTCACTGATTTCAGGGAAGTTTGGGTTTTTTTCAGAATACTGTTGTGTTGCACTTTGTTAAATGATTGTGTAAATATGACAAGCTGTAAATCTCATTTTCAAGGTAAATGTTTCTAAAGGACTTAAAATAAGATGGGCTGCACTCTTTTTGAAGGAAGTAGTTCAACATCAATATGAAAACAGCACACACAAAAATTTTAAGAAAAAAAAAAGTTAGCATTGAAGGACCAAAGGGTATACAACATTGACACATAACATCAACATATCAATATTCAATTAATTTTCATGAGCACATGCATGTTCACACACACCACTTGCATGCGATGGCAATGCACACTCTTCCTCTTGTGCAAGAACACCAACATAAATATCTTCACATCTCCAACCACAGAAACACTTTTTTGACACTTCTGAGTTGATAAAATATACCAATATTGTAACAAGACAACGTTGATAGAAATTATGAGGAAAAGCCAATACTGAATGAGATCATTAACAATTTGCAAAGGACAACAATGAACAGAAATCTATCACAGGTACACATAAGCCACACCTATATTCACTGTAGTGCAACATCCAAATGCCTGGGTCTTCACATGTTGTTTAACCCACAATCATCTACGCATGTTGATCCACTAAATCCAGGAGGTTTCACTCCCTACAGGGCAGCAATAATAACAGAAGAAACACACTAATCATGTTTAAAAAAATAAATCAAAAGAAAAATGATCACACATTCAGCACCTGATTGTGTTAACACAAACATCTCTTTGTTTTTATATCTCCCTCTGTGAAAATTAACCAAATACACTTAAGAAAGCACAGGACAAAAATCTGATAATGCATCGTCAC
Source organism: Rapana venosa (assembly GCA_028751875.1). NCBI lineage: Eukaryota > Metazoa > Mollusca > Gastropoda > Neogastropoda > Muricidae > Rapana > Rapana venosa. Next base: position 19,371,305 of record CM054152.1, on the reverse strand, counting down.
TTGAAAATTTGTTTAAAAAGTGTATTCAACTCTCACTCAATACGTAACAAAATGTAATTCCTTCAATACACCATCCCATAAAACAGGAACAACTAAAAATTCAAACAAAGCAAAACCGCTTTCAAACACGAAAATCACTTTTGTAGCATAAAAGAAAAAAAGATTCATATGGAAGTTATGAAAAACGCTGGCTTTTGTGCAGAATTAAAAAGCCGGGCAGTAAGCTGTACAAGCCGACATGCTGCATAGAAACAGAAAGAGTGAAGCTTCAAAGCGAACAGGGCTTCTTTCTGATCGGTCCTTTGGTGGCATCAGCTCTCCCAAAGCCACTGTTTAAGGCCTGTTCGGTCAATTCATCTGGCGGTGCTTGTCTTAAAAACCACCATAAGGCCCATCTGGTTCGTCCACACAGTAGCATCTGTTCTTAGAAATGCTACACAAGCTAGGAAGAAAGGGGGTCATGGAAAATGAAGTTCAACCACACCCCTGATGCTGTCATCATCCAGCGATGGAAATTCCACATTATGCGCAACAAAATACAACCAAAGTTGGGGACAATACTCTAAAATCAAATAAAATACGCAAAATCTCTAACAAAGCTTACATCAACTTCACACAGGAACTGAAGCATTCTTTTCCACAACAATCCTATTTCACTACCTCCCCCTTCCCAGCTCCTCTATCAAGTCTATTTCACTTACAGAACAGTATCACAATAAACAGCCATCACCCAGTTCACTGAACAACTGCCCGGGATTAATTCCTCAGTAGCAGTCTGCAACTGAAACCATTATGGCTTTTTATGAGGTAGAAACCAAAACACACAGCTGACAAAAATCTGCCTGTGTACGTAATATCAAGCTTTTAAAACATCACACTGGTACATGATTTGATTGATAACTGCTTTACCTCTACAACCTTCAAACATACATTGGTACTAATCAGAATTGCAGCACTGTAGCTTTTTCTTTATTTTTTTTCTTTATTTTTTTTAAATGTCAAAAACTTCCATGTCAATAACATGCAAGTTCCACACATAAATGGGGAAAAAGAAACACCAAGTATTGTGTGCACACAAAAGCTGGTCATGGGCAGAAGAAGAAAAAAAACCACAAAGTCAAAAGTACAGCTAATATTACTTGTGCATGTAATATTGTGCTTCCTTAACACAAGAATAAAAAAAATCTTTAACAAGAATAAGACGCTTTAAAAAAAGAACTGAGCAGTTTGCTTTAATTAAAGTAAACACATATCAGTTAGCTAATCAAAGAAAACTACACCATACAATACTATCAATTAAAAGAAAAGGAAAAAGCTTGTTAAGTTGGCACTGCAATCTTTAACAAACCAGACAACTAGGAACAACTAATACAATTTCCAAGAATAACCAGATAAGCTCCAAATCAAAATATATTAGAGATCTGACAGGCATTCAAACAAGAAATACAACCCCATTTCCATTCAGATCTGCTTCATATGACAACAGCATACTCAACAATCATGAATCTAACAGGTTACTGATTCATATTCATTTTTTTCACCCGTCTGGATGACTATGATTTCAAATTTTACAAAAATAAAAATTAAAAAAACAGGTATTACCAGGATAGTCCTCAACACACACCATTCAACTGACTGCCCACAGCAGTCTTCACCATGACCCTTTGAGTTTGGACCGTTCTGTCCCCAAATGTCTGAATCTGGTTTTGCTTAATGGATTTTTCCAACCAATTCTTTGAAAAGCTCAGATAGTTTCTCAATTTATTGACGTACTAACAGCCAATATCTTGGTCCTCTTGTCAACAAGGTTACCCGATACCTATTGACCATTTTGTTTTTAAAAAATTCTACAGATACTTCGCAAGGTCTGATCTGACTCTGCAGTAAGTATATCTGATCTGCAGTGGCATCAACAAACCCTTGCAGCACTTCATACAGTAGTTTACAGCACTGGTTGATTGTGTAAAGCAATTCCAGCTTTAAATTTGTCAGTGCCAAAAAGTACTACAATCTCATAGTACAAATTGCTGACACTGTAAACAAACTATGACCGCAAAGCACTAGCAAACATTCACATCCAGCACTGCCCAGTCCTCAGTGCAAATGATACGCAATGGTTTTTCTATAGCAGAAAAGGGATCATCGCATTTCATTTACACCTGAGAGTAGACAAGATTTGACAGGAAGGATGTAACCAACGTACCAATCCCCCAAACCAGCATCAGGTCAACCCAGCATACTTTCAACAGCACATGGAATAAAACATAACGCAAGCAGCTTCTCTCATAACGGCAAAATGCACCACCAGACTTCTTAAGCGGACCTGCAAATAACCACCATGCACCAGGATGGGAGGAGAAGAGCACTGTCAGCAACAACAAACTCTCACCAGCAGACGAGGAACAGAGAATGGACTGTCAATGTCTGGAACGTCTTCCACAACCTTCGGTGGTCCTGAAAGGCAACGACTCATAAACAGACCATTCTCAGCAAACCGGGTGGAAAACATGGACCATCTCTCCTGCATAAAATCCGCTGCTGTAACATTAATTTCATTCAGGTATGCCATTTACAAATACATGTACTTGTGTACCCAGTAAACCAGACCAGAGCAAAAACCAAAGTCACAAAGGCTATGACTGTTGCTTCTGAAATCACAAGTCACAGGTTCATATTTCTACAGCAACTGACGGGTTAATAAATGGGGTTTATGCTGTCTGCTAGATCAACTAAAGATTAGACCTACTAGTGTCTTATTACGTCTTGTGCATACGATAACATCAAAAAAATAGTATGCATGTTAGTTCTCCTGTCAAATATTGGCCATGCTCAGAGGGCTGTGGAAAAAAGGAACACACCCACCATGCACCAAAACATGACCGACTCTTCAGCCGGCTTCAGTTAGTTGCCTGGATGGACCAGCACAGCACTATCTCTTAGAGCACCACAGAGTTATCACAGTGGAACCTTTTACGTCTGTGTCCCAGTATGCTCTGTCCACTGGGAGACATACTCTTCTAAAAATAGCAACTGCACCTCTCAGGGCTACCCTGCACAGCGTTCTGCAGCTGCACATGTTCTAGAGACTTCACAGACAGGACAGTGTAGCTGAACATCCACAACTTTGCTTCTCTACAAACAAATCTTGCGCAGATTGTTAACACAAGACTGATTACCGACCACAGCCTGTTGGACCCCCTCATCATCAGACATGACAAAAGCGAGAGACATCATCATACTGAACCATTTTCACAGGGAGAAAGTACAGCCGACATTCAGCCCAGGGTTCTCTGCACACTGCTCATTTGCAACTCAGTCACCCGTACAGTGTAAATAGTGAAATCTGACAGACAACTGTAATCATTCAGCAATAGTTGCTCCACACTCAAAAACCCTGATGTTTCTCAGCACATAACCGTTACACAAGCTTGGGAAGTCTCCTCAGGTGTTTTTTCTGAATTTGAGGCAGACTACTCTGCATGAGCACACACACACATTCACGCACACACATACACTGAAGCACCATTTGAAATTGGACAGGTCAAACTGGACATCAAGCCTCTGCTAATGCATGTATGCTCTCCCAGGCAACCAACGCCCATGACACAACAGCACGACGAGAAGTACACACAGTCTTGAGCACAGACACCTTCCCCTCCACCCGCACTCTTCTACAGCAATGTGTCAAGATCTCTCCTGTACATCATGAACTGAATGAAGTGATTCACCTTTCATTGTTTTAATAAAATCTGCTCTCAATGGTTTTGTGCTTAGAATAAATATGTACCGTCTCCAAAACCGTACTGATGAAATTATCGTTTTTACATATGTACATGGGCATGTTTGTTTAGGCTTCCTTCCTTTGGTATGTGCAGCTGTGAAAAAACCAGCCATGACTGCTGATGACAGGGACAAGTTAAATCTAACACACAGCATGTGTCTGCATTCAACCTATGTCTGAAACATGCCATGTATCTACATGTCCCACGTCCACAATCTATCCACAGCCTGCTTCACAGAGCCATTTTCTTAATGCCCAACAGTTCTCAGGCTCAAGGTTGTCATTCTTAGGGATATGCGCTCTTGGCATCATTATGCTTTAAATGCAGACATGCCTGTAACCTTCCATGCCTCTGATATTATAGAGTTTATCAATAACCAGAGGCCTGTAACCTTCCATGCCTCTGATATTATAGAGTTTATCAATAACCAGAGGCCTGTAACCTTCCATGCCTCTGATATTATAGAGTTTATCAATAACCAGAGGCCTGTAACCTTCAATGCCTCCGATATTATTGAGTTTATCAATAACCAGAGGCCTGTAACCTTCCATGCCTCTCTGATATTATAGAGTTTATCAATAACCAGAGGCCTGTAACCTTCCATGCCTCTCTGATATACAGTTTATCAATAACCAGAGGCCTGTAACCTTCCATGCCTCTCTGATTTCATTGAAGTTTTATCCACAACCAGAGGCAAACTTACTGTAGGACTTGCCTGTTTTCAAAGTGTCCGTTTGGCATGGTCTTTTCCATCAATTTCTCTGCTGACATCTGCCCCAGTCGCACAACAACGGAGCTGTTCATGACCAATCACACACTGCCGTTTTAATTAACTGTTTCTTGTTCAACCTGTCATACTTCTTTCCTTGTTCTCCCTCTCCAAATGTAGAGTATGCATGCTGATCTGTTAATACTTTGTCAAAAGCAGCTTTTTTGGAGTAAGTGTACTGGCCTAATTCATGTTGAATATTGAAGAGCTCTCCTCTCCCGCTCCAATGGCAGTAGTGTTTATCAGCAAAGGTGCAGCACTGAAGGGACAGCAGCCACGATGATTCCCTTCTATTTATAGATGAGCTGAGCTTTGTAGGCACATACAATCAGCTTGGCCTGCACACACACACACACAGAGGACATCACTTAGTTATGCTCATGACTCTAGTCTTTCATAATGTATCAGTTTTACAGAGATTTAAAGATTTTTCAAAGATTTTAATGAGCTCCTGCACAGGACAATGTGAAGCTTAAAACAATAAAACAAATAAAACCCCTAAAACCAGAACAGCAATCACATTACACACAGACCATAACTTGACATGCACAGTCAGGGCTACATCAGACACAACTGCAAGATCCACCACAAAGTTTTGTTTTCAGCTTATTTCCATTTGTTACCCTTTTAGCACACTTTTTACCCTAAATACACATTGTCCTCTATTTCAACCTGCAGACAGGGAAACCAAGCATTTGGGAGGCTGTGTTTATGGTGATACAGTCTCCCAGGGACAGTAGCCTGCATTTCATACAGAAGAATCCGCTGTAATAGTTAATTGGTACAGAATACTAAATGCAAACAGAAGCAATCCGTAGTCCATTTTCCAGTATGCTCAGCATCAAAATGTATTTTACCATGGACTCTACAATTATGGAAATAATTCTTTTCCTGTTTTCTAAAGTATCTGGTCAGTATTCTACAAAAGTTGCAACACAAAATCCGGTCTGCACAGTCACCTTGGACATGGGGTCTTTCTTGGTGTGGATCACCAGTTCGTTCCAGCCAGTGATCAGCGGATGACACATCAATACAAAGTTGGATTCCTGCAAACAGCAGCATGACAATGTTCAACATAACCATAGTTATCATAACAATGATAGCAACAGCTGAGTGCATAAAACAACAGGCTTTGAATTTTGATGATCTGCTAGCCACAGGGTTAAACTTTTGTTGGATCAAAAGCATGGATTTTTATGATCTCCCACATCAATTAGGGTAGAGACTTACAAGTGTTTTATTTCCTTTCAAGCAGATAAAAAAAAAATGCATGTTAAAGATCCCATAAGTCACATCATCATTTGGGGGATTGTAGAGGTGCAAACATATCCGGCATGCACTCCATAGCTCATAAGCAAACCAAGTTGTGGAGTTCATCAACCATTATAGTGTAAATTACACTAAACATCATAGACACGATACTTCTTTTAGAAAATTCAAAACATTTATCATATTCAGCTCTAAAAACACAGCTCTTTCTAAATGCACATGAATACACACACACACGCATGTATAAACATGTACTCACACAGAACTTTGACTCACTTTGTTTACACCAAAAAGTTATTGAAAAGTCAAGTAAGCACACAGTCAAAGGTGATATCATTACAACGGCGGACAAGACTCATACCTCTGTGAGACAGGGCTGCAGGACTCCATTCAGGGTGACCCTCTCTACCGCACACTGACCGTACAGTCGGCACTTGACGTCCTGGGGGTTGAAGCGGGCATGAGCAATGAACAGCAGGCAGCCCATTCCTGCGTCAAGAAAACCGTACCTGTATCACCGGTCATGTCACCCTGCTTGTGGTTCTGCATTGTCCATTTGTGTGTGTGTGTGTGTGTGTGTGTATGTGTCAATGTGTGAGAGTGTGTGTATATTGGAAAAGGGGGGAACTGTGCTTGGGTTTTCTTCTTTTTGGGGGGAAGGGCGGGGGTTGGTTGGGAGGAGGGTATTTGTTTTGGGGGATGTGTCTTATTTGCAATGAACTTTGAAATTTTGACAGGTTTCATTCATACTCAGGCATATTGGTATACTTTACACAACTAAGATCATTTTAAAAAATTTCTTTTCTATTTTGTTAAGAAAACAGATTTTAAAACATACAGTTGTGAAGACAGCCATGCTGTCTTCAGTATTATCCTTTACAAAAGCGATCAGCAAAATTTTTGTGTCCATCCTAAACCAAGTAAAAAACTTTATTCCTTAAGGTTTCTCTTCTACATCCACCAAGAGATAGCCCCGTACCTGGGCCAGTAGGCATAGATGGCTGGTACTTGAAAGGAATGGTGATGGTTTCACTCTCGTACAGTGGCACACAATGATGGGGAAAGAGACAGGACACCAGTTTGGCCGTCCCTCGCACAGTCAGGTTCACCTGCTCCTCAAATGACCGCACCACTCTGCAAAACATCAGAATCATAAATTATGCTTATTTTCTGGGTATTTAATCATTATTGGTAAAGCCACATCAGGACCCTAGAGATTATAGACCACTACATGACTCAATATTTCTAAATCTAAACTGTATTTCATCCGGAGGCATGGATACAAGCATCTGTGCATACACATGCAGAATCATGTGTGCATGCATACACACATAGATGGCTTGATGAAAAAAAGCAAATGCACTACTTAATGTACCATCTGAAAATAAAAGTTTGACTTTGACACAGCCAACTAAAAAAACTTTTTTTAAAGTTTAAAACCGGTTCCAACTATTGGAAAAGTAGGCCACTGTGTACCGGTGGGAACAGACAACAAAATCAACAAAACCACATGTACACATCAGCCGCCATGGCGCAGTGGTTTAACGCCTTGGGTTACGGACTGGAAGGTCGCGGGTTTGATTCCCATAAGAGCCATAGGGATTTTTCGGACTCCGACCGGCTCCTACCCAGAGTGAGTGTGCTGTGGGCTCAGTGGGGAGACTGGGACCACACAGTCGAGCTTCATCCACTTAACGGATGCAAGTTTGAGAGTGTTGCTCAAATTACCTGACCAACACTGCAGGGTGTCTGTATCTCTCAGGCCCGGTTGACGCCAGGATATATTATGATAGTAAGCGCAGAGTACAACCCTGTCAAGAAGTCTCAAAGCATATGCACTTCCACAGCAGCATCATTACGTCATCCTCATTGTCATTGATCATCATGCAATAAAAAATAAATTGCCTCTGATTCCATGGTCCCAGTTGCTCTGGTCTCATGGTGACCTCAGATTCGGTTTGCCCATACACTTCTGTGCCTGTGGTTTGTGTCAGGAACCTTTGGGGTTGGAGGTTCACGGGGGAGAGTCGTTGGAGGGACGTTGTGGTGGTTGCCACCTCGGGTGGGCAACTCACTCAGTCTGGTTCCGCGACTGAGCTAATACTGTTGTTAGTAGGAGGCTTAGTAGGTGGTGTCCTGCGTATGTTCGTTCAGAACAGGCACCACTGAACACCACCAAAGTGACCCAGCAGCAGTGCAGGGCCCCTCTGGCTGCTGGCCCCACGGCGGCCTGATAGTGATAGGCTCCTTGTGGACCTCCGACTCTGAGGATGAGACATAACAAATCTGGGTATGGCTGTGGCGGGGAGATTGAAATGAGCGGCGTGGGAACAGCAGGACAGGGGACGTCACAGAAGATGAGGCAGCACCCCCCCCCCCCCCGAAAAAAAACAACCCACACCACATGTTCACATGGATTAGACATGATAGTATATTCCACTACCTTCAAAACCAAATAAACAAAACCCCAAACTTACTTATGGATGTGGTCAATGAGGGTGGTTTCTACATCAGCCAGACGGAACTGCTTGGCCATCTGAAGGGGGCTTAACCCCAGCCGTGATATAAGGCTGAAGTTGGCCCCATGGTCCAGAAGTAGTTTCAAGATCTGCTTGTCTCCCCGCCGCACAGCCTGGAACACGTTACATGACAGTGTTCAATCCATGAACATTGTTTTTACATCTCCCACATCAAATCATGTGCAGAACTGCCAAGGTTTTGGTCCTGCTTGCGTTTAATGCAGAAAACTAAATTGTATTAGAAATCAAGTGTGCTACAAGTTATGTTCCTCACTGATTCCTCTCTCAAAATATTCTACATCAAATTATGAGGAGATCTGCCAGTGCCTTGTTCTTGTCCACATATACATGCATGCAATGGATTAGATAAGGATGAAAGAGACTGTTTAGTTGTGTTCATGTCAGTGATGTGTGGACCACATTCTCATAGTCTACCAGACACAGTCAGTGATTCTGACAACAGCCAGACTCTAAAACCACAATACACTACTAATATACTACTACACTAATAAATCATTCAAATCTGCTTATTAGTATGACAACAGTACAGGCATTGCTGGTTCACCTTTAGCAATGTTCAGTGTTTCTGTTTACCTTGAACAGTGCCGTTTCCCCGTTGACATCAGCCGCATTGATGTGAGACCCCATCTCCAGCAACAAGAACACTGTGGAGCTCTCCGCCTGCACAAACAGTAAGGAAAAAGACATTAGCTGCAAACCTCCTGTCCAAGGCATTATAAGATCCCCTTTCAGTTTTGAAACTCTACTATGTATATTCCCCTTCAATCAAATAGTGAACTTCACTTCTTACAACAAAATTTACATTGCTTATAGACTGCGACTCAATTCACAGAAAGCAAGATATACTCAGACTCGAGTTTCATCTGTTACCATTAATTTCTATCCATCACTTAGATGCCTGACTTCGTAGAGATGGGAAGGTGGTATAACAAAGTGATGCTTTGAAACTCCATGTCTACACTGAAACGTGATCAAATTGTTGGGGGTTTTTAATAAAAAAACAACAACATGATACTGACTTATTTAGTTCATCTGCATGCAGTTGCTATTATGATCTGGAATCAGGGCGACATGAATAGCCATTAGCATTTAATGTGCAGTCAACTTTAGATTCAAACCTTTTAGTTAGATGTAGGGACTGTTCTCCACCTGCCCCCCCCCCCCCCTCCCCCCCACCACCACCCCATTGACCCACTCTACCCCCATCTTACCTTCTCTTTCCACTGAAAACCTCCCCTCAAAAAAGAAAGAAAACGCCCTCCTAAAAGCCCAGGTTGTACTCACGTGTTCCACAGCCAGCATAAGAGCTGTGACTCCATTGACCTGAACCTGGGCATCAGCCCCACGGGACAACAAGTGGACGATGATGTCATCAGACCCTGGAACCACAACAGTCAGGTATTCATCTAACTGTCTGGGTAAAAGAGTCCATCGTGTGTATAATACTTCTTCTTCATCATCGAACGCTCAGACAGCGACTACTGTTGTCTGTTATTTGAGCAAAAAATGTGTCACGATGCCGTTAAGCGCCTGACAAGTCAGGCCCAGTGTATAATAAAAGTAAAGAACTGCACAGACACATCACGATGCCACTATCCATACTGTACACCTTTTGATGTGCGTACAAAAGTTTAACAAGGCAAGGACAGGAAATAAATGATAATCCTGTTGATGATTATAGAAGAGAATTTTAGGTTTGGCATTTGATTTGAGTCAGCTGTTCATTGTTAGGAAATCAATCTCTCTCTCTCTCTCTCTCTCTCTCTTTCTCACACACACACAATCTACCAACCTCTGAGCACAGAATTCATCAAGAGGGTGTATCCCTTGTTGTCAGGTAAGTCCAGATTGTACGGTTTACTGCAGGCCAGCGCTCGCTCCACCAGGTAGCAATTACCATCTATCACCGCCTGCCGCAACTCCTCTGTGAAATAATAGTGATAATACAGCGTTACTTCTGGGTTTTCCACCCACATTAAATAATGATTATGATCAACAACACAATTCTACTTCTTGATTCTGAGCAGTTATTACCAATGTTAAATAAGTTATCACCAATGTGAAATCATGATTATGATATCAATAACACAACTCTGCTATTCAATTCTTTTCAGTTACTCCCTGCAGTTCTGTAAAATGCTAGAAATAATTTTTTAATAATCAACAGTTTTACTTCATCCTGTTTACTCAACATCTGTTCAGTTGCCTTGTATGTTTACTGAATCTCTTACACAGAAAGGTTTTCCAACCAACCACTTTTTTTTGTTGTTGTTTACTCCATCCTTCGGCTCTTACCTGAATTCAAAGTAACTGAAATGAAATCTTCAAAAAAATGACAAATGACAACTTAAAGTCAATAACATCACGTTAAAAAATTTTTTAACCAAAGCCGCTAATAAGCAGTTTCCTCTTGAAAACTTTTTTCTTTTACCTGTTCCAACATATCTGACATAGAATAAGTGACGACAAATTATTCACCCTAATAGCTGTTGTACACATTATCTGTGTTTAACGAATAAAAATCATGCATGCACACACACACTCATACGCGCGTGCGCGTACATGTGCACACGCTGCAACCAACAAAAACAAGAAAAACATGCTAACTAAAAGAAGTTTTAAAAATGTTTTAAAAGAAACAAAACTTACCATCACTCAGTTCCATGGGAGTGACTGGAGGCAGCAATAATTTCTGGTGACAAAAAAAATCTCAAATGTGAAATTTGATGAAACCCAATACATTTAACACTCCTAAGCAATAATACATCTATGGTATTTTGACATTCTATGACCATAACTGGAAGTCCAAAGATAATCAAACCATCAGAATGACTTCAAATGTCATGACAAAATTCTGAAATTTTATACAAGTGTGTCAGAGCATTAAAAAAAAATATATATATGAACTATATCATGTTACACAGGCACAGCTATTTCTGATGTTTTCAATTCTCCAATAAACTTCATTTTTTTGTTTTTTTGTTGGGGGGGGGGGGGTTATTTTAACATTTTCCTCTATTGACATTCTTTTCTTTTTTTCCTACTGTCTAAATTCATAACCTTGGATCTTCCTTTCTTATCAAGTGCAGACCTTTGATAATAACAACATGTAGCCCTGCACAAGTCCATAAAAGGCTGTCATTAACAATAAAATTTTCTCTGCTTACTACACTGTGTCCTCTCATCTCACTCCTCCACAACCGAAAAGAAGGACATGAATTTTAATCTTTAGACTATATCAATCCCGAAAATCAAATGAGAAGCTGAAATAATCTGCCAATTGACAGAAAAGTAACAAAAAGTTTCACTAGCTCACTTTCTTGCTTATCTCCACAAGCTTTCAAACAGCTGCTTGGGAACTCCTTATGTTCTATCATGACAGCACAGAGAATCTGGCACTCAGGCACAATCAGGCTGAGACCTTTACGAATTTGTTTGAATTACAAGGTATTAGTTTCTTAACTTTGTTTAGCACAGAGCCTATTGACTCATCAAGTGCTGCCTTAGCTGGCTGTGCTACTCAAGCCAGTTAAGCATGGCCACTAATACTGAACTGAGGTAACCTTTCAGAGTCTCTCTCTCTCTCTGGGAATCTAGACTTGCAAATCAAAGTTTGACAATAAATTACTGTGGTAACCTTTCAGAGTCTCTCTCTCTCTCTCTCTCTCTCTCTCTCTCTCTCTCTCTCTCTCTCTCTCTCTCTCAATCTAGAACTTCACACCAAAGTTTGATAATAAACTACTGGAGAAAGCAACAGACATAACTTGTGAAGACAAATGTATTGGAAAAAAGTCCACCTCCAAAGAAACTTGACATTACATTCACACACCAAAGTGCAAAATGGTAAAAGTTACATACCTCCAAATATTCCAAGTCAATTCTTTGCAGCGCTAAATCAAAGTCTGAATCAAGCCCTGAAAGCAAAATAAAATCCAAGTGTCATAATGGATGCACAGGCATAAATATATTAAACATTAAAACAAGTTAATGTAAACAACAAAAATGAAAACCACAAACAGTAGTCTGAGTATGACATAACAGTAGTCTGAGTATGACATAAATCAGTATGTCTTTGTGTCCAGAAACACATACTGAAAATCCCCCCCCCCCCCCCCCCCCCCCCCCCCCCTCTTTTTGAACTATTGTAGAACTTTTACTTTGTGCTGATACCAGTATTCATTTTTTTTTAATTTAACCTACTGATACACACACAAAAAGAAACTAGTTACAAACCCCTTAACAAACCCTTTACAAAACTATACATGATCCTTTCAAAAAAGTACTGACATATTTTTGTGAAAATTCTTTTTGGATATTTTTTGTGCAAGTACCATAGCATAAAAAATGCATAAACTGTACCAGCCAATTGATATGAACTAAAAAGTAGTAAACACTATCATGAATATTAGTTACTATTGCTATTATCAATGTCAAATCAACTTTTAAAAATATAAAAAGTAAAACAGGCTTTCAACAAATCCCAAGTTCTGAAATTTCATACTCAAGTAAATTTCACAATTACCAATCCATGAGCTTTGGAAATAACATCTGCATTTGTTATACTTATTACATAACCCTTTCACAACACAGCTGTCACCAATACTTATAGTTATACAGTAATAGTATAGGATTACTTCAGTATAAGAATTGTAACTATAAAATTTATAAATAAGAACAGAGCATTAAATGCTAAGCTGATTTTTTCTGACAGCTAAAAATACCTGTCCAAAAGAAGAAAGAAGAAAACAAGAAAAACAGAAGAAAGAAAAAAAATTTAAAGCAGAATAAAAGACTGAACAATAAATAGAAGAAAGAAAAAAGAATTTAAGACAACTATCAACGTAAACTAAATAGTAGTTTGGGTTTCTTTTGGGATTTGGGAGAGGGGGGGGTATTGCTTTTTACTCTCCTGTTCCACAACTTCATATTGTATTGTTTATAAAACAAAAAACTAATAATGACAACAATAACAAAAACAGAAGCAAATGTACTTTGCACACTTGCTTGTATAATTAGTTGTAGTATGTGACATTCTAACTTAACTTTTCCACTGTACTTCACTGTTACAGCATATAATTAAGTCTCCATTTAACATAGATCTTGATACCCAACTCCCCCAATGCTTAATACCAAATAGCTCACTTCCCACAAAATGTACACACTTTCCACCTTAACGTTACTTCTTTGTCCTAACAATACATTTACATCATTATTTTCATAATTTCCAACACACTTTAAGTTTGACAACCAATCTTTTGATAAGCTGTATAGCCTCTTGCTAACAGAACTTACAAACTTTATTCTTAAGTTATAGCAATACAGTTTTTGTTTACTTATTTATTAATTTTTTTCAGGGCCAAAAGCTTTTGTTTGAACAATTCTACACCAAGTGGGCAGCTATAAAAACAATAATTATTCCCCCCCCAAAATTTTTAAAGCTTGATGGAAATTTGCTGCGCAATGAGTAAAGCTCATTATTCACTTTCTGCATGCTGATAAGGAAGACTTGCATGCACACAGATAGAAAAGGGGGGAAGGTTCCATCTTGCAGAACTTTGTAACTGGCCATGATTACACTTACACTGTAGTTACAGAGGAAACTGCAAAGATCTGCAGTGTACTGTAAGCAGTCACTATGGAAATGGGCTAGCTCAGCAGATTATTACTCAACCAGCACGTTCTAGCAGATTTCATGCTTGGGCTCAACAAAAACATCCATCTGGCCAGTAGCCATGGAATTTTTACTCGCCGCTGGCAATTTACAGACTTGGTAAGTCACCTGGAAAAAAGGTATCTCCATAAGCCATTGGATGGTCTACTTGCACTGCCACTGTACAGTGCATAGGGCTGGCACACACATATTTATATATACTGCTAATCAGTAATTGTTAGTTTTTATAAGTTCCATGTTATGTACACAGTTACTGATCATTATGAATATGATATTAATAGTCACACTGTAATGGTCAAAAGTTCTGCATTTGAAGTTCAAACCTGAGGGTGATAGAGAATAGGGGAGCTGTATTAAAAAAATGCACCACAAACTGCAGTGTGATCAGACATAAATCTACCACTGTCAGCTTGCCCCTTTTAGTTTTACATTCCTCGTCAGACTAAAACTAGAGTTCATATAATGGGCAGGCTACATTAACTAGATCTGAAATAAATTTGATTAACTGCTGTTTTCTTCAGGCAAAGTAGAAGGAAAATATCCAGACTGTATCCAGACTGTATCAGTGTATGAAGCATGTTAAATGAAACTGCTACTCCATAAGTTTTGCAGCAAAACAAAATTCACTTTCTATGTCGCAAAAAACTAGTACAGTAGTAGTAACTCCAGTTTATTCTTCAGATGTGAAATCCCTATAAACCGAGGTCCCATGCTTGACCGCATGCTGAACATCTTGCATACACTTTAAAACCTGTTCCACCTTTCGAAAGAGTAGACCACCGACATTGTGTGCCAGTGGGGATGTAAGACAACATTTACAAAACTGAATGCGCACAGCGAGAGGATGTGAAAAAGAAAATGAATGCTTATAATTTATATTATTCTTGAAATAAAAGAATCTGAATAAGATTCAGTTACCATAATTAGTTTGAAACAAAATAGAAAAACTTCATCTCAAACTATAACTAGCGCTAAATAATCAAATTTATTTATCCACATCCAAACCTGAAGACTAATGAAGTGCTAATTGATTATACACACCCATGCATTTCCGGCAAAATGTACAACCTTAACAGAAACACTAAATTAACGCCTCTCAAGACTATGGCATAGAGAGAATGTGTGAATATGTACACAAATTTATGTCTCCAATGCAAGCTATGAAAAGCATTTTTCAAGTTGCCAGGGGGGGAAAAAACACAGTTAACGTTGTATCGATAGTTATCTATAAAAAAAACAACAAACCCAAAACAACAAAATAATCAATCACAAACAAAGCAGTGTTAGAATTTTACACACACAACATTAACAGAAAGTAATGACAGTTACAAACTCAAACACAGCGTTTGCCTCAAAATTCCACTGACCTTTGTACTGTCTGGATTTATCCCCGTCATACAGCGATGAGTTAAGTATAGTATCCAAAGGCTGGATAGAGTCCCCTTTCTTTGGCAGAGAAGACAAAGACTTGAAGCCCAACTGTCTGTCAGCGTTCTCCTTGCCAGATATGGATGCACTCAACAAGCTGTGACGGGACCCTCCTGCACAGCCATCCTTGGGGTCACCCCGCATTGAATGGGAATCCCTGCTAGAGGCAAAGGAGCTCTCCCTGCTAGAGCCCGAGCTGAGGTGGATATATCCAGCGCCCAACCGAACATCCCCAGGGGAGCCAGATCCAGGGTGGAAGTCCCGACTTGATCCTGACAGTAGATGACCGTCCCGACCAGGGGCTGAAGAGTAGTGCGAGTCTTTGAAGGAGGTGGATGTGTGTGAAAGATCCCGGCCAGAAACTGAGGTCACACCTACTCCTCTTCCTAGAACAGAAGAGTCTCTGGCACTGGAGTACAGGCTGGAAGTCTCCCGGCTTGTGCTGGCACTAGAGAAAACACCTGAGGTATTCCTGCTGGATGGGGTTAACAGCAAATCTCTACTGGGACTGGGCAAGTCTTTCAGGGAAGTAGGGGTGTATGGTCCAGATATAGGGTCTCTACTAAGAGATGCACTAGAAGGAAAGTCTGAACAGGATTTTCTCCTGGAATCCAAACTTTCAGTCCTGCCTACTTTTGGGTCTGCATGGCTAGTTTTGTCCACTAAGTCAGGTCTTGGTGTTCTGGAGGGAAGGTTTTCCAGTTTCAAGGAGGCAGACTCCATTGCCAACGTTCTACCAAACTTCAAAGAAAGGTCCGGCTTAGCACTACTGGACTGATGAAGAGGTGTACCTGCGCCAGGCACAGTTTTTGATGCGAGGTCTTTTTTGGTTGCTGTGGGTGTTGTGCCAACAGTCACTGAAGAGCTAGAGGAGGATGTGACAGCCTGTGCCGTTTCAGCTACACTTTCTCTAGATGGTGGTCGTTTAGAAATGTGAGCAGCTTTAAGTACACTGGCAGGTATGTGATGGTCATATTTCCCAGATTTCACACCATCTTTTAATTTGACTTTCTCTGACTTCCCTGATGCACTCTGGGATTTGGGGCTATGGTGATGGTAAAGTTTAGGGGATTCAGGTTTGTTTTTGGTGGTTTCTATTTTCAACTTTGGCACACTTATTCTCAATGGTGGTACTTTCTTCTCCTGAGAACTTTTCTGCAACACTGGTGGCAATGCGTGTGTGGCAGTGTCTTCACTGCTACCACCCATCAGTTCTGAAAGCCTGGGCTCCTTGGATAAGACTGGAGGCTCAGACTCCATGAGCAGAGGCTGTTCTTCAGTGGGACTGTGGGGATGGGGAGGAGATGTTTTCGCTGGCGATGCTTCCCCTTCAGCCACCGCCTTGGCATGTTCTGCTGCTGTGTCCTGCTTTCTCTTCCGGGAGCTGCCACCCTTTTTCTTGCTCTCTGTCAAAGAAAAATCAAACTTGCTCTGAACATTATGTAGTTATAACATGTGTGTGTGTGTGTGGTATGTGAGTGTGTGTGAGCATGCATATGTGTGTGGATGTGAGAAAGCAGGAGCATGCATGTGTGTTTAAAAGAATGAAAGGGAAGAATGCGTGTACACATGTGCTCATTTGTGTGAGGTGCATCATAAGTATGCAATGCAAAAATGCAAATATATGTGACAGCACCCCCATGTCTGAATCCATGATGAAGCATTTTTTACAATACATGTCAACAAATTCAACCTTGTGCACAGAGCTTTGGTGCTACTCAAAATAAACCTCACTAACAGAATATGGCAACATCATGTTTTTGGTAGGGTTTCTCCCCTTTATTCTACATTCAAAACAACACTGACACAAAAGTAAACACAAGTAAAATACATTTCAATGGAAAAAAATTCAGTTATTCTTCAATTCATATCTTTGATGAGTATTTTATTTAAGATTATTGTAACATTTCTTAGTGGATGGTCAATAATATCACAGAAAAATCCCTGAAGAAAACTGATAAACCATGAAACATAATAATAGCCAAACTGTTCTTGGAGACCATATCAGGACTTTTTGCCTCATTGAAATAATACTATTTGACAAACCCCTACAAACATGTTTTCAAAAAGCTTTGACAATTCATAAATAATATATAATATATACTGCTCCTCAATCTAAGGAATATCTTTTTTTCTTTTATTTAATAATTTCATTAAGGAATTCAAAAGGCAAGTCTGAACATTTTTTTTTCACCCATCTATCCAGTTGTCTCCCCTGCATCATCCACTCAATTTTAAGGATGCCGACACTAAAATAGGACATTATCCTAGCTTGTACAAGTATCATAAATAAGAGTAGATGAATCGAATCAGCGGTATTTCAAACTGGAATGATATCAATGGAAAAGAGAATGTTATTCAATGCACAACACTTCTGACATAACAGTCAAAGAAACAATACTAACCTTTCCACTCTTCTTTTCTTTGAGGACTTTCAATCTCCTGCAAAAAGATAAATAACATTTATAACATTAATGACTACTTTTAAAAACAATCACATCAATAAACATAAACAGCTTTCACTAGTTTCAGCATCTTTCCTGCAATCTTGATTGACCTGACAATGTGACCTGCAAAATAACGCTGTACACAGTTCACATAATACATCAAATCTGTTATCGCTGAAAAGAAAAAGCCAGTTACAAAGATCAGAGGCACTCGGCAGGTAAGGAATCTACTACTATGGAATGAAACAGAGCAACCAGATATGCACTAGCAGCAATCAACCAGGCAACACTCCACTTTCACCACAGGAGGCATGAGCCAGACCTGTAAAGTGTAAGGCACCCAAACACAATCACCTTCCACAGCGTTTGAAGAAAATACCACAAACAGGACAAAAAGCTTATGTCAAAACCACAACACAGACTAACTGCAGATACAATTTTCATCTCAATGGAAATTATATAAACAGCTAACTTTCAATACAGCTTCAAAGTTCAAAGGAGGGAAGGTTGTGCTCACAATCTGCCAGCCTGAGATTGAGCCTGGGTTCAAGCCACCTCAAAACGCCCATTCAAGATTTTTCCCCCCTGATTGAACAGTAGTATTCAAATCCACTCCCCCAAGAGTCCTTCAGATGAGACTATAAACCAAGGTCCTGTGTGCGAACGCACACAGATCATCTTGCGCATACATTAAAACCCGTTCTGCCTTTCGGAAGAGTAGGCAATTGAGTGCCGGTGGGAACGGATGACAAAATTTACAAAACCCCATACACATGGGGACTAGATACAAGAAAGCACATTACTGTTTATTCCATTATCCTTCAAATAAAAAAATAACTAATTAACCAGTAACAAATCAAGAGCTTTGTTTCAAATCAAAAGGCCAGTTAGAGCTGGGCTGATAAAGGTGTCCTCATTCACAGTGTCACACACACAAATCAACAAAGTAAAATAAACATGCTCACCATGCTTTCATCTTTCGAGGATGTTCTCTCAAGGTGGTGTTCTTCTCGTCAACAGAAGTTTTGCTACAGCTGGAGGAGGGCGATTTTTCATCTCTTCGGCTCTCAGATGTTATTTCCTTCATTCCTTCAAGGTGAGAGGACAGTGCAAACTTTTCCAAAACAGGTATTATCAGTCGAGGCTGTACAGGCGATGTCACAGGCGAAGACTTGTCTGTGCAGGTATTAGTAGTTGACTTTGGAGAGGAGGTCTCCACTGTACATTCATATCCGACTATAGGGGAAATTCTCTCAGGCCTTTCGTTGATTATCGATGCCTTGTCAGAGCTAGGACTGATCAGCTTCTCGTCCTCCGAATCCGACGAACTCTGCTCAGATTCTTTCTCACTAATAGGTGAAGGTCTCCTTTGTATGGTTTTCTTTGACTGTGGAGGTTTTCTTGCTGTATGCTTTTTGTCTGAGGACTCCAAAGGCTTGGACTGTCTTTTGTGGATTAAAGAACTATCTGAGCCATTCTCTTCTGAGCTTTCTATACGGAATGCTTTCTTTGGTTTGCCTTTACTTCTGAGTGGAAGAAAATCGTCAGAATCTGATTCCTTTTCAGAATCTTCAATCACAGCCTTTTTGTTGGTTCGGTCCCTGCCTTTACCTTTTCCTAAATCAACAGATTCATCAGAGTCTTCTTCTTCTTCATCATCACTGCTCTCTTGTTTCTTAGGTCTGCCTCGTCTTCTGCTTTTAACAGCACTGACTGAATCCTCCGAATCTTCATCCTCTTCGCTGCTCTCTTGTTTCTTGGGTCTGCCTCTCCCCCTGGCTTTGCCTCGTATGGGTGAATCATCAGAGTCTTCTTCAGAGTCTTTATGGACAGTCTTCTTAGCCCGTCTGCTTTGGGGGGTTCTTTTCACTTGCTGAACCTCCTCATTGTGTCGGCTTCGGCCACGTGACCTGGTCCCTTCTTTCCTCTCTGTCTGGGCTTGAGCTGTTTTAGATGAAGCCGTTGAAGCCTCTTTCCGGCTTTCCTCCATTTTTTTCTTGCTGGCCAGAGTCGCTGCCCTTGACTTGACCTTGGAGTACAAGTCTGGCTGTCCGAACACAATGTTCTTGTTCTTCTCCAGCATCCTGAAGAACTTGGTGTCCTCACTCAGCAAGCGTTCGTCGTCACTTGAAGAACTGTCTGAGCTCTCTTCACCAGGCAGCTTCTTGCCCTCCATACGCAGCTACAAGAAAAAAAATTGTGCTGTCAGTTATGGTGAAATTGTAAGACAAAATCAATGTTACTAACATATCATCATACTGAGTGAACACTACTTTAGACAAAATCAACGTTAATAACATATCATCATACTGAGTGAACACTGCTTTTCGCTTTCTTACTTCTAATGTTGTCTATCATTACTTTCTTACTTCTAATGCTGTCTATCATTCTTTATTCACTCACTCACTTCAAAGTCTTCCTTACAACCTCTCTCTCCTTAACTCACTCCCTCACAGATACACAGAAACACGCCAGCATGCATACAAGCATGCATGCACACACACACACACACACACACACACATAATGCATGCAACACATACTCATGCAGTCAGGAATACTACTACACAGCGCAGTAAATAAAACCAAATTATTTTTACCAAACCATAATGCATTACATACATACACACACACACCCATGCATACATGTGCGCACACACACACACTAATGCAGCAACAAATATCTATAAATGTATTTATATAAATGCTTTCAACTGTGTGTAAACTATAAAAGCACGGGAAGATGAAATAATCCTACCTTGCGGAGGCGGCGTTCTTCTTGTCTGGCTTTTGCTTTTTCTTCCTCTTTGGCGTCAAATTCTTCCACCATGTCTTTGACGACATCCAAGTTGTCTTCTGGCTCCCAGGTATCATTGGAGGGTGGGTAGCCTTTCCATCGTACCCGATATAGGAATATACCCTGCAACAAGCCATGAATAATAGAAATTAAGTGGTGCTTGATAGGAATTGTGTGATGCACATGCCATTCTCTATGTCTCAAACCACACACACACACTGTAGACAAGTATGATCTATAGTTCCTTTCCATTAGTAAAAATATATATATACATATATATATGTGTGTGTGTGTGTGTGTGTGTGTGTGTGTGTGTGTGTGTGTGTGTGTGTGTGTGTGTGTATGTATGTGTGTGTGTGTGTTAAAAAAAGAGACGAATTCTACTTTTGTTTCACATGAATTAACTTGAACTATCATTAGAATGAGAAAGAAGTAATGAACACAAGTCACAAGACAAACAAAAAACAAAAAGCACAATGAACAAAAATGAAAAAAAAAAATTCTATGAATCAAACCCTCTCCAGCAGCCATCAGTGCCAAGATTCTTATCAAAACCATAGTAAAGTGTAAGAAAAACATGCAGCAAACTCTCAAGATAACTCTTGAGTCTGGTAAACAACTTAACCCAAATCTCTGGCAAAGAAAAAAAAAAGAGAGCCACTATACTGTGACCCTGTAGGGATATGGGTGGGGCTTAAGTCTGATAGCCTGGCAGCAGCACCTGCCCAGATTTCCACTCTCACAATCTGTTGTACTGAAGTTTGTTTGGATTATAGTAAACCCATGCTTCTGCCACTCTAAAGCAAGAATCTTAGTTCTTGATACTACTGACAATGTGATAGCAGAAAGGTGCTGATGTAAATTGTCATGAATATAAACAAAATAAAGAATATGATAATAGAGAAAATGAAGACAAGTAAAAGCTTTTAAGTTTCCGACTGCCACTCATGCTCTGTTCATTTTAAACACTTGTTTACTTTTCAAAATAGGGGTTAAGGGGCCAGAACAAGAGGGGGCGTTCTGTTGGGAACACTGCCAACGTTTTTGATTCAGTAAAACTGTGTTGAGGCCAAAATTGTGTGCTTTTTCTTTTCAGAAATTCTGCACAAAGTAGGGCTGCAGCTCCAGGCTCTCTCTCCCCTACTTCCCACCATCCATCCCCCTTTCATAGGCAGCACACAACTGGAAGCCCAGCAGCACCAATAACAAACAGCCACTGCCTATCTGCCTCACCATGCATCTTCCAGCAGACAACCCCCCCCCCCCCCCCCCCCCAACTCTTTTTTTTAACCTCTCTCTACCACCCCCACCCACCACAGCCTTTGTTTCACTCCACTTCAGCCAGCTGCTGGCCTGCCTGCCTGCCTGCCTGC
Organism: Rapana venosa; assembly: GCA_028751875.1. Taxonomy (NCBI): domain Eukaryota; kingdom Metazoa; phylum Mollusca; class Gastropoda; order Neogastropoda; family Muricidae; genus Rapana; species Rapana venosa. The sequence goes on along the minus strand of CM054152.1, from coordinate 19,349,230 downwards.
CTTTTTTGCCTTTTCTCCTGAGAATGAAACCAGCACTGGGAGGGGTGGTGGTGTGCAGGCCAGATTCCCTTGCTCCTACTCTGAGAGGGTTTTTAAATTATTTTTTTAAGGGGTGGGACCTGGCTGGGGTCTGGAGGGAAAGAGGAAAAGTGGAGGGTTGTAAAGGTCACAGAGCCAAGGTTCCTGCACAAGTGAACTGGGGAAAATCTGTACATAGGGGAGAAAACCTTGTAAAGCTAGTACAAAAGTTAGAATTACCACTACACTATGTTTGGATAATTTTGTTTTATTTCTCCTTTTTTTTCTTCTTTTAACCATTAGTGTATCAAGAAAAGAGAACACAATAAACTCCAACAGTGATCCAGCTCCATTGCTCTGATTCTCCACATGAACACAAACCAAGGATATTACCTCAAAAACCCTAAGATCTCTTATCTTGATTCCTTTCTAGTACCAATAACTTTAGGCTTTGTACTAGTTAACGTTATTTAAGTCCGTAAGTAGAAGTCACCCCTATGGTGGCGTACCTTCCCTAGCGCACGCACACACACACACACACACACACGTGCATACGTACGCACACATGCATGCATGCCAACACACACACAAACCATGTTAATTTTTAATTGAAATATGTTGACCTAGGCTAGGATGGGGAGGGGTTGCAATCTACACTTTGTGGGAGGAGGGGAAGCAGTTGTAGAACAAACACAGCCATACAAAATCGGCAAATGCTAAAGCAATTGCTGTGATGTGACACAAACTGAGTTAATGTACAAATTATGACACAAAAAAGGCTGGGAAGACTGGGCTAAATGGGACCACCCATCTGATATTTGTTATACATGTATGTAGCTGTATTAACACATTTACAGCCAATATTGAGCCCATTCCCAAGCAGCTTTTTACACAATGTATATACTATATATATATATTATATCATTATGCAATTTGATGAGTCACCAACATCAACATACCAGAACCTTCAAGTGGCCAGCCACTTAAAGTTTTATTCTAATGACTCATAGTCATATTCTGTAGTGTATTAGTTTACAATTTACTTTGTGTGCAAACTACATCTCAAACAGCAACACCCTTTTGTGTATGTGTGTGTGCGTGCGCACAATATGCATGCCAGCTAGGTGCATGTATACATGCATGTAAGCCTATATGTGTGTGTGTTGGGGGGGGGGGGGAAGAGATGTATACGTCATTGACATACGTGTCTATGTTAGTTATTGATCATCCTATGACGTAGGTCTAGATTTAGACTTCAGTACTTATGAAAAGAACATTGACCAGAGCAAAATCTGACCACTGATAAAATTACAAATTATGTCATATGGATGCAGTTTGAATGAAAGCAGGACCAGGTGTTTCTTCACACACGTTCTTAATCTGTATACTGTATAGTATAAATATCTTATCTCTTGTTTTATGCTATCAGAAATTGTGAATGTTATGAGACAGTTAAACAGACCGATAGAAAGTCAAACAGGCCTGTAGACAACGACACAGATAGATCTATCAGTCAAACAGGGAGACAGACACTGTGACAGTGAATAAAACTGAAAAGATTATTATGTGCGTGTGTGTGTGTGTGTGTGTGTGCGCGCACATGCACGCATGTGTGTTTGAGTATGCAAAATGTGATCATTTTCAAATAAATTTATACGTGTATTATGTCAATAACTGAGAATGCCTCCTGCATGAGTGCATACGACTGCACATGTATATAATTCAATCCACTATGTTACATGAACAGTACGTGTGTCCAAACTACCTGGGAAGTGCTTACAAAGTTACATGGCTATTTATGTATATTCACACACACACAAGAGTCACACACACAGTGAGAGTGTCTCACATAAACACGTGTAAACACACACACAAACATGCATGTGAACACACATGTGTGCATATGCATGTCCTCGCCCACACCCATTCAAACATACATTATGCAGTGCACTAACATAATAATTATATGCCTCCACACCATTTGCTACACAACACACACACACAGAGTCCATGCACTACAACAGTACAAGTACCACCAACACAGGAAACTCTATAAGTACTGAAGCTTTTTTATAACAACTAAAGTTTTGCCCAAGCCACTGTAATAACTCTGCCAGTTACAAGGGGAAGAGGAGCTGAAAGAGAGAGAGAGAGAGAGAGGAGAGAGAGAGAGAGAGAGAGAGAGAGAGAGAGAGAGGAGAGAGAGAGGAGGAAGGGAGAGGGGGGGGGGGGGGGGGGGGGGGGAGTATGAACCTATGAACTCTTGATAATGGAGCTCTGCCAAACCAGGCCATGCAGCACAGGAAAAGCAGGCCCCTCACAACCACAATCAGGCCACCTTGCTTTTTTTGGACTGTATTCAAAGTGCTCTAAGTGTGTGTGAGTGTGTATGTGTGTTCATTTTAACATCTAGTGAGTGAGTGAGTGTGTGAGACATGTGGTGTGTGTGTGTGTGTGTGGTGTGTGTGTGTGTTGAGGTGTGTGTGTGTGAGAGAGAGAGGTGTGTGTTGTGTGTGTGCGCATGCATGCGTGTGTGTGACTGTGAGAAGAGAAAGTCGGTCAGTGTGTGTGTGCTCAGTGTGTGTGTGTGTGTGAGAGAGAGAGACGGATAAAGTCAGTCAGAGAGAGAGAGAGAGAAAGAGAGAGAATCTCTGTGTGTGCACTGTGTATTGATCACTAAGACAGTAAGAGTGTGTGTGTAAGTGTGTGTGTATGTGCATGTGCGTGCATGCGCATATCTGTGTGTGAATGTATGTGAAACATGTTTTCATATATATGTACTTTAAATACCTTTAAATCACAATTCACTGGGTCTGAATGAGCCAAATCAAGCAACCACAATATGCTTGGGTGAAATTATTTTTTCACACATACATCAAAACATGTCTAACAATGTCAATCAAACTCAGATTTAACACAGCAGACAACTGCATTCTTATAATACACACTGTGGTTGTTATTATTAACCTTTCAATTGCACCTCCTCACTCTTTGCCAGAAAAAGGTCATGGTTACTGTATCCAGAAACCAAATGGTTATTAAAATGACAAGTAATGCTGATTTTGCATTTAGAATTATGTTTTTCTCTCTAAAAATGGATACATTTTTCAGGTGTCCATGCAGTATTATTTTATTGCACTGTTTTCGGGAGGGGGGGGGGGTGTTGTTGTCAACACTGTAGTCATACTCAAAAAATTAAGTCAAATCTTTTTTTAAAAATATCACAGAGCCCTATTGGTCACAATCCTCATAAGAATTAAAATAACGTCATATGTTGGCCAAAATCATTTTTGAAGTTCCAAAAACTTTTTTTTTTTAATTTTTAAAGCAGGGAAATCCTGTGCATGAGCAGCTGTATAATTGGTTTGTAAGTTTTCACAATGATATAGCCATTTTGATAAATCTTACATACAAACAATGCTTAATTATTTTATATTATGCACACAAATATTTTACAAATGATAGAAAATATTTGTTCTAAAAATAAATGGTTAGGACTTTTTTTTCCAAAGAACACATCTTTTATATAAATTATATTTATTTTTGTGCAAGTATTTTTTCCTATTTGCATGGTTTCAAGTGCACTGTTTTCCTAGGATTTTGAGGAAAGGGTAAGGGAGTGGGGGAAGGGGTTTCCACATATTCTAGTTCTGTTTGCAATTGTTCTATTTTCTAAATGTTTAAATTGTGTGCTCAAAACTAGTTTGGTCTATATCTGCATTTTATTGAAGTTGGAAATAATCTTATGTTTACATGAGTTATTATGTCAACAATTTGATGTGACCTACACATAATCTTTCCTTTTTTTTATTTTTTTAATTTTTTAGAAAGCTTCCTTCTTGTGTTTCTGATGCTTCTGCCATTCACACATGCACATGACTCTCACAGAGAAAAAGCAGAAAGTGAATAAATTTTCATAAACTCCCGAGGAAGCCTGACAATGAAAGTGTCACGTGATGTGAACTTGGCCGGGTGAGGGCATTGGAGGCCAGAGTGCGAACACTGACCCTGTTCTGCAGACGATGCACTGCAGCTTCATGTTTCACAACTCCAACACATTTTCACAGCACTTCACTTACAAACCACATTCAAAATCTGTGAGGATTGCAACACAAAATTAATATGCAGCATTTCCAACCATTATTTTTTCTGCTGACAACTGCATTTCAAGACTAAAATCACAGATGCCCCTGAATACAAAGAAAATTCCAGGGTGCACAATGTCAACATTTCACACATGCCAGAACAGCTCACACAAAACAGGCGCTGAAGTTGACTTACATCTCTCTTTTTTCGTGACATAATCTTTTCCACTTCAAAATACTCTTCATCGTCACTCTCCTCCTCCTCGGACTCGTCTTCCTTTCCTGAAGTTTCCTTTTCTTCTTCCATTTTGCGATCGTCCGTCGGCAGCTCAGCTTGCTCCTCCGCCATATTTCTGACAGCAAGAAAGTCGAGGTCAAGCAGAGGTGGGACGACTTTCTGCAATAACACATAATTCCTGAGATAAGCACTTTCATCACCTGAAAATTATTTTGTTGTTGGTGAAAACCGATTACAAACACAAAAACACAGGCTATCAGACATCAATCAAGCTAAACATACGTCGTAATCCCATATACTCCATTCTTCCTCCCCCGGAGAAAATGGAACAGCCATTGTTCCCCACATTTGCATGCGAGTGCAGACGATCTGCAGAATTATTTTTAGCTACAATATACATTGGTCTAACAAATGCTATGAAAACTTGGCTGGTCTGTTTTTTTCCCTTTACGGTGGCTTTACTCAATCTTTTATACCAAGGCTATGCCTTTACACCGAGATTTGGGACCGCCTACCGTTCACAAATCGCGGCAGCCAGCGAGTCATTTGCATGAGGACATGCGAGGTGCAGGCGGGCAGACAGCCATTTTCCCAAAATAGAAAAGAAAAGTAGGTGACCCACATCGATCAGCGATTACGTCGAAAAAAAATTGAGTAAACCGAACAGGTGAGCTTAAAAAATACGATTGATCAGTGACCCAAAATACACCTTTACAACTCTTAGAAATCCGGGACAACATTCTGTATGATTTAGCGTACAACAAAGCACGCAAAATGACTGCCTTGATGCTCAGTTGAACTTTTTTTTTTTTAACTGGAAGCTTGTTTTTTTTTTAAAAAGCAAAACATTTATTTCATCAATTTCTTGGCAAATAGCCGTGCAGTGCCATGTATCACACCAACACACACACAAATCTTTTATCATCTAACTTGATCAACTTTCGGCTAGTCCACAGGTCAGTGAAATACTATCAGACTCAAAAATCAAACAAAATGCCCCCCCCCCCCCCCCTCCTCTCTCTCTCACCACACACACCAGCACGCGCGCACACACACACACACACATTATTTACTGGGCCTAACTAAATTATTTGAACACATGCCATAGCCTTCTTTCTTCTCTGAGTTCATAAAACAAGTCTTTCATTCACAAAAAGAACCACATCAGTGAAGGAGACTTGTTCTTTGTTGAACGGAGACTGGTATCGTGTGCAGTTAAAAATAAATGTTAACGTACTGTATTTCCCAGAGCCGTGAAAAACAAGAAACTAACACATCCTCGACTATGATCCGGTTTCAGTGACAAGCCGGTAACTCATCTCTTTCTTATTCCGTCTCTGAATCGCCACATTCTCTCTCTCTCTTCTCTCTCTCTCTCTCCTCCTCTCTCTCCTCTCTCTCTCTCTCAGTGGCAGCGAACTGGATCAATAAGGGTGGGTGGAAAGAGACGACTTAGTAACTGAAAGAAGCTCTACTGTAGGCCTTTGCCTCCCCTGAATTTTTATGATGAAACTCAGTCACCAATAATCATACGATGATCCTTCTTCAGGAAATTTCACACACAAACTGGGGGGTTAAATTACTATTACAAGAACAGCAACGATGTTAGAACTAACAGATTCTGTGCGCGAATGGAGACCTAGTTAGGTTTAGAAAACTGAAAATTTGCATTTAACTTACCGTCGTAGTTGATTCCAGACACGTCTGTGTAGGGGGAAAAAAACAATAACAAAAAGTAAAGAGAGTAATCAGCTAGACAAAACGATACTGTCACTTTGTACACGTCGTGAAGAAGCTCACTTGCCAGCCTCCTTGCCACTGACCTACAGAAGCCCAGATGACATCACACAGATTCTCAAATTACACCTTGAACTGACAAGCCTACACATCACACAAAAAAGGAATGTCAGTCATTCAGTATGGAAATGCGCGTGCTGGTGTGTGCATGTGCGTGCGGAACTGGTTAACACAGCCGTGAAGACCTCACCAGCACGAGGTCGCCTCAACACAAACCACAGAGCTTCATCACTTTTTTTTTCTTCCTCAACACTGTCTGTAGTTCTGTCCTTCAACTTCTCTTTTGCCTCTAACTCTGTGGCAGGAAGGGAAACAATCCCACAGAGCTAGACCTAGGTCGATATTCTGATGAGCTTCTGTGGAGGCGGGGCCTCGCTTTGACTTCAGAGACATACCGCTCTTGCATAATCAGGGCAGGGAGAGTGAGGTGGAGTAATGCAGGTAGGCCTAGGCTAGCGAACAAGAACAAAGCCGGGCTGCAGGATTTTTCTGGCACCGGCGATCGAACACCATTGACCTAAAACTGACCTGTAGGCGGAGAGATATTTTCTCTGTGGAGTGGAAAGAAAGAATAAGTCGCTGGGTGCGGTTGGAAACAAAAGCGGTAGGCACACCTGTAACTGAGGGGGGTGGCCAACTGGCAGCAACGGCAAACTGACACGGCAAGTTAAGTTTGCTACCTGGAGACACAGACAGGGCTGGCCAGGCCCCTCATGTTGACAGCAGTGTAGGATTTCCCCCGCTCAAGGTGTGGCTGTGGAGAATGTACGCAACTGCTAGTTTAGTGGTTCAGTGGCAAGTATCATGCGTCCAAAAACCATTCACGTGCCGAGTGACAGAGGAGTAGTGGAGCTTTGTGCGGGGATGTATGTTCCCTACACTCATAACACACACACACACACACACACACACACACATTGATCCAAGCCAAGATTAGTCACATCACACACACAGGGGGGGAGGGGGGGGAGGTTACCACACACACACACACACACCGATCCAACCAATAGTCAATCAACACCAAGCCCACAGCACTGCAGCACACACCACACACCCACACACACACACACACACACACACACACACAAACTGATCCAAGGCCAAAACTAGACACAAACGGAATCAAGCAGAGGGGTCACAGCTTTGAACAACTAGATTTTCAAGTTTTCACTCTTATGCCGGCATATGCCATACCACCGAGCTTCACCCCCCCCCCCCCCCCCCCCTCCTCGTTTCTTCACACACACACTTACATAATGTGCATATGAAAAACAGAAAGGTGTGAGAGGGAAGGCTGAATCCGCGTCACATGCAATCGGGAAGCATTAAGTTCAATCTGGACCAAAAAAATGTATGATAAAAAACAAACTGTGCTATTAAGTCAGAATGTAACTGATATTTTCCCAGTATCCTGTTTACTAGTTCCTTTATTTACACACTCCTACTCCTCCTTCTCCACCCCCCCCCCCCCCCCCCCCCCCCCTCCCTCCCATTTTCCAATTAAAATAAAATCCGGTAGACCGCATCACGGTATTCCCATGCAGCTGACTTGAAAGGCGGGGTGACTGAACCGCCAGTAAAAAAAAAAGTTATGTTTTCTTTGCGTCAGTTAACATAACAGGGATTGTCTTGCACCCGCTGAACTTTTGGCGGAGTTATAAACAACTTGTGTCAGTAAAACACCGGTCTTACACACACTGGCAGTACACACAGGCAGCACACACTGGCAGTACAAACTGACAGGACACACTGGCAATACTGGCAGCACACACTGGCAGTACAAACTGACAGGACACACTGGCAATACTGGCAGTACACACTGGCAGGACACACTGGCAGCATACCCGTGCTTACACACACACTCACACACACACAGTCACTCTCATTGGCACGTAAGGACACCTACGTATATCAGCGCCAATACTGATACACTGGCACCTGCCCTCGCACGTGTACACACATGTGCACAACATACACGTTTACACTATACATGCACAACCCCCCCCCCCCCCCCCCCCCCATCTCTCTCTCTCCGTCCTTCTCTCACTCCCACACACACACACACACCGTCCTTTGCAACTGATTTCCCCCTTTTTTCTAAAAAAGAAAAAAAAATCATCACTATAACAGACATTTACAGAGACCCAAGCGCTGACACACAACTGACATAACCGAGGAAATAACATTTTATTTTCAAAGGCCCAGTTCACACACATGCATGCGTGGGCATTAGCTCAGAGAGAGAGAGAGAGAGAGAGAGAGAGAGAGAGAATGACAAATTCTTTTATTTCGAGGATAATGAATAAGCACCCATGTGCTTTTTTACATCCAGTCCCCGCCCTTAGGGATATATATGATAATAAAATAAGAGAGAGAGAGTTCTAGATCCAATAAAGAAGAAAATCCAGGCTCAACGAAAACGCCAGATCAGCATTATGATAATGATTGGCTGGCAAACAGGCCTGAGTGCGTGTCACGTGCCACTCGTCACGGTCCAATGGCTCTGGACCATATTCCTCTTGAATGAGGGTTGAAGAGACGGCGTGACTGGCGCACTCTCTCCTCCCCCCCCCCCCCCCCCCCCCCCCCCCCCCCCCCCCCCCTTGCTATCCGGCACTCTGGCAGCACAGGTTGGCAGGCACCAGGGTCAGAATTCTGGCGCTGGCGATCGATCCGGCTCAATCAAATCCTGACTGAGCAGTAATTGGATCGATTCGCTCGCCTGATTACCCCTTTTCCCCTATATGGGCTTGGTGGTCTTTGTGTGTGTGTGTGTGTGTTCAAATTCATTTAACGTCTCTTTACAGTGTGTGTGTGTGTGTGTGTGTGTTCAAATTCATTTAAAGTCTCTTCACAGTGTGGGTATGTGTGTGTTTGTGTGTGTTTGGGGTGATTTTTGATATTACAAACTAAATGCCTCGTGCAAAAAGCACACACAATTCTCTTATGCTGACGTTTAACAAGTCACCCATTTCCCGAACAACAGCAGGTTAGTTGTATGGTTGATTATACACGACTGTACCCAGCGTGCAATCCAATTAGTGGCATATAAATAAATAATAATATAAAAAAAACTTCTAGCATTGTCATACCATACTCCCAGTTAAAAGAAAAGTAAGAACCCACA
>CM054152.1:19329965-19334965 GCA_028751875.1 Rapana venosa | reverse complement strand
GCTGCTGCTGCTGCTCTATCTACTGTGTGCTCGTAGGATTAGCCGTTCGCGTTCTTGCTTGCAGGCTTCCCGATTTGTATATTAATACTTCAGCGTGCTCGCAGCTAGCAAAACAAAATATTATAGGACGAGGAAATGTGTTCTGAGAGAAAACCAAAACAATATCAATAAAAATGGCAATGAGAAAATAACAGAGAAGAAGATGGAACAATGACAGCAACAGCAACAAAATTATACTACACTATACTAGTGTGCTGGTATGTTGCTGACCTCTAGCTGCTGCTACAACTACTAGCTTATAAATTGCTAAGTTTGCTCCTCTACTACTACACTATGATGATGATGATGATGATGATGGAATGAGTATCGTGGCTGTTGTATGCTGATGGTGAATGGATGAATTGTAAAAATTGGTCAACACTACATTGCAACCCTAACAAACTTAAGAGCTATTCATGAGCATCATAGTGTACGAACTGGTGGCATGTACCTGTGAGCTCGTATAGATGTTATTGCTTCCCTGTGACCTACATAACTGGATGCATGGTTGTCCTCCCTACTTCTGCTGAGTTGATTTTGTGACAGTTGTATGTTTCTGGTGTGTGTTAGGGGTTTGTTTTTGGTGTGTTGTTTGTTGTTGTTGGTTGTGGTGGTGGTATGTTTTTGGTGGTAGTGTTGTTGTTGGTGGTGGGTGGTGGTGGTTTTGGTGTTGTTGTTGTGTTGGTGGTGGTGGTGGTGGTGGTATTGTTTTTGGTGGTAGTGTGTTTTTTGTTGTTGGTGGTGGTGGTGGTGGTGGAAGGTTGTTTTGGTGTTGTTGTTGATGGTGGCAGTGGTGGTATGTGTGTGTGTGGGGGGGGGGGGGGGGGGGGGAGGGAAGTTCCACTCGAAAATCTGAGGCAATGTAGATAACGTCTCCTTTCTTCACTTGGTTGACTTGACTTTTTCCAAAGCTCCCTGAGGACTTATTGAGATAACTCCTCTGAGATTTCTAGGGCAGTATTCCCTCGGCGAGGTGAACTAACCAGCTAAACCGACATCTTTTCCAGGTGGCAGGTTACAAGCTGGTTGGGTTTGTGCCATTCATACCATCAGCCATAGTTGGCCTCCTCTTCTACACAAATGTTGGATGGGTTTTTAACGTTTGCGAAAAATGGTATGCATATGTTTGCACAAGACACCTCGGTTTATAGTCTCTTCCATCCTCGAAGTTGGAATGTGGCTACCTTCATGGTAGCAGAACATAATTTTCATACATGTCACATCACGTCTGCCAAGAACTCAATTCAACAGATGCCTAGCAGACTAAATGCATGGACTTGCATTGGACGAACTTCGGGTGCATGTATTTGGGTTATTTTTGGTGTTTCTGCAACTCACCGAACGCTGACATAAAAATCATGGGACCTTTACATGCATGACATTTTGCAAAAAAAACCACCAAACAACAAACAAACAAAAACCATGACATTTCGCATGCGTGTGTGCACACACAATCAGGAGAAATATATTTATACATCCACTCATAGACTGGCCTGAAGAGCCGCACAGATACCTATTCTTATACACCATCAGACAACAGAAGGATTCAAACACACGACTTCAGGATCAATAACATTAGAAAGTCCATTAAATCACTTGCGGGGCTATCGTGGTATCACTGAGGATGGAGGAGATTCAGCCTATCACAGGTGCATGAAGGCAGAACTCTAGACAGTAACATCTGCGCGGTCCTTGAGAAGAGACAGAAGCTAGAAGTATGGGTAGCATCGCCGTTTACCAGGCAAGGACAGATTATTGATCACGGACCTGCAGATTGTCTCCCCTGCGGTTTAGTTGAGCACAGATGGTTGTGACAGCCCCTTCTTTCCCCCATGTGTGTGTTATTTCTGCGGTCGTTCTTTTACCGTTTTGGTTTGGTGTGTTTCTTAACGGCCAGTATCACTTGGTAGTTCAAAGGTAAGGTATCTGCTTAGAAAGCCTAGAAAGTGACTGGTTAGGGATCCAAGCCAAAGCCCGACCTGTCCTTTATAACAACTAATGCCCTTCAGATTAGACAGCCACCTGAAGTACTGTGTGCCGTGCATTTGGAACACGCTGAAGAGACAGGCAACAGATGTGTTATCTTGTAAAGTTGTTCGGTTGCTTAGTTTGAAAGAAATCCACTTCATCCACGAAAAAGCAAACTCTGACTGGGGAAAACTAGGTCGTGGTGTACGCTGGTGCGCATTCTCTGCAGGGAAAGTAGGCCAAATTTATGAATGTAAATGAAATGTAATGAAACGTTTCGCAGCAGTGCAATACAGTGCAGAGCTGATACTTTACCACAGTCATAATTCAACATAGTAAGACACAATCCCGTACAAGATAATACAGTACAATACAACACTTTATTCCATGAGTTTATCCTGGTTCTAGGACTATACCATTTTGCTCATGTTTGAATTTATGTGACCCACTAAAACCGTTGACACAAATTTAAACTCTTTAACGTGCATAATTGACTGATTTCATGAATAATGTATACATATGACTTTCAAGTCAGTTGAGCTGGGAGACTTGGGAACTTTCTGTAACCTCAAGAGGTTAACATTGTCAGGGTCTATTCTTTGTTATCTTTTGTCCTTGTTAACAACAGTTTCATTATCAAGGAACTGGCGGTTGTCGAGATTTAAACCCACAACTACAAAGAGAAAGAGGATTTGACATCAATCAGATATTACCTATGACATGTAAATTTTTTTCCTGGATAAAGCGTGTCTTTTAACTAGGGGAGATAATGCATCGTGGCACTGAGCCGTGACTAGAAATAAAAGCACAGTCCTATCTGTAGCAGGGTTTTCAAAATGTGTCAGGCTATCTCTTAAGTAAAAGTGACAATCTGACCCCTAACATTTTTCACGGTTAATGTAGGATTTATCGCCTTCTTGCCACAGTTGTCACGTGTGTCATGTCGTGTGGTGTGGTGTCCCAAAGACAGAACCAATGTCACTCTGGGCAGACTGCTTGGCACCAGACCTGTGCCCTTAAAACGGAGAGAATGCTTTTTGAGGATTTGTGTGTGTATGTATGTGTGTGTGTGTGTGTGTGTGTGTGTGTGTGAGGAGAGAGGAGAGAGAGAGAGAGAGGAGAAGAAGAGAGGAGAGAGAAGAATGATTATTTATTTATTCATTTATTTATTTATTTATTTATTTCGAGGATAATGGAATAAACACAAATGTGGTGTTTTTTTCATACAATCCCGTGTGTATGCAGTTTTGTCAATTTTGTTATCCGTTCCAACCGACACAAAATGGCCTACTCTTCCGAAAAGCGGAACGGAATTTTAACGTGTGCTCAAGATGATCTGCGTGCGTTCGCACACGGGGCCTCGGTTTATAGTCTCATCCGAAGGACTTTTGGGGAGAGTGGAGTCGGCACTGATGTTCACTCCAGAGGAAAAATCCTCTTGAACGAGAATCGAACCAGACAGACAGACAGAGACAGAGGGGAGAGAGAGAGGAGGGGGGGGGGGGGAGGGGAGGGAAGAGGGAGAAAGAGAGGAGAGAGAGAGAGAGAGAGAGAGAGAGAGAGAGAGAGAGAGGAGAGAGGGAGAGAGAGGAGAGGGGGGAGGAGGAGAGGAGGAGAGAGGCATCTTACGCTTAACAATTACAGCTTTGCAAACGTCTGTGTGGCTGGCTAAAAATAGTTCATTGTTTGGTTATAAATACTTTTTTTTTCCCCAGTGGCGTCGTAGTCTTTTTCTTGCCATAGAAGTAACAGGGTATTACGTGAGAGACAAGAGGAGGGGCTGCTTGACTTGAAAATAAACATCTTTTGAACTGCCAAGCCATATCGTGATTCTTCCTTTCCTTAGCGTTGCACAGCTTCGGTTAATTGTCTCATCCATCCATTCTATAGGAATGGCTGGGTATGTAAACATAGTTATATTACATGGAATGACTTTAAACAGAGTATAGATAGCTAACAGACGTAGTAAATTGTCGTTTTTGTTGTTGATAGGTTGGGTTATCCGATTGGAACGACTGCTTGGACAGGATGGAGAGGAATTTGCAACCAGTTGTACTAAGTTTATGACCTAAAGTAATAATAATATTATATCTGCTGACAATGATAGTTGGCGTTGCGTGTGTCAGGAACAAGAAATTAGAATGGCTTCTCTGTGTGTTTGTTTGATTCTTTGGTCGGTTGGGAGGCTGGGTGACTGGTTAATGAAAATCATCTATCTTATACTCAGCAGTATCCCCGGAAGTCGGAGTATAGCTACCTTAACGGTAGGAAAAAAACCAAAACAAAACAAAACTATCGCATATGCAAAATCTCACACTGGGTGAACCTCGGAGCTCTAACCGAGGAATAAAAAAATAAAAAAGCAAACAAACAAAACAACAACAACAACAAAAACATTCAGCAGTTGTTAATTTTGTGGTTAGGCGATCAATATGCAATATGAGGGTGCCGGTGCTACAGAGAGTATTGACTGTGTAGAAATGCGAGCCCCAGGTTAGTTAGTGCCTCTAGGGAAGGATAGCAATAGTATACGATTTCACCCAGCATGGAACAGAGAGTCAAAAGCTGTAGACATCTTATACCGGGTACATGTACATGTAACCGAAGAGGTAAAAAAAAAAAGAAAAAAAAGAGAAAGAAAACAAGAGAGACATCATATGACTAAACCTTTGCAATGACGTGTCATTTAGGAAATCCTTGATTTTGAATGTTAATGCGAATGAACCCAGGTGTGTGTGTGTGTGTGTGTGTTTTAATGATGTCTGCAGATTGTATAAACATCCACGCCCATGAGTTTGCAGGCAGGACTGGGTGGAAAAGGAAAGTGATAAGAATGTGATGGGAATGGGGTTGGGATGAAAAGGAAGTAGGGATGAAAACTGAATTGAATGCGCAAGCAGACACACAGATTCAAAACACATTTTGCAACATAGTTGGGTTGTTGTTTTTGGTATCGACAGTGTGTATATGTGTGTGTGTGTGTGTGTGTGTGT
>CM054152.1:19297465-19324965 GCA_028751875.1 Rapana venosa | reverse complement strand
GTTATTGTATGACACTGTGTTTTGTCAGACTTGAAAAGATTGAAAGAGCACACACACACACACACTCACACACACACACACACACACACACACACACCACACTCACACCACACACACACACACACACACACAACACACACACACACACACACACACCACACACACACACACACACACACACACACACACGCAAAGACACTAAGGTCATGAACTTCCTGGTCATTGCACAGGTCAAAGGTGAGGGCCATACAAGATTTTAAAGGGGTCAGTTGCTGACTAAGCTCCCGAATGGTAAGGCCTGGACTGTCAGGACAAAACAGGTCCCAAAGGGATGCTCTGTCGTTGTAAAGGAACGTCGCAAGCAGCTTGAGGTGTCAGGTTCAACCTGACCGTTCAGAATAGGTCCTGTTCTACCTAGAATGTTTCTCTTTTCTATCACTCTCTTTATTTCTGCTTTGTTCCTGTTCTTCCTGTCGCCTCCTTCTTGTCTACTTTCTGTCTTCTTGGTCCATTCTTCTGCCTTTTGCATGCAGAACACCTTGCGCACACGTTAAATCCTGTTCCGCTTTTCGAAAGAGTAGGCCATTGTGTGCCGGTGGGAACAGATGACAAAATTTACAAAACCGCATACACACGGGGACTGGATGTAAAAAAAAAGCACATGAGTGCTTATTCCATTATCCTCGATATTATAAAACAAAATTCATCTGAGCGCTTTGATTTGTTGCTTTACAAGATTCAGCGCTATATAAATTCCATACATTATTATTATTATTATTATTATCATTATTACTATTATTATTATCATCATTATTATTATTATTATTATTTATTATTATTATTATTATTATTATTATTATTATTATTATTATTATTATCCCCCAGAAAGACTCAACAGGTAATAGTTCTCTCTTGATGCCAAAGTCGGATGCCCTGAACCTGACTTGTCAGGCGCTTTGCTTTTCGCTCATAATTATTACAGACAATAGTTGCTGTCTGAGCTTTCGAGGAAGAAGAAGAAGAAGACAGAAGAAATAAGTTGCTGGCATCCTCCAGCCACTCAGCGCTCAGTTCGAAGCTTCAAGGTCATGTTGTGCGTGTGTGTGTGTGTGTGTGAGTGTGTGTGTGTGTGTGTGTGTGTGTGTGTGTGTGTGTGTGTGTGTGTGTGTGTGTGCGTGAGTGTATGTGTGTGTGTGTGTGTGTATGTGTGTGTGTGTGTGTGTGCCTTGTGTATGTAATTGAAGCTTTGAGACATGCAGACCTTTTACTTTCCACACCCTTCAAACACGTTGTGTAGCTGATCGTCCTTTTCACACTGACAGGTCGAAACAAGCAGGGTTGTAAGGTCCGTCCAAACGGCAAGCTTGAAAAGGATAGTGTGTCCTGAGCTGTAAAGTGTCAGGTTTAATCTACCGGGGAAATCGATCATGTTCTATTTCAAATGGACAGCTTGCATCCTCGAGCCAATCAAAATCAGCTTGAAGCTTATGGTTATGTTGTGCAGGCAGGTGTGTGTGTGTGTGTGTGTGTGTGTGTGTGTGTGTGTGTGTGTGTGTGTGTGTGTGTGTGTGTGTGTGTGTGTGTGTGTGTTGTTGTTGTTCTTCGATTTTACGTCTGTTCACTCACAGTGATATTAGACGAGGTGTGTGTGTGTGTGTGTGTGTGTGTGTGTGTGTGTGTGTGTGTGTGTGTGTGTGTGTGTGTGTGTGTGTGTGTGTGTGTGTGTGCGTGCGTGCGTGTGTGTGAGTGCGTGCTGTGCGCGCGTGCGTGCGTGTGTGTGTGTATGTTATATGCAGCTGGAACATCTGACCTTGCTGCAGCCTTAGCCTTTCCCACCTTTCAAACGGTTTATGTGGCAGATGTCCTTTCCGCACTGACAGGTCTGAAGGAACAGTTTTGGAGGCCAGGGTCTCTCTGAGCCACCAGGTTGAAAAAGAGAGTGGGTCACTGGCATTTTAACCCATTATTGTCAGCATTCCCATCCTGGCGAGGGAGGTCATGATGACCTTTCTAGTGGCAGGGGGGAAAACCCAGGGTGACTGTTCACCCACAGTCACCCGGTGACCGTCCTCATGTTTTGCTGTTTTCGCTTGTGTCAGTTCAGTGACCACTCACTGGTTGTAGACGCAGTGTGGACGTGTGACGTCACCTCTAGGGGGTGGGGGTGTGGGAGGTGTGTGTGTGTGTATGGTGTGTGTGTGTGTGTGTGTGTGTGTGTGTGTGAGTGTGTGTGAGTGTGTGTGTGTGTGTGTGTGTGTGTGTGTGGTGTGTGGTGTGTGTGTGTGTGTGTGTGTGTGTGTGTGTGTGTGTGTGTGTGTGTGTGAAAATGAGTGGGATAGCTTCGTCACAGGGAAGGAGCGCATGGGGAGAAGGGAGAAATATCACCAGTCTTCAGGAATCCGAAGAATGAGATCTCTAGTAGTGATTTTTGTGTGTGTGGTGAAAGGGTTTCAGTGATGAAAATAGTGTGGTTTCAGTAGAAGCTTCTCTCTCTCACACACACATGCATCACTGTGCTTTAGAGCAAACACATTACATTTTAAAGCACAGGCAAATATGATGTATGCGTCAGAGGTCAATCACACACACATACGCACACACACACACACACACACGCACGCCCGCGCCCCCACCCCACCCCCCGCTCGCGCACACACACGCATCATGTGTCATGTGCATGAGAGTGCAAGGAGGAAAAAAAGCAAGGTATAAAGCCTTGGATGGAATGGGGGGGGGGGGGGGGGGGGGGGGAGAGAGAGAGAGAGAGAGAGAGAGAGAGAGAGGAGAGAGAGAGAGTGATGATCGTAATGATAACGAGGATGCTGATCATCTGTATTTTCATGCAAAACAGACAAGTGATTGGCATACTGGTCGTTTTATTGATCACATGAGTGTGCACACGCAGGCAGGTCACATGCATTTGCTATCAGTCTGTCATCTTTTTTCTTTTTCTTTTCCTCTACTCCCTGGTGAGTTACTGAGGCACTGGCACTGAAGAGCACTTCGCCAGATTCCTCAACAGGGCTTACCTTAGTTGCTGATTTCCCTGTCCATCTGGTTTTTTGTTGTGTGTTTTGTTTTGTTTTTGGTGGTGGTGGTGGTGGTGGTGGTGGGGCGGGGTAGGTTTGTATGTGTGTGTACGGGAGAGAGGGTGTGGTGTGGAGGAAGAGGGATGGAGCGTGTGCCTGTTGTGTTGTGTGTGTGTGTGTTTGTGTGTGTGTGTGTGTGTGTGTGTGTGTGTGTGTGTGTGTGTGTGTGTGTGTGTGTGTGCTGTCTACTAGTCTCATCCTTCGGATGAGACTATAAACCGAGGCCCCGTGTGCGAACGCATGCAGAACATCTTGCGCACACGTTAAATCCTGTTCCGCTTTTCGAAAGAGTAGGCCATCGTGTGGCGGTGGGAACAGATGACAAAATTTACAACAACGCATACACACGGGGACTGGATGTAAAAAAGCACATGAGTGCTTATTCCATTATCCTCGATATAAAAAAAAAAAGTAAAGTAAATACATTTTTTTTTAAACGTCTTCTAAGGTGTTGCCAGCTCACTTTTTGTGTGTTTCCGTATTTGTTACTGATTTAAAAAAAAAAAAAAAAGCAATAAAACCAAACAAAAGTATCCAGTACACTATGCCCACGTACAACATTGAAGACATTCTAGTATTCTGGAGCTGTAGGTCCAGCAAAGCACCCTGGTAAGCGCGCGCGCGCGCGCGCACACACACACACACACACACACACGCACACACACACAGTGTCACACCAGAAAGAGAGAGCACTGGTAATTGAGGAAACCTGGCAGGACTCTCGTCTGCGGTGACTACCTAACACAATCTGACTTCAGAATGAAAGAGCACCAAAGTTCATTAACTGCGGCCTGCAGGGTGACTGGACCTCTCTCTCTCTCTTCTCTCTCTCTCTCTGTCTGTCTGTCTGTCTGTCTGTATCTGTCTGTCTCTATGTCTGTCTGTGTCTGCCTGTCTGCCTGTCTCTCTGTGTGTGTGTCTGTCTATATGTATGTATGTCTTGTCTGTCTGTCTCCGAATGTCTCCCTCTCTCTAGTCTGTGTTCCTCTCTCTCTCTCTTTTCTATCTCTCTCTGTCACGCCTCTGCCTCTCTGTTTGTCACGTCTCTGACTGTCTGTCTGTCTGTCTCTCTGTGCATGGTCTCTGTCTGTCTGTCCGGTCTTTCTGTTTGTCTGTTCCTCTCTTGTGTCTCTGTCTTTCTCTGCTTTTCTGTCACTGTCTGTCTCTGTCTGTCTCTCCTTGTCCGTCTGTCACGCTGTCTGTCTGTCTGTCTGTCTGTCTTCTCTCTGTCTTTCCGTTTGTCTCTCTGTCTCTCTTAATCTCTCTTCAATGTCTGTTTTCGCCTCTGTAACTTTCTCTGTCTCTCTCCCTCATCCCTCTCTCTTTCTCTCCCTCCGTTATCTCTCTATCTTTTTCCTCCTCTGTCTCTACCTATTTTTTCTGTCCCTTTCTCCTTTTTCCCCCTCCTTGTCCCCCCCCCCCTCCCCATCTCTCTCTCTTTCTCTCTCCTTCTGTCTGTCTATCCCTGTCTTCCTCTCCCCTCTCTATCTCTCTCTGAATTGTCTACAAAGTCCGTATTGATCGAAACCCTTTCAGTTTCATTACATTCTCCCCCTCCCCCTTTACCTCTCAAGAACTTACATTTACAAAGAAGCACGTACACGAGCGCGTGGGTGGGTGTGATACGTGTTACTCTAGACGTATGCATAATTATACACACACCACACCACACCACACCACACCACACAGAAACAGGCTGAAATAGCTTCGACAAGCAAGCAAACGCGTAAACATACGTACACACGGACACACAGACACTCACTCACTCACACACACACGCGCACGTACATACATACACGCACGCACGCATGCACACACACACACGCACGCACGCACGCACGTACATACACTCACACACGCACGCACACACGTACATACACACACACGCACGCACACACACACACACACCAAGTTAAGTAAGACTGATATGTTTCTCTTTTAAACATTTTTTTACCTGACATAATATGTATAAGGCATTTTAGTTATTGATTATTGTATGTATGTATGTATGTATGTATGTATGTATGTATGTTGTATGTATGTATGTGTATATATATATATATATATATATATATATATATGTGTGTGTGTGTGTGTGTGTGTGTGTGTGTGTGTGTGTGTGTGTGTGTGTGTGTGTGTGTGTGTGTGTGTGTGTTGTGTGTGTGTGTGTATTATTAGTGTGTGGTGTGGTGGTTGCAGTCACACAGATCACCACAGTCATAGGTAATTACAACAAAAAACAGAACAAACAAGCCAAAATCAATAAAACAAACGAACGGGAAAACAAACAAACAAACAAACAGACAAGTAAACAAAAAAACAACCCTCCAACAATTAATGAAACTCAAAACCTATATTTTATGTATTCCTCTACCTCCACCATCCTCCTCTCCTCTCAACTCTCCCCCCCCCCCCCCTCATCCTCCCCGCAGCAACCCCCATCCTTTCCCAATCCCCCCCTATCCTTTCCTCTCACCGCCCCCCCCAATCCCCACCATGCATCTACACCATAAACTTAAAATGCCAACGGTTGATTGGTGGAAAATCGGGTGCCACGTGACAAGCGAGCTAGTCTCTTCCTGCTTCTGTTACTGCCGAGCTGTGCGTGGGCCAACATTATGATAATTATTGCCAAGCGCAAAAATAATTAATAAGATTAGGTAGAGATGATGTTAATGGGTGATGAAATGTCAAAACGATAATTAAAAATTCTGTCAGCCCAAGGGTGGAGCCTGGAAGGTGTAAGAGATGAAAGAGAATGGGGGGAAGTTAGCTGGACCTTGACATGCGGGGAAGGGCATCTGAGGTTGTCGAAAGGCTGTTCTGATAAGCCAGGTGGATCAAGTTGAGAACGTCAGTGTCTGGGTCTGAAGACCACGGGCTTGAGTCCTTCACAGCTGCCTTGAATATTATTTTTTGTAG
Organism: Rapana venosa; assembly: GCA_028751875.1. Taxonomy (NCBI): domain Eukaryota; kingdom Metazoa; phylum Mollusca; class Gastropoda; order Neogastropoda; family Muricidae; genus Rapana; species Rapana venosa. Next base: position 19,318,954 of record CM054152.1, on the reverse strand, counting down.
TGGTTGTTATTGCTGCTGCTGCTGTCTTGTTGTTTCTGCTGTGTTTATCATCATGGTTTTGTCATCGTCAACCTCGCCGCTGCAGCCGTCGTCATCATCATCTGTGTGTGTGTGTGTGTGTGTGTGATTCACATGTTTCTTCTCCCACCCCCCCACACACACCCTAAGAGTATGTATCCAACATATTTACTATTGATTAGTGTTTTTATCTTCCATCATCTTTTCATTCGGCATCATCTATCTACAGGCGACGACGACGACGACGATGATGATGATGATGATCCTCCTCCTCATCATCATCAAGTCATAGCCATCATCATCATCATCATCGTCATTAGTCATTAATGTGAGGCTGTTAACTTACTCCGGGCTATAGATGTAAGGAAAGGAGGATGAATCAATGCTGTCTGTCGCAGGGGGCCATGTAGAGTCCCTGAGGCTGGATAGACAGCTCTGGAGGCTTCATCGTCAGTGGCGTTTTACACTGCGCCGTGTCCATCTTCCTCAAGGTCAAAGGGACAGAGAAGTTAAGGCTGAAGGCCAAAAGGAAAGAAAGAGGCGGCCAATGTCCTCCGCGTCCTCACCTGTCTGTCTGTCTCTCTCTCTGTCTGTCTGTTTGTCTGTGTCTCTGTATCTGTGTCTGTCAGAATCTCTCTCTCTCTCTCTCTCTCTCTTTTCTCTCTCTCTCTCTCTCTCTCTCTCTGTCTCTCTGTTTGTGTCTCTGTATCTGTGTCTGTCAGAATCTCTCTCTGTCTCTGTCTCTGTCTGTCTGTCTGTCTCTCTCTCTCTCTCTCTCTCTCTCTCTCTCTGTCTCTCTGTCTGTGTCTCTGTATCTGTGTCTGTCAGAATCTCTCTCTGTGTGTCTCTGTCTTTCTGTGTCTCTGTCTTTGTGTCTGCCAGTATGTCTGTCTCTGTCTCTGTCTCTCTCTTTGTCACTGTGTCTGTCTCTCTGTCTTTGTCTCTGCCTGTCTCTCTGTCAGGCTGGATCTCTGTCTCTGTCTCTGTCTGTCTGCCTGTCTCTGTCTTTGTGTCTGTCTCTGTCAGGCTGGATGCCTCAGTCTGTCTGTCTGCCTGTCTGTCTGTCTCTCTGTCTATCTGTGTCTGTCAGATTGGCTCTCTGTTTGTCTCTCTGTCTATTTGTGTCTGTCAGACTGGCTCTCTGTCTGTCTGCCTGTCTGTCTGTCTCTGTCTGTCTGTCTGTCTGTCTGTCTCTGTGGCTGGCTCACTGGCTCGTGCTTGTGTGCGCATGTGTGTGTGTGAAAGATCTCTGGTGGCAAGTGTGCCTGAGTGTATGTTTGCGCAGTTCGCTTTTCACCCTAAACGAAATGAGAAGAGAATGGGTTAACGAAGGTTAACTGAGGAAAACGTTTTAAAGCCTGCAGACAAGTTTATAGTCCTGGGCTGGTGGTGGTGGTGGTGGTGGTGGGTTAGGGGGAAGGAGGGAGGGGGGGGGGGAGGAGGAAGGAGATTATAGTCTGCAGATAAATTTAAGCCCAGAATTGTATATTTCAGCAAAACGTTTGCTAGTATGCTGTTAACAAATATACAAACAACCCCTTCAAGAAAAGAAATTGTCATCACCAAATTAACGATGTATTACTATCCAGCGAAATTTCCATCATATTTACGATGTATAACTGTCCAGTGAAATTGTCACCAAATTAACGATGAATAACTGTCCAGTGAAATTGTCACTAAATTTACGATCTATAACTGTCCAGTGAAATTGTCATCAAATGTACGATGTATAACTGTCCAGTGAAATTGTCACCAAACGTACGATGAATAACTGTCCAGTGAAATTGTCACCAAATTTACGTTGTATAACTGTCCAGTGAAATTGTCATCAAAATTTACGATGTATAACTGTCCAGTAATATATCCACCAAAATATATATAACTGCAATGCAGAAGAATCAGACATCCTACACCTCCACCTATCCCGTAGTCTTGTATAATTATAGACCGTGGGGGCACCACTGAAGAGCTTTACAACCAGCTTCCTCCACACCCACGCGGTACCTCTGCTTTCCCTAGCAAATCGTTTCCAAGTCAAGGCCAGTCCAGTCTCTCTGATGTAGACTTAACCTGCACTTATTAAAAGCTTGGTGTGCATGTTTACTCATGTCAGTGATGCCATTTCTAAAAAGAAAAACGACGAGAAGAGAAAGTGGAGTGCTGTGGGGGACTCTTGGCTTGCATGCGCTTTGATTTGTCTTTGCAAGATATAGCGCTATATAAGTTCCATTTATTGTTATTATTTCAAAAAAATATATTTTAAAATATTTTTTTAATTAAAAAAAATTATTATTAGGCTACATGGTGGTGAGTTTTGCTGTTTGTCGGTACCCAGTCGGTCACGAGTTGTCTGAGGTCTGCGCCAGAGTCACGATGAGTTGGCAGTGAGGCAGCCTACGCCTGTTGTGACTAGGCCGGCCAGTGTGAGAAAAGGCTTTAGTTGTTGTATTGTACTGTTCTGTGCTGTGTTGTATTGTATTGTACCATATTATTGATTGTATCGTGTGCATGTATGGTGTTATTTGTATTGTACCGTATTATTTGTATTGTATTGTATTATTTGTATGGTTTGTTTTGTATTGTGTTGTGTTGTGTGATATTATTTGTATTTCATTGTAAATTTTATATTGTATTGATTGAAAAGTTTGGATTTTTTTGTATTGCATTGGTTAATTTGTTTTGTTTTGTTTTTTTGTCTTGTAAAGTTTGTTTGTTTAATATGTCGTGAAGTGTATTGTATCCCGCTTTTAAAATTCACGGCATTTTCTCTGCGTGAAATTCGGGCTCCCCGTGTATGTATGTATGTATGTATGTATGTATGTTGTTGAGATGTTGATTTTTAATTAGTATGTATGTTGTATGTATGTTGTATGTTGTTGTATGTTTGATGTATGTTTGTTGTCTGTTGTTGTCTGTTTGTATGTTTTTGGTTTTTTTTATGTATATTTTGTATGTATGTTTAGTTGTATTTTTTGTATGAGTATGTATGTATGTATGATGCTTTGTATGTCGTAGTATGTACGTTTAGATTACATATTAAAATATAAAAATTTGTAGCGCTTACAATCACAGCAAAAACAGCATATCATAGAAAGACTTCGAAGGAAAAAACCCTCCTATCTTTAGTACAGCCTTTGATTCCCCAGGTAATTTCAGACATGGGAGCTTCAAATTCGGGGACTGATGGTGTAAAACAGTATCATGATAGAAGGGTCGTACATTCCACAGGCTTCTGCTCACGATCACAAACAGCCTTACACTGAGGAAAGATCAAAGAGTGTTGTAAATAATACCGTGTCTTTGATATAAGTATATTGATCGAACTTTGCTGAGATGTGGGAAGTATGCTTTAGTAGAGGATAGATATAAAACAGCTCTCGCTTGTCCTTTCGACTTTGAGCAGATATAAACTCTGCGGATAAAAAGTTTGTGGGGTTTTTTGTTGGTGCCAGTGGGGCTTAAAGTTCCCACGGTAAAGGGAAAGGCAAGTGTTAGGCCTAGTTTAGAACCGCCCTTACCCTGTTCAGCAGTTGTAAAGCCTTAACTGGGTTGCTTGCCGCATCAGCGAGTATGTATGTTGTACGCAGACGATGTTTTCCGGGTCAGTGACTGTGTGTGTGTGTCCATCATTCTTTAGCAGGTAATAAGGGATGGGTCAGTCAGTGTGGGCGTGTGGGTATGCACGCTTGAAAAATCCAGTAAACTTTCTGAGGATGAAGAGAAGGAAGAAGAAACATAACTTTTTTAAAAACTGAACTTCCGTGTTGCCATAATATAATTCTCGCAAGCAATGGGGAAGTATACACCCCCAAAGCAGCAACAACATACGAACAATAACAAAAACAAACTTATATAAAACCCCACCAAAAACAAACCCACACAACCCCCCCCCCCCCCCCCCCCCCCCCCCACCCCCCCCCAACACCACACACACAAAACTACAAAACCCCAACTCCAAAACAAACACCACTACCACCACCACCACCACTAACACCACTAACACCACCACCACCACCACCACCACCACAACAACAACAAACAACACACACACACACACACACACACACACACCCCACACACACACACACACACAATTTGTCTAATATCACGTAATGTGGAAAGACGTTAAATTAAAGAAGAACACACGTTTGTGTGTTATCCAAGATGGCGTCACATCCAGTGGGATTTTTCGTAATACGGCACTCCACATTAATACCACATGGAAAATACTTCACCAACAGCACATCATACAACCTGATCGCAAAGTAGCAGAAACACTCCTTTCTCTATCATCCATACCACCGGTCAATCCCTGGCCCACTCCTCTGCAAAAAGGATGCATCAGTTAGTTTGAACATGTGCCCAGGCTGCTATGCTTGTCCTTGTACACAGGGCCTCGATTTACGGCCATACGAGTCTCATCCAAAGGATTTGTTGGGGGAATGGAGCCAGAATCAATGTCAACTCCCTCGTAAAATTACCTAGACTGGACAGCTCAATCCTTTACTGTAGAAAGCTGGGGTGTTGTGTCCTAAAGAAGTTGAAGTCGTAAAGTGGACAGACTCCGCAGAGGTCATCGCTTCTCCCTGGGTCTGGTAACTTCCTGTGGAAACTTACCTTCTTCTTTTCGTGACTAGGTGGGCTGCTAATGCACAGACTGGAAATCGCTAGACAAACGATTCAAAATCTGACATCTCCGAAGCTGGAATGCGGCTATCTTCATGGTGGGCAAAAATCGGTTGCATAAGTAAAATCTCACCATTGGCGAACCTCAGAGCTCTAGCCGAGGAACGAAAAAGAAAAAATCGGATAATTTCCTTTTGTCTTTGTGAGTGTGAGAATCGGGTACAGCGACACATTTTCCCTGGGAGAAAGTCAGGTAGTACTCGCTTTACATTGGCAGTCTCGGCTGAGATTTTATTGATGCAACATCTTATTATTGCTATCACTTTGGGTCGTGATTTCATGCGTGTTAATGTAAAAACCATGTGGTAATCAGTCTAAAAAATATTATCCAGTGACGTTTGGACATTGTTCGTGCAGTTATAGGCCTTACTTTATCCAGTTAACGACAAGAACACTGTTTACGGACACCACACCTGTCTGTGTCTGTCCTGTTCTCCCACGAAGAGAAAAAATATAAGAAAAAACGCAAACAAACAAAAAACCCACGAAACCCGCCTCCCCACAATAGTCTCACAAAACTGAAGAGATACCCATAAACGTTCTCCTTCCCATAGCCCTCGCCTGTCACTTTTGAGTTTATCTCCCTTATTACCGCTCTCTAGTGAGACACTTTACATTCATCCATTTTATCCCATTTTCCAGAAGGGGGAGGAGTGGGAACACAGAGAAAGAGAGAGAGAGAGAGGGGGGGGGGGGGGGTAAGGAGAAGGTGGGAAGAGAAGGTGGAGAGAGATAGATTTATTTTTATTTTATCTTATTCTTGTATTTCGAGGATAATGGAATAAGCATTCCTGTGCCTTTTATAAAAAAAAATCCAGTCCTGTGTGTATACAGTTTTGTAAATTTTGTCATCCGTTCCCACCGGCACACAATGGCCTACTCTTCCAAAAAGCGGAACGGGTTTTAACGTGTGCGCAAGATGTCCTGTGTGCGCGAGACAGAGAGAGAGAGAGAGAGAGAGAGAGAGAGAGAGAGACAATGACAAATGACAAATGACAAATTCTTTTATTTTGAGGATAATGAATAAGCACCCATGTGCTTTTTTACATCCAGTCCCCGCCCTTAAGGATATATATGATAATAAAATAAAATAAAGCCCATAGCAATACACTTACACAGCTTACGGAAAAAATATCTACACAAAAATCCCCACAAAAATCACCGGAGGAGAGAGAGAGAGAGAGAGAGAGAGAGGAGGAGAGATGAGAGAAGAGAGAGAGAGAGAGAGGAGAGAGAGAGAGAGAGAGAGAAAAGTAGCAACAAGTAAGAAAGAAAGCAGAACAGTAAACACAGAAACAACCGAAAAAATAGCAAGAACCAAGAGCAAAAACAAAACGGCAACAACAAGGGGAGAGGGAACAACCGAATAGTCCCCCCTCAAAAAAGCAACAACAACCCCAAACCCAAACCAAAACAGAACCAAACAAAGCAAGACCTCTATAAAATAAAGGAGAACAAACCACGTAAATAGTTTCGTTTTGGCTAACAGAAAGAAACGTCAAAAGTTCTTTGTGCTTTTATGGGAGGCAACAGCAATAGTAAACTACATGAAACAAATATTGTAGAAGCTATTTGCATCCCCATGCACACGTACACACACACACACACACACACACACACACACACACACACACACACATACCCACACACGCGCGCGCGCGCGCGCGCACTCACACCATGTATCAATGTCAACATAAAATCTTTATGAATATCATGTATAGTCATAGAGAAGGACATCTGCATTTTGGAATTAGCTATACATAATTGGTACCTCAAAACAAGATAACAAAATAAAACATTCACTGAATCTCAAATACAGTCAATTTAGGGAGTAGAACTGAAATATTAAATCTGAATAAAGCATTCAACGGGATACTAATTGTAAATACGACGATTAAATCTATAAGCAAATAAGTAAAGGAAGAGAGAGAGAGAGAGAGAGAGAGAGGAGAGAGAGAGAGAGGAGAGAGAGAGATTGAGAGAGGGGGAGAGAGAGAGAGAGAGAGAGAGAGAGAGAGAGCACAGTGCATTTTAAATCCATATGATATTGAATATAGTTTTCAATTCATCAACAATATCACCATTATAACTCACTGTGATTAACATTGTACATGTTAAGATCGTCCTAGAGTCATTATAAAGAAGTAGGATAGTGGAAAAATCATTTTTAGAAGTCATTTTTCAATAACACAATAGCATATACAAGTAAAACACTCACACTTAAACAGAGAGAGAGAGAGGTGGGGGATGGGGAGAGAGAGAGAGGGGGGATAATTTGGTATAATGCAAGGGAGGATATATTTACTTTGTTTCCAACAGATCATATGTGGATTTTTATATTTTTATTTTTGATGCATCAAGTGGAGAGGAGAGAGAGAGAAGAGGGGAGAGAGAGAGAGAGAGAGAGAGAGGGGAGGAAGAGAGGAGAGGGGAGGAGAGAGAGTGATTAAATCACACTTTTTAATACTAGTTCCACATTCACTTCCTAACAGGTTATATAAAACATTTTTTAAACCCATTTACATCGGTTGCCCCTTTTTGCCATTTTCTGCTCGAGTGAAGCTGAAATGTATGTGTTTTACTGTATTTCAAAGGAGCTGTCTACTGAACGCAATAGTAAATTTTAATTGGTAAAACCAGAAACGAAAGCGGTCATAAAGTATGACTCACGATCAATACATATTCGCCGTTCTGAGTTTACATCGACCATTATTAGGCAGGATTCAATACAACAGCAGAGGGCGGGATAGCCTAGTGGTTAGAGCGTTGCGTTCGCCAATAAACAGACCTGGGTGGAACCCGGGTTCGAACCTCCTCCAGGACGCCTGTTCAAGGGGATCTCCCTCCCCCCCCCCCCCCCCCCCCCCCCCCCCCCCCCCCCCCCCCCCCCCCCACTCCTAGAGTTATATCGATGCTGACTCCACTCCACCCCACAAAAGTCCATCGGATGAGACTATAAACCCAGGCCCCGTGTGAAAGAAAACCTACGCAGAACATCTTGTGCCAGCGTTAAAACCTGTCGTACCTTTTGGAAGAGTAGGCCATTCGTGCTGGTAAGAAGGGATGAGATTTTGTTTTTTTTAAAATGCATGCATACTGGTGTTGTGTTTGGACATCATCCCCGAAGTCGAAATGCGGCTACCTTGATGGTGGGTAAGAACGACGGAAGGTGGCAGGATGGTTAAGACGTTCGCCTGCCAACAAGTTAACCGTGAGGTTCTGGGTTCGATTCCCACCCTCGCCCTTTCTTCCCACTTTGACAAAAAAAAATCGAACTGAATGTCAAAGTCTTTCGGATGAGACTATAAACCGAGGCCCCGTGTTCGAACGCATGCAGAACATCTTGCGCGCACGTTAAATCCTGTCCCGCTTTTCGGAAGAGTAGGCCATTGTGTGCCGGTGGAAACAGATGACAAAATTTACAAAATCGCATACACACGGGGACTGGATGTAAAAAAGCACATGAGTGCTTATCCATTATCCTCGATATAAAAGAATAAAAGATTAGATAAACGGTCACATACACAAAAATCTCACTATTGGTAAACCTGGGAACTGTAGCCGAGGAATGGGAGAAAAAAACAACCAACCAAAGAAAAAAAACAAAAAACAAGCAAGTAAAACAAACAAAAAAAAAAATTTGGCAAACAAACAACCCCCCACCCCCACCAACAACAACAGAAACTGGGCAAAAACGTTCACTGTCCAATTACGCTCACGCTGACACTGAAATAGTCGTAGGTTTCGCTTACGTCAGTGTCTTATCCATTTTTAGCCGCGGCAAAGGTCATATGCCGTCTAATCCGGAAGTGTATGAAATAGGGCGTATGAAATCTAAAATGTCGTCTGCCCTGATATACAGAGATGAATTAAAAGGTTACAGACGTCATATTAAAAAGGCCACGTGGTTCAAAACATTGCTTAATTCAGATTTCTGGGACATGTTATTTCTGTTTAAATATGCGGGCGATGAAGATTTGCATTTTATTAGGTTATTCCTCGGTCTCCTCCCCCCCCCCCCCCCCCCCAATTTCTTTGTGCCGTTGCTTCCACCTCCCTGATGGAACAATCAAAGACATTTTTTTTTTCGTTTTTTTCCCGTTCATTTCTCGGCCTGAGCTCTGAGTTTCACCACTGGGTAGATTTTTGCGTTTTTGCCCTCCATTAAGGTAGCCGCATTTCGACTTGGAGATATAGACAAAATAGACCCTCTTTAGTTTTTATCCCCCATTCCAACTGTCTCCCTCTCACGTTTTTTTTTTCTATTCAGCACCATCATTTATCTCATCAATTCTGTCTTCTAAAAGGGTCATGCTTGTCTTCTTTTCGGATGAGGGTATCATAATGCCCCAGCGTTTGCGATCTTCACGTAGCTTGTGGATTGGATGCTGACTCTAGTTAACATCACCCATACCATCGGCCATGACTTTAATACGGGAAGATGAGGGGGTTTGTGTGTGTGTGTGTTTTTGTGTGGGGGGTGTGTGTTCGTGTGTGTGTGGGGTTTTGGTGTGTGTGTGTGTGTGTGTGTTTTTTGTGTGGTGTGTGTGTGTTGTTGTCTTGGGATTTTCCCGTTTTTTAAACTTCAGTGATATTAGACAGAAAGAAAAAAAATATATATAAAAGGGGGTGTATAAAACAATGGGGGTTGGTTTTGTGGCCCCTTATTTAAAAATTTTGCGAGGGGGAAAAAGTAGTTAATCTTGAAAAAAACCCGTGCAAGCGAAAGATAAATAAAAAATTTTTTTAAAACACCCACAGAAAAAAAAACAAAAAAAAGGTTTAAACGAAAAATGAAATTTTAAAAACAAATGCCCCTATAGGCCCTTGAGGGGCCTTTTTGCAATATCAAATGCCTTTTTCCCAAATTAAATTGAATATGCTTCAAAGGGGAGTTTTCAAAAAATTTTTGGGGGAAAAAGCTTTCGTATTCTTACATTCAAAAATTTTTATGAGTTTTTAAGAAATTTTCTACAACTTTACATTTACTGTTTCACTAAATTTTGGGGTACGAATGCTTTAATTTTTTATTCTATAAAAAAACTATTCACTCTTCTTGTGTGGAAAAATTTTTGAACAAGCCTTAAAATTTTGGCTCAGGGGACTTGCTTTTATCATTTTTGAGACAGATTTTTTTGAAATCTCCCCTTTTAGGTTATACGTTTTTTGGCCCTTTTTTCCAGGGAGGTTTGTTCTAAAAAGTGTCCCCTTTGTAATGAAAAAAGGTACTTGCAATGTTGCTGTTCCCGTTCAGGCTTTGTTTCCCTTTTTTAGCCCTCACGGCCCAAACCCCTTTTTGGAAAGAACCCACTTTTGTAAAGGGGGCCACCCAACAAAAGTGCGCTTCCCCCTTTTTAAGGGTTTAAAAGGTTTTATGACATGTTTAATCTCAAATTTGCAATGTTTAAAGGTTTTCTTGTCCCCCAAGGGATTTTAAAGCTTTCAATCCGACTTAGAATAAACACAAAAAAAGGGTTTTGAAATATACACAATGGCAAATCAAGAACAAAATTTAAGCCTTTTAAGACTCCCTACAAATTCCCCGGGGAAAAAAAACGAATAAATGTTTCCAAAACATAGAAGGATTTTTTCTTTTTTAAAGGGTGGTATAAAAAAAGCAAAACCCTGTTTTTTTGATTTATCCAACGTGATCCTCTTTTAAAATTTGTAATGATAAAAAATACTTATGAGGGAATGTGGGTGGGAACATCAAAAAACCCCCATAATGTTCAAAATTTCATTCTTTTTTGCATTAGTTTACCTCTAGGGTGAATATGCTCTATTCTCTCCCACATGGGCAAGGAATTTTGGCCTCTGGGTTTGGCCCCAATTCTGTGTTGGTTGACATTAGAATTTTCCACTAGATCAACACATATGTTTTAAGGGGCCTTAAAAAGTTATATTTTTGTCTTTTGGGAAACGGGTAGTTCAATTTTACTTTTACTTCCTAAAAATTTGAAATTACAGTTTTTCTTTTTTCAAAGAAAAATTTTTGCACATGCCAGTTGAGGGGTAATAAAAAGGGAAATTGTCCCAATTCATTGTACTTCCCAGAGCTGAGGGTTTTTGAGGGGGAACCCCAAGTGAAACCGGGAAAGCTTTGCAGTTTCACTTTGGGTAGTTTTTTAAAAAAATTTTTTTGGGAGAGCTGAAAAAGATTTCTTGCCCCGTATGTTAATTTCGAACAAACAAGAGATTAGCTAAACTTTTTTAGTTTGGAATATGTCTTTTTCCCAAACTTTTTTACTAATTTCTTCAGTAAGTTTTTGCACTTTCTTGCCTTTGTTAATAAGGTGCTAAATATTTGTATTCCAAGGTTAGCTTGAAGTTAGAATAAAAACCTAAAAACCCCTTTTTAATTTGTATTTTTGTATTCAATTTTTTCAGCCCCCAATTTTAAAATTTTTGTAGTTCCTCCGGATTACTCCCATTTTTAAAAAAAGCACAACAGATTTTTCGGTGGACAAAGAAAATTCCATTTTTAACCCTTATATTTGCCCGTTGTTATCAACCCTGGCTTTGATATCCCTTTTTTAAATTTTAATTTTAACGCCTTTTGGGGGTTTTTACTTTTCCCATAGAAAACCCCAACCACATGCAATATCATCCGCTTATTGTACTAAGATGATACCCCTTTGATAAATTCTTTTGGGAGATCATGCAGCAAGTATTAAATAGGATGGGGAGCTACACGAACCTTGGAGTCCCAAAGAAGCAAATCAAAAACCTTGAATATAAATTTAGCCACTCAAACTTGAATTTTTCTGTCTGCAAAAAAACTTTGGGATATAAAAATACCAAGTGCCCAAAAACCCCATATTCTTTGGTTTCCCTAATAATTTAGAATGCCAAAATTTGGGTCATTGCCTTTCAAAATTATCAAAAAATTTTGAAAGAACATTCTTTTTTCTTGAAACTGCATTTTTATTTGTGTTGATATTTTTAACCAAATTACAGGGGCAGATTTTTTTTTTTTTTGAAAACCTGCTGTTTGACGGGGATTATTTTTTTTTTTATGGCAAAAAATACATCACCCCTTTTTGGAAAAATTTTTCCCCCATTAGTTTTGCCGGGTGTGAGGGGTAAAAAGAAATTTGGGTCGGTAGCTGGTTTTTTGGCCCAGATTTAGGTTTTTTCCCTGTTTAAATGGAATAAACAATGGCCCCTTTTAAATTTTAAACTGGCTCCCTCCCTCGATCCAACTTTTATTGGGGTTTTGGGGGAGTAGATAAATGAAATTTGTTGGAAAAGTGTTTAAATTTTTCTTAGAAATTGCTTTCTGACCCAACAACTTTTTCTTGTTAGAAAGGGATATTTAATGCATTTTACTTGGGAAAGTAAAATTTGGAGAAATTAATGCACGAACCTTGTCAGAGACTGGGCCCGAAACTTTTCCTTTTTTTACTTTTTTTAAATCTGTTCTTTTATTCCTGCTTTTGGGTGACAACCCTTAAAGAGATTGTTTTCAGAAAAAATGCCCTGAAAAAGGCCTCTGCTTTTTTCTATGTTTAGGGTTTTTTTCCCTTTATTACCCAAATTTGGCACTGGACAAGTTGGTAAACTAAAACCTTTTTTCATTTCAGGGTTTTTTTCCCAAAAATTTTTTTTAAGGGTTCTTTATGATTTAAAATTTTTCAGGGGTACAAAAAAAGCCCAAAAAATTCCCTTAGCCTAGCTACAACTGGGTTTCGAAATTTTTTGCTTGTTTCTGTTTTCCCTTTATTTTCTGACTTTTTAAATCTTTTAAATAAATTTTATCCAATAAGCTTTTGTTTTTTACTGTTTCCCCTCACATGCTGGTGCCCCACCAGATTTTTTCCCAATGTTTATTTTTTTTTTTTGGGTATTTTTTTTGGGGAAAAGAAAATTTGGCAGCATTTTTTAATTGTCTAAATTTAAAAAGGGGAATAAAAATGGTCTATTTTTGGCAGTGTAAAAGCTGCGGGTGGTGTAAGTTTCAAGGATGCTTTCAAACTTTTTTCCCGTCTGCCCTTTTTTTTAATTAAATTTTGGAATTTTGTCTTCCTGGGTGTCAAAAAGGAAGCTGTTAGTCCCCTAAGCGGTTTTAATTTAAAAGGCAGGTGATCACCCGCCAAGGGTTTTCTTTTTGCGTTGACCACTCACTTTTGGAGCTAATGCAGGAAAATAAAGCGATAAAATCTTTAAAGGGTTTATGCTCTGGATTGCAAAGGGGCGGGGATTTTTTAGTAAAAACTGCCATCATTTTGTAAGTACAGGGAGGGAAACAACTATTGTTTTCACAAAAGGGTTATGGATATTTTTTTTTACAGTCTTTAAACCCAAAAAGGAACTTTTGCATTAAAATTTTTGCATAAACCTTTTTCATTATCTTTAAGGTTGGGAACCTTCTGGTTCAAACATTAGGTCCCCAGGGAGGTTAAAAAAAAGGTTTCAGTTTTTTATTTAAAAAATTTCCCCCAAAAATTTTCGCGTGTGCACTTATGTATTTCTAGGGCCTGGGGTTTGGCAAAATGGTGAGGGGCATTTTTTCTGTAATCCACCCCTTCTTCAATGATATAGCTGCACTGATTTTGGGAGCAGCATCCCCCTGTTTTATGGACGGTGGATAATATAACCAGGGACTTAGGTTTGTTTTGGGTTTCTGGTTACTTTTAGGGAATTTTAAAACAAGGCAGGTTTTAAATTTTTGGAAAAGATGTTGGATTTGATAATGTAAATTTAAAGTGGGGAAAAAGATCTAGCGTTTCCCCCTGCATTAGTTTCAATTTGTTGGACTTTTTTAAACTAGATCGGGGGAGGCATTTTTTAAAATTCGGGATTAATTTTTGAAAAAAACCCAAAAAAAAAAGGTTAAAAAAACCCCAACAAAACAACTCTAAAAATGCAAAAAAAAAAAAACATTAAACAAAAATTTAAAAATTTTAAATTATGTGACCCAAAATTTTTTGGCTCTATGCGAAAGATAAAAACTGCACACTGATCAAGTTAAAAAACTTGATTTTTTGTGGATATGAGTAAATACTAAACCAAAACCCCAGCTAAGCTATTGCTCTTTCCCAAGGGGGGGTGTACAAACTAACCCGTCCAGTTTTTCAGCCATCAAAGTATTTTTTTGTCCCCTGCTGCCCCCACCAAGGGGAAATGGTTCACTTTGGGATGGAAAGGGGCCAAATGGGTGGAGGGGTGGCTGTAGCTGGTAATTTTCAGGGGACATAGGTTTGGGTCGGGTGAATGGGGAAACATTTTTTTTTGTAAAAACCCCCCGCCCTTGGTTTCCCCTTTGGGGTTTCCCCGACAGGGCATGCACATGCCTGCCCCTGTTTTTTGGGGAAGGAAAACCCGGCCCCTGGGGTTCCGTTTCAGGGAGTCTTTGGGAAAAGGTTTTTAAATGAGGGCTTTTTTGTTGGAATGGGAAAAAAGAAAAGGGAAAATTTTTTAAATGAAAAAAATTTCAGAACAAGTAACCCCATTTTAAAAACATCTGCCTTTATCCTGAAGATTAAAAACTTTTTCGGGTGCAATTTTACTGATGACAATTTTTGGGGATCAGGGAATGAGGTCATCAATTTTTAACATTTTGGAAACCCTTTCTGACTTTGGCCTTTTTTGGATCGGGGGTTTTCAACATTTACACCACAGGGGATAACGATGCACTGTGGGTTTCCCTTGGGATCAATCTTTTTTCCCAAACCTTTAAATGGGAGATTGGCAATGTCGAAAGTTTTTTAAATTTTTTTTAAAATTTAATCCATTTGGAAAGACCTAGCCGACCCGCTGTGATTCCCCCTAAATTTGAGTCATGAGCTAAAAGCACAGTGGGGAAAACCAGAAGTTTGGTCCTTCCCAAATTAGAAAATTTATTTGACGTCATGCCAATTTTTTTTCCCCCCAAAACCCTCTTTTTACGTAATTGGGTTTTGGCTTCTGGATTTTTGCTTTGGCATTTTTTTTAGTACGGCCTTTTCTGTTTTATTGGGGGGTTTTCTGGGTGATGAGGCCAAAACGTTTTGCCACTTCCCCCGTATGTTGGGGTTTCTGGGAGGGAGGAAGGGAAGGGGTGGTTTAGGTGAAAAAGTCTGTGTTCCCCCCGGTCACCCCTGCTGGGGCCCTTTTTGCAGGCCCTTTTTTTCCCTTTTGGGGGCGGCCCCAGTAGGAAGCTAGAAAAGCCCCCGGGCAGCCCATTTTTTTTAAAAGGTTATCTTAAACAACCCGAGTAATGATTCCCCCCCTTTTTGGGGCTGCCAAGGGGGCTGTCCGCTTTGGGGGATCCGGAAAAGTTTAAATTTTGGGGTCACTGGTTAAACCCTTTTTTGAAATGCTCCTAAAGGTTTTTTGGGTTTTCTGGCTGTTTTGATGTAGGGGGCTCCTTTTCCTTCTTTATAGGCCCCCCTTTCATTTTTCCCCTTTTCAGGTCTCCAAGCAACCCGATGGATCTTTGACTTAGTCCCTTTGGGCTTTTTTGTAAAATCAAAATTGTTTTAGCCCACAGCAAATTTTAGCAGCTGGTTTCTGGCGCCCTGTTGTGACGTCATCCTTTGGGGTTGTGTTTTTTGGGGGTGTGGTTTTGGTGTTTCAAACTGTACACCCACATCATTCTAAAATCGTACTGTCATTCTTTTCCATGGGGTAGGGGGGGGTGGGGGGGGGGTAGGGCAGATCGTTTTTTTCATGTTTCAAAACCCCTGCCCCCACTGCACGAAGTGAACCCCTCTAGCTTAGCTCCCCTCCTGGTTTGGGAAAGGGGGCTGTGGAAAGGGCCGGGACCACTGTCACACTGTCAGCGTCATGCCCTTGTCATACGTCAAAACTCCAAACTCTTCCCCGGTTCAATTTTCGGTTCTCTGCTGTGCTGGGAGCTAAATTTGTGTGTAGATAATGGGGGTTTTTTAACCCAAAAAATTTTTTTTCGAGATTAAAAGGAATTTAAAATCTTATGCGCTTTTTTTAAACACCCGTCCCCCCGGGGGTATGCGGGGGTTTTTAAATTCTTTTCATTTTCCCACTGGCAACCCAAAGACCTACTCTTTTTAAAAACGGGAAAAGGTTTTTTCGGTGCGCAAGATTTTCTGCGTGCGTTTCCCCACGGGGCCTGGGTTTTTAGTCATCCGAAGGATGGGTTTGTGTGTGTGTGTGTGTTTTTTTTGTGTGGGGTGTTGTGTGTGTGTGTTTGTCCGTATGTTGTGTTTGTTGGGGCGGTCCCCCGGGAGAGAGAAAATTTGGGCACAGGGGTTGCTTAATAAAAGCTTTGACAATCTCGCCAAAGGGGTTCACCTTCCTTTACCTTACCTATCCCCCTCCCGGGGGACCCTTTGGGGGGCCCCAAAGAAAATTTTGCAACCACTTCCCCCCACCCCCCCGAGGTCCTCTGCTTTTTCCCTAGCGAATCGTTCCCCTCAAGGGCCCGCCACTCCCCCTGCGTTGGTTTTCCCCTCGTTTTCTCTTCTGCCTTTCTTCCCACCCCCCTCCTTGTACTGTTCCCGAAGGACAGTCCTTGGGGCCCGTCCCGACGTTGGGGTGACGTGCCGTCCCCTGAACGAAAAAAGACATTAATTTCTTTTCTCTCCTCTCTCTCTCTCTCTCTCTCTCTCTCGCTCTCTCTCCCCCCCTCTCCCCCTTCTCTCGCTCCCCTCTCTCCCCCCCCCCTCTCTTCTCTCTCTCTCTCCTCTCTCTCTCCCCCTCTCCCCTTCCCCGGGTTTTTTTCCCCTTTTTTCAAAACAAGAAGGAAGGGTCCTTTTATCAAAACCAAAAGGAAAAGGATCCTTTCCCTCCTTTTAATCAGAGCTGAGGAAAAAGGGAAACCCCCCTTTTTTTCCCCCCCAGCAGAAAATGGGAATTTTCCCTGCTGGGAAAAAAAACTTGGGGGGCCCCCGAAAACAGTTTTGAAAAGTCCGAACAAGAAAAAAACAACCCAAAAATTGGAAAGCGACGAAACAGTTGTGTAGCAAAACCGCAGTATTTAAAAGGTTTTGGGGAGCGTGGGGGAAAAGTCAATTTGCAGCAGGGGAGCGCAGTTTTTTTTAGTAGCGGGACAGTTAAAATTTTCAGCAGTGCTTTGGAAAACCTTGGGCCAGATTGTTTTTTGGGACCCTTTTGAGCCTGTACCATCCTTTTAAAAATTTTGGGAAACAGGAAAAAAAGGCCCCGGAAGCTTAAAAATAAGAAGGGGGCGACAATAATTGAAGATGGGGGGGAAACAGTCCAAAATTTCATTCCCGACGACAATTGATATAGATAGGCAAGGGCAACGGGCAACAGAAGCACTAAATGAACAAAAAGAAAAATTTAAATTTAAATACAGCTTAAAAATCTTCGCGGCTTTGGTTCCAGGTCATGGTAAGAGGGGAAAAAGGAGAGAGAGAGAAGAAAAGGTGGGAGAGAGAGAGAGGGGAAGAGGAGAGAGGAGAGGAGAGAGAGGCAGACAAACAGACAGGGCAGAAGACAGACAGACAGACGGACAAACAGCGACAGAGGGAATACAACAGACCTTACATACTTTCTCTTCTTCTTTATAAAAAAATCATAGCTGACGACGAAAAATAGAAACAGAAAGTAACACACACACACACACACACACACACACACAACACACACACCACACACACACACACACACACACACACACACACACACACACACACACAAACACACACACACACACACACACACACACACACACACACACACACACACACACACACACACACACACACCACACACACACACACACACACACACACACACACACACAACACACACACACACACAACACAACACACACACACAACACACACACACACACACAAACACACACAACACACACACACAACACACACACACACACACACACACACACACACACAACACACACACACACACACACACACACACACACACACACACACAACACACACACACACAACACAACACACACACACACCACACACACACACACACACACACACACAAACAACACACACACACACACACAAGCACACACACACACACACACACAAACACTCACATACACACACACACACTCACACACACACACACATTCACACACACACATACACACACACAACACACACAAACACACACACAACACACAACACCACTCACACACACTCACACACACAACACACACACACACACACACACACACCAACTCACACACACAGCACACACACACACACACAACACAGACACACACACACAGACACACTCACTAAACACACACCACACTCACACACACACACACTACACACACACATATACTATAAATATATATATATATATATATATATACATAATATATATATATATATATATATATATGGGTGGAACGTAGGAACACCATCATCTCTTTGTATTCAGGGGGGCATGTCTGGTGAGCAGCTATGGCCTTGTCTATCTTGCTCAGCAGCTAGCTCAAAGAACCAGCTCGCGCTCCCAGGCTCAGAAACCTGTTCAGATGTGGTGCCAGACAACCTGACCCCTGATGACACTGTCGAGTTCCGTTCAGCAACACCCCCCCCCCCCCCTCTCTCTCTTCTCTCTCTCTCTCTCTCTCTCTCTCTCTCTCTCTCTCTCTCTGTGCGCCCCCTCCCCGCTTCCCCCTCCCCCTCTCCCTAAATCGCAACCTGCTCCCTTCCTGGGAATCGTGACCGTTCTCTGCCCCCTAGAACCGGAACCCTCTCTCCAACCCCTTCCCCCCCCCCACTCTCTCTCTCTCTCCCTCCCTCTCTCTCTCTTGTGCTTTGCCTTGCTTGGTTGTAGTATGTTTTGCTCTCTCTCTCTCTCTCTCTCTCTCTCTCTCTCTCTCTCTCTCTCTCTCTCTCTCTCTCTCTCTCTCTCTCTCTCTCTCTCTCTCTCTCTCTCCAACGGTCTTGGAGAACTATGAAAACACCCAACGATCTTGTCTATGCAGAAACTAATGGCTATCCAATTATTGTGAATTCCATTGTGAGATGTGTTTTGTACTGGATAAAAATATTACGAATGGGATAATCATAGGTTACCCCCAAAAAAGCATATCATATGTTATATAATTTAGATGAAGGGGGGGGGGGGGGGGGGGAATAAATTGGGTATCAAAACTGAGGTTCAAATTAGGTGAGTTAGGATTTGTTTATGTATGGTTCAATCAAGGAGTAGAGGATATAAATGGGTTTATACGAGTACTGCGCACTAGATTGATAGATTGTAGGTGGCAGGAGTGTTCCAGTCATATTCAGGAGAGTGATCGTTTTAGTTTGTATAGGCAGTTTAGTTTATTAGGTAAAATTCGCGTATATTTTTCCATGAACATGGATAGACATCTTAAACATATGACAAAATTTAGATTTGGTGTGTCTGAATTATTTGTGCACAATCTTCGCTATAGACAAAACTGTGATACAGATCTTCTTTGTCCATTATGTAAGGGGTCTGTCTATAACGAAGTTCATTTTGTATTATGTTGTCCTATGTTAAATGATCTTAGAACTCAGTTGATATCGCAAAAATATGTGAGCTGTCCTTCTATGTTTCGACTTTGTATACTTATGTCATCTACTAACGAACGCATTAATAAGCGACTAGCAATTTATTTATATAAAATTTTAAAATTAGAAATAATGTCTGTACTTGAGGCATTATTCTTCTGTTCATAAATGTTTCCTATGCAACATGTTTTGAAATGTTGATTATATACACAACCTCTTCATGAGGGGCCAAGGCCTATAATGAATAAAACTTTCGCATTCTCTCTCTCTCTCTCTCTCTCTCTCTCTCTCTCTCTCTCTCTCTCTCTCTCTTCTGTGCTTTGCCTTGCCTTGCCTTGCCTGGTTGTAGTATGTTTTGATCATTATTTTTCTGTGGGACTCCTTAAAGGAATGCCACCCTTTCTAAAACTTTTGCTCCCCATGGCAAAAGTTTGCATGTAATAATGACGACCATAATAATAATAATGTATGGAATTTATATAGCGCTGAATCTTGTAAAGCAACAAATCAAAGCGCTTTAAAAAAAAAATTACGCGTGTGTATGCGGTTTTAAAAAAATTTGTCATCTGTTCCTACCGGCACACAATGGCCTACTCTTTCGAACAGCGGAACGTGTGCGCAAGATGTTCTCCATGCGTTCGCACACGGGGCCTCGGTTTAGAGTCTCATCTGAATGTCTGCTGGGATGGTGCACGTTTTGACAGACTGACAAAGGTATAAAAGGAGGTAAAGGAGTCCCATAACCTATAAGGTCGTAGGGGAGCGAGGCATCAGAGACCTCACTTCTCTAGGGCCAGCGTATTGAGGGCGGCGCCCATCTCCTTTCCCTCGCTGCTTTACCTTCCCTGACCCTAAAGAGGGCAGGTACCCATTTACAGCTGGGGGAACTGGGGGAACTGTACTGAAGCCAAGGCGTGCAAACGGTCACCCATCCAACTGGTAACCATGCTCGACGCTGCTTAACTTGGCTGGGGGAAAGCGAGTGCTCCGACCACTGAGCTATCCCGTCGCCCTGACTCAAAGAATGATAATGATGATAATTTCTGTTTTTTCCTTCCTGGGCTACTAGTGCTGCAAGGTTTACCAATGGCGACATGTTTGGGTATGTGAGCGTATTTGCCCGCCTTTAAGGTAGCAGTGTTCTGAGTTCGGGGATTTTGTCTTATTGTGACGCCAGTATGCGTGCCAGGGATTTTTGTTTTGTTTGGAATTTTTTGTTGGGGGGGGGGGGGGGGCGTCTGTTCTTACCGACACCAATGACCTGGTGGGTATCCTTCAGTTTCGCAAGAAAATGGAGTTGCGTTCTAGGTGTTTATTCTGGCCTACACTTCTAAAAATCAGCATGGGGTTTATAACGTGTGCGCAAGATGTTCTGCGCGCGTTCGCACACAGGAGTCTCGGTTTATAGTCTCTTCTGGACTGAGGGGAGTGGAATCAGTACTGATGTGAACTCCAGTTGCTGAGTGTGATTTAACCGATTAGTCACCCTGCAGCAAGCAACATTAAGGGACAGACAAATATGCAATGTAACACCACCACCAACAACAGGCTAACACACCCTGGGGGAAGGCAAGAGGTATGCTGGTGTGGGTGGGGTGTGGGTTTTTTGTTTCTTTTTTCCTTTGTGCTTTTGTGCTTACAGTTTTTGTTTCTTTTTGTTGGCTGGTTGTATTAGTGTTTGGCCCTATGTTTGTTCCTTTTGTTTGCTGGCTTGCCTCCTTGCTCTCACCCTACCTTGTTTTTAACGTAGACTCATTTGTTTAAGTGTCCAGATCTCTTTCAATGCAGACTCGTTTAGTTAAGTGTCCAGATCTCTTTATTAAACGCAGACTCATTTATTCAAATGTCCAGATATCTTTAAACGCAGACACATTTAAGAGTCCAGGTATCTTTAAATGCAGACTCACTTATTCAAGTGTCCAGATCTATATTTAAGTGTCCAGGTCTCTTTAAACGTAGACTTATCGATTTAAGTGTCCAGGTATCTTTATCAAACGCAGACTTATTTATTCAAATGTCCAGATATCCTTAAACATAGACTTATTTAGGCTATTTAAGTGTCTAGATATCTTTAAACGTAAGACTCATTTAACTGTCTAGATATCTTTAAAAGTAGATTCATTTATTTATCTGTCCAGATCTCTTTAAACGTAGACCCATTTCAGTGTCCAGATCTCTTAGTCTAACAACGAGATCATATTTTTATGAAAGGGAGAATAATAAAACACCAGGGAGGAGCATTTTAGAGTAGGGGCATTCTCAGAGACAAACACCGCACTGGGCGATGCCGCTGCACTGAAAATTGGCCGGAACTTGCAGC
>CM054152.1:19274965-19287465 GCA_028751875.1 Rapana venosa | reverse complement strand
TGTTATAGTAATTAGCGCCGTTATTGTTGCCAGAGTAAGGTGCACACGTTAAGTGCAGTACCTCAAGTAGGCTACACGCGCGCAAAATGTGTGTTGGGAAGTTACTCTGAATGACTACGCTACTGACAGATTGAATGACTGACAGGTTGGATGAATGAGTGAGTGAATGAATAGATGCAGGAAGGAAGGGTGGGTGGAATGAATGAATGAATGAAGGGCGAAACTTTATTTTAGGAAAGCAGAAAGGAAAGAGCCAGTGACTCACTAGGAGACTGACAGGCTGGAGAAGAAAGGAAGGAAATAAGAAATGACTTTCACGTTTGCCTGCTTTTAATTCAAAGCCATGTGTATTTTTATTCAAAGCCCCAAGTGTGGCCTGCAGCGCTGCCACTGTGGCGCAGTGGTTACAGTTAGCGAGTTGGATGCACTGGCTGAAGGTCGCAGGTCTGAATCCCATCAGTGTCATAGGGTTTGCTTGTGTGTGTGTGTGTGTGTGTGCTGTGTGCATGCGTGCGTGTGTGTGTGTGTGTGTGTGTGTGTGTGTGTGTGTGTGTGTGTGTGTGTGTGTGTGTGTGTGTGCGTGTGTGTGTGCGTGTGTGTGTGCGTGTGTGTGTGTGTGTGCGTGTGTGCGTGTGTGTGTGTGCGTGTGTGTGTGCGTGTGAGTGTGTGTTGTGTGTGTGCATGCGTGCGAGCGTGTGTGCGTACGTGTGCGTGTCTTTGTGTGTTGCTCGTTTTTTGTTTTTTAAATTCCAACCGACTCCAACCCAGAATGGATTGGCTAGGAGCTCATTGGGAAATCTGGGACCCCACACACTAAAGTGTCATCCATTTTATGGACGGATTTTGAGAATGGCGCGCTTGTCCCCCTTGACAAGCACTGCAGGTATCTGTATTTCTCAGGTCTGGTCGACGCCGGAATAAACAATAACGATTCGAGCATCAAGTACAAGCTTGTCAAGTAGTCTCAAGCCTGATGCATCTCAATTGCATCATCGTTGCATCATTCTTACCACCACTGTCAACTGACAGGGAAAGAAAACTGTTTCTGATTCGGTGTCCTCTGCACTGCTGCTCCGGTCTCATGGTGACCTCAGCTTTGGTTTCTCCACTTCACCTTCACCTATCCCATAGTCCCATGGACCGAGGGGGCAACACTGAAGATTTTGCAACCAGCTTCCTCCATTCCCCTCGGTCCTCTGCGTTCCGTCGCAAATCGTTTTACTCAAGGCCAGTCCACTCGCTGATGTCTTTCCATCGTTTTCTTTATCTGCCTCTTCGTTGGTTTCTGCACACTTCCAAACCTGTGGCGAGTTCAGGGTCTTGGACATTCATGGAAGATGGTGGTTGGAGGGTGACTGTTATGGTGAGTCACCGCTGAAGATGGGTGTCGCACTCACTCCGGTTCCGTGGCTTAGTCAATAGAGTCGTCAGTGAAGGGAATGCTGCCTGTGCATATGGTGTGGATCAGACCTACCCCCCTGGGGATGGCGGGAACCTGTCATTATAAACAGCATCCCCACCTTCTAGAAATGATGTGCTAAAAGTTCCCTCTTTTTCATCCCTCTCTTTGTATCTGTCTTGTTCCTTTTCAGCCCTGTCACTGCCTTCTAATCTATTTTCTGCCTTCTTGGTCCTCTCTCCTACCTTTTCCCCCCAGAAAAAAGCTTTAAAAGATAACAATTCTCTCCCCCACCAAGTCGGATGCGCTGGGCCTGACTTGTCAGGCGCTCAACGGCAGCGCAACGCATTTTCGCTCTTATGACAGACAACAATAGATGCTGTCTGATGATGGATGGAGGAGGAGGGAGGAGGATCAGAACAGCCTCCCCCCCCCCCCCCCATCCCCAACACTGTAACTAAAGAACCCACCAGTAGTGCAGGGTCCTTCTGGTTAGCTTCCTACATGCTCATGTCAGGAAAAAAAAGATAATACTGTGTGTTGGAGACTTCGTCGTTTATTTTCTGAATGAAAAGGTTGGAGTGTGGTGTGTGTGTTGTGGGGTGTGTGTTTTGGTGTGTGTGTGTTTTGTGTGTGTGAGAGATAAAATATTTCATCTTTTAATGACCAGTAAACCCGGCGGGGTACCAGTTTCGTGCAATTTCTTCTACGGGTTTCATTGCAAAAACAAAACAACAACACAACAAACAAAAAACAAACCAGTCAACCCGAAAAAACACAACGAAAAACTTTAATTTAATCCGTGAAAAATCTGGAAATCAATTATTAGCACTATCTTTGTACGGTTTCATTGCAAAGATTCAATCGGTGAAAAAGCCCTGAAATGAAATAGTTTGGTTGCCGCTTTTCTTTTTCAACTTTCATTTTAGCGCTCCTTCCCCCACTTTCGGCCTCTCTAAGTGGATATGCAGGGCAAAGATACTGGGACGTAATTATGCACATCCACGCGCACCTACATTCACATAGACGAGTGCGTGCGCTTCCATTGGAGCACGCATACAAATTATTCACATAGACCAGTGTGTGCGCTTACATTGAGGTCAGTACGTATGTAACACACACACACACACACACACACACACACACCACACACACACACACACAACACCTCACCCCACACACACACACACACACACACATACAAGCACACACAGTGTCTTAAACTCACCTTTGGAAGTGCAGCATCAACAGCAGCAGCATTTGAAGATGTCTCCGTAAATACAGGCCCCGGGGACACAGAGAAACTAGCGGCAGCAGAAGACAGCCAATACTCAGAACGCGGACACTGCCCACTTCCAGAGTCACAACCGACAGCACTTTCTCTGGAACTCAGCAACTCCGACCCTGTCAACAAAAACGACTGCGGTAGACAATATGACGTCATCCCACGTGCCTCTGACGTTATTGTCTGATCTCCTGACGTCATGGGTGGATGCGTTATTAATGATGATGTCAGGGGATGGTAACATGAAGGCGGAGAGACAGTACTGGAATCTCCCTTGTCCTTCCAGGAAGGGTTAAAGACGAGAGAGGTTCTTTGGGGTTCGTGCTCTGACTGTACATACGCTTCTGCTGTTTGAGGCAGTAACTGTAGACCGGCATTCACTGAAGACACGGGTGCAAAATTCGAGACGCGGCTGCCGCTGGATGTGCTTTTGTCTTGGGTCTGCGACGTTCCATGAAGCTGTAGTTCTGCAGAATGGCAAGGAGGGTCATGCCTCGCCCCTGCATCACGAAGATCGCAGTGTTCATGCCTAGCATCATTCTTCTGACACTTTACACCAGCATCTTCCGCGATTCCAGAAAACCACTGCACTGCATCAGACAACCCTCCCATCCCTTCCACTCCTACTGGTTGTCTTCGGCCGTGTAACAGGGACGACAAGCGCTTGATGTAACTGGAAGCGTGACGCAGTATGCTGATTTTGGAGATTTTGTCGTCCTGGGATATGCCAGGGACGTGCTGACGTAGTAGCTGGAAGGCTCGGTTCACGCCGTGGATACGACGTCGTTCGCGCGTGTTGCGTTTCTGGACAAACTCCTGAGGTCTTTGGTTGTGGGGGATGTGCTTTCTCTTCCGCCGACGTGCACGTGCGGCTGGTTGCCTGTGCAGAGCCTTGAGACAAGCACTGTAGTGAACCATGGGGCCGAGCTGTGCTGATCAGAGACAGGGGATGGAGGACAGCCACTGTGCTGCCGATGCTGTTTTATGATAGTGATAATATAATGACACAGTTTTTAAAAACTTTCCCCAACCGATATTCAGGGACGAGAAAAGTGATGCTGTGATCGTCAAGTTGCCACAATTAGGGTTATATTTTCTAAATTAACGAAAGAACTACGAAAAAAACCACTGTCAAAAGTTAGTACCATTTGTTGACAGTGTGCTTAGAGTTTTATAGAATGAGAACAGCTGTTGTGCTGGTGGCTGCTAAGTAAAATCAAACCAGTGTTAACGTTGTGTGTTCTGTTCCAGCGTTCCTCTACTGTCTCAAGATCAGGCTGAGGATTTTTTGCTTATGTCTTCAGCACAAATGTTGTCCTTTCTCCTGTTTGGTCTCTCTGTCTTTTCTGCTGCTTTTCCCTGAACGTCTTTGGAAAAAAAACTGAATGGCAAAGATTTGAGTTTGCTTTTTGAAACTAATTTTTTTTAATCAACCCTGCTGTGACCTTTTTTGTTTTTCTGTTCTTGTTCTTGATCTTTTGGAAAAAGAAAAGTAAAGGTGATACCTTCCAGAAACAAACTGGAACAAATTGTGTTAATAGGGTTTCCCCTCCAGACAACTTGAAATGAAAGCAAACACAAATTAAAGCACCACCAATCAAATACTGTCACCTCTACTGGTGCTGATGCTGCTGTTGAAACCGTTCTGTTTGTTTTAAACTGGGTTCCCGGTAATATTTTTGGGGAGAAAAAAACCAGCTATTTAATTTCATTCAAATATATAGATCGGTTTTTGATTTTGAAGAATGTGTCCTTATTGTTCATGTAATTGAAATTGTTCAAATAAATCTTCAGAACGTTTCTGTTTCTTGCAGACTCACACTTCATAAACAATCACCTAAAGTAAATCAAGCCAGAACGGTTGATTTTATTTATCCGCAATGTAAAAAACAACAACCCCACTATCATCACACATTTCGAAACCAAAATGATACTGTCTTTCTCTCAGTTTTTGCCAGAAGTATGTATTCTTTACAGAAATTCATTTCACGCACTCTGTGATGCCTTCAAAGTTTGGCAGCAACAGACAGGAGGATGATACATCAACAGAATCCAGATCAGATGCAATGGAACCACGCCACAAAGTCTCCATTTATATAACATCTCCATTTATTGGGAGAAGAGCAGTTGAGTTGATGGCTCAGTCACGTGGTCAGACTTGACACCTAAACTAACATGGGGAGATATTCATTAACCCTGCTGGGTTCAATTCCCACATCCACCCCCCACCCCTCCAATTCCACACCCAACATTGGGACATAGCTTCAGTGGAGAAGGACAAAGGGGAAAACAAAGAGGACTATGCAATTGACAGAGAGACACTATGGTCTCATGGGGACTTGCGCTATGGATTTCCACCCTGTCCCCCCAGTGGAAGATGAACATAGGCCTACCTCCTCAACATCTGACAAGCATTGCAGCACCCGTTAGAGACCCCAAGCCAGCTCGCACCAGCCAGAAAAGCTCGATTGCTGACAACAAACCTAGCCCCCAGCGCTATCCTCGCCATCCACCCGTGCCATGCTGGCTTCAATTGCCCTGGTGGCGCGTGGTCGGTCCTCTGAAGCGTGAAGGGGTCATTTTTGTCACTGCTGACGTGTGACTAACTCGCACCCGTGACGTCATGATTGGTGGTTGCGTCACGGGAAGCAGCGGGCGGGGGATGACACACACACACACACGTCTTGTATCGTCTGCTGGGTGCTTGATTTGATCTGATCATTGATCTGATTAAATGGAAGGGGTGAAGGGTGGATAAGTAAGACTGGAGAGGACTGGGGAGATGACCAGTGATAGTGATGGTAGCAAGCTGGGTAACGGGAGTGTGAACTGTATGACACCCAAACAGATCGTTCTGAAAGCAATAGATCTGAATTCCCGATTGGACAGACAGTCTGATACTAGAGTGATTTTCCTTCCAAGTGTCAATCTACACATATAATCACAAGCACACACACGCACGCACGCACGCGGGCGCACACACACTCCCGTACCCCTCCACCCCCCCCCCCCCCCCCCCCACACACACACATGCATGCACGCATGTACGAACGCACGCACGCGCGCGCGCGCGCGCACACACACACAACACACACACACACACACACACACACACACACACACACATACATACATACACACAGACCACAAGACTTCAATAATCAAGGCCACATCAAACGAATATTGAACTTAATCATATAAAAGGACTCTTTTTTGCACTTTAACAAAGAACGTTGCGTTTTGTTGTCACGAGTGACAATAAAAAGTTTTAACATGAAAAAAAGAATGACACGCAAATGATTCATAAGCATACACACGAAATCAGCGTTAGGTAATGTCTCTCTCTCTCTCTCTCTCTCTCTCTCTCTCTCTCTCTCTCTCTCTCTCTCTCTCTCTCTCTCTCTCTCTCTCTCTCTCTCTCCTCTCTCTCTCCTCTCTCTCTTTCTCTCTCTCTCTTTCTCTCTCTCTCTCTCAACCCCCCACCTCCCCCTCACGCCCCCTCCCCAGTGTGTCTACCTGACTAAAGACATCGCGTGACACGGAAACCTTGTCACAGATCCAGTTATGTCAATGTATGATTAAGTGAATTTGAATATATTGCTATTGTAACTCCTACATTCCCCCCCCCCCCCCCCACCCCCATCTTCCTTGAAGCAATGGGCGAAAGCTTTCTGAATAAATCATCTCTCTCTCCCTCCCTCTCCTCTCTCTCCCTCTCTCTCTCTCTCTCCTCTCTCTCTCCCTCTCTCTCTCTCCCCTCTCTCTCTCACTCTCTCTGTCTTCCATCCCCCCTCTCTCTCTTTTAATGGTAACATAGTGAAAACAAGCTATACACTTATTAGTTCACCTTCAGTTAAAGTAGTTGTTGCGTTGATTCTCTAGTCTCTTCGCTTAACCTCTTTCCTCCTCCTTTGTTCTCTCTCTCTCTCTCTCTCTCTCTTCCTCTCCTCTCTCCTCTCTCTCTCTCTCTCTTCTCTCCTCTCCTTCTCCTCTTTTCTCTCTCCTCTCTCTCTCTCTCTCTCTCTCTCTTCAGTCTCTCTCTCTCTCTTCGCTCTCTTGCCCTCTCTCTCTCTCGCTCTCTCTCTCTCTTCCCTGAAATCAAGTTTAATTAAACACACTTTGCAACCTGGTAAGCTTGGTGTAAATCATTTGTCACAAGCGGGACAGTGTTGAAGAAGGCACAACGCCAGGAACAAGTGTAGAATTACAAAGTGAACGAGGCCAGAGGAACAGCCAAGACATAGAATATGAATTCAAAAAAAAAGAAAAAAAAAGAAAACCAGAACTCAAGGGCAAGCCAGAAGGCATTAAACAACAGAGGACAATCAAAATAGAACAGGAAAGGAACAATAAGTTGTCATGGGGTGAGATGGCGAAGACAGCTGAAAGGAATGACTTTTCTCAGGACTAGTCTCTCTCTCTCTCCCTCCCTCTCTCTCTCTCTCTCTCTCTCTCTCTCTCTCTCTCTCTCTCTCTCTCTCTCTCTCTCTTCTCTCTCCTTCTCTCTCTCTCTCTCTCCTCTTTGTGGTTCAACATTGTTTGTCCTTGTACTTTAACATAACGCCAGGAAAGTGGTGGGAGAGAGAGAGGTGGAGGGCGAAGGGGGAGTTGGAAGGATTGTACTGCTGTTTCTATTCCCCCTGCCCCTCCCCCCCCCCCCCCCCCCATGTAAGGGACTGTAAACAAACGTAACAGATGCCAATGCTCCAGGACTAGATTGACTTGTCCACTAGGCTAAGACATAATGGCCTGGGTTTAAGTCCACCACCTGCTCCTCTAAAACTTCCTGAAATAAAGCAGTCAACTTTTACAGAAGTTGGGGGGAAAATTGAAACACAGAAACTGCTGTGCTTTTTGCGTCTTTGATGAATTCCTGAACAAGGATGGTGAATTGTTGGCTTATCTTGCCACCATCTTAGACTGTTTTGCAGCATTTGATGCACTCCATCATTGCAGCCTGCTTACACGTCAAGAACTCAGTGATGGTTGCAATCTATGGCGAATTGCTCAAGTTGTTTACATTGTATCTATGATAGACTTTAGTGTAGCAGTTGACGCATTAGACCTTTCCATCCCTGTTTTAAAAATGGGATGGGCATTTGGTGTCTATGTCAAAGTGCACAAGTTGTTTACATCGTATTCAGATGATTGAAACAAGCCACTCCTTGTGAATAAAATAAAATATATTATTATCTGACAGCTTATTGCGTGGGGAGTACCTAAGGGTTTAGAGAAGGAACCCGTTTGGGCCCGAAACTTTTACCCCATCCATTAGACCATGAGTGGTGGTCTGGGCGCTAGTCTTACGGATGAGACGATAAACCGAGGTCGGTGTGTTATACCAAATTTTCAGCGCACGTAAAAGAACCCCCGAAAACAAGAGAGTTGTCCCTGGCAAAATTCTTAGAAAAAGCCACTCTGATAGGGAAACAAATACAGCTGCAGACAAAAAACAAAAAACAAAAAAGGGGTGGCGCTGTTCTTGTGGCGACGCGCTCTCCCTGGGGAGAGCAGCCCGAGTTTCACGCTGAGAAATCTCGTGACTTAAAGTGGTATAAATAAATAAATAAATAAATAAATTTCTGTTTACTCTATTCCCAATGGCTCTCAGACATAAATTCCTCCCACATATATGATTTATTTTAAGATGAGAGGAAAATACAGATGTTTATGCTGATTTATCCGGTAATCACTCCTACAGTGTGTGTATGTCGCTCAAAGACGTTGCTATTTGATCTATACCATTGTTGCAGTCATTGTATGGTACTGCACACCAGGACAAAATCAACGATACGGATTTAGGATGACTATTCCTAGTTTCTTCTCGGAGGATAGGGTGACTGTCTGTGTCTTTGCTTTCGGGTACATTAAGGACTTCTGGATCTCCTGCGGTTCTATAGTTATACAGGTCGGAGCAGTATTCTGTCCATCTGTTCAGAATATCCTGGTCGTCAGTGAGACACTTCCCATTTTTGTCTTGGATTGTTAAACCTTTTCTCTGTTTCGTGCTAGTCAGGTCTTTCACCAGCTGATATGCTTTCTTGCTATTGCTTTTCTTGATGTTCTCTTCAATGTCTTGGCACTGTTCACCGATCCATTTCTTTTTGCCTCCGTCATGGACTTCCTGATTCTTTTGTTGACTGCCCTATATTGTTCTGCTCTTTCTTTTGTTTCATTTTTCTTTTTCTTCAACTCTCTACGTTTGTCGCATAGTTGTGGGATGTTAGGTGTGACCCAGGGTTTTTTTTGACGGTCGGCGGTGCCAAGAAGCCGTTGCTGTTTCGCACGCTGTATTAAAACTATTCGTCAGTTATCTTTTCTGAGTCTATCACATGAGTCGCAAACTTTCCCCCTACCTGCTTAAAAAATTTTAAAATACCTGGGGGTCCTTAAAGCTTCTCGAGGTCAAATTTGTTTCCTGATTTTGTTCCGTTTGTGATTTTTTTTGACGTAGCGAAAGTCACACACAAGACAAATTTCACCCCTATGTCGCTCCTGGAAAACTTCGTTCGTGCGATGTTAACGCTAGACTAAAACCGCTTTTCACCATATGTAATCTATTTGGTTGTGGTTTCTCCATTGGGCTATCCAAAGTCCATTTTCTGGATTTTTTTGTGTGGGCCAAGTGTTTTCACTAGCTGGAGGGGTTTTTACTGGCAAACTCCAGGAGCTAAAGCCTTTCTTTTGAGGTTATTACAATGGCCCACAAACGCCCCCCGTCTTTTTCCCTGCATCTTCCCACCTTGGCGTTTTTCCCGCGCCTTGCACAACGGGATGTCTTTCTTGGTGTTTTATTCAGAACCCTTGTACTGGTCATAAAATTCTTCTACGGCTTCATCTGTGCAGTCTGATGTAGGGCGTATGCCTGTACTATTAGTTATGTTAAAGGGGGTTGCTCTCAGGCGGATGGTAATAAGTCTGCTGGACATAGGCTGACAGCTCATGACGGTGTTCACGGTGTCTTTGTGAACGAGAAACCCCACGCCGTGTTCATGTTTATCCTGTTTTCCACTGTAGTATAATTTGTGGTCTTCCTGGGTCGTTGTTTCTCCCATGTTTTTCCACCTGACTTCGCAGAGCCCAAGGATGTGCCAATGATATCTGGACATCTCATGAGTCAGTTTTTCCACTTTGCCTGCAGCTCTTAGTGTTCGTACATTCCATGTGCCAATGATGGTGTTGTGTCTGGCACGAATTTTGCTGCGTTTTACATCAGACAGTCACCCTACGAGAAGAAGTGGAAACAGCAGTCAGATCGCTGAAAAAGGGGAAGTCAGCAGGGGCTGACAACATTCCAGCTGAGTTGGTCCAAGCTGGAGGGGAAGCCATGATCAGCGCCCTACTAAGAATCTGCAACAAGATCTGGCAGACAGGAAAATGGCCAACACCATGGACGCAGTCGCTCATCATCACCCTCCCCAAGAAAGGAAATCTACAACAATGCCATAATTACCGCACAATCAGCCTCATATGTCACCCAAGCAAGGTCATGCTGCAGATAATATTGAATAGACTGAAGCCACAAGCAGAGACCATCATTGCTGAGGAACAAGCAGGTTTCAGAGCAGGGCGCAGCACAACAGAACAGATATTCAACCTCAGAATACTATGTGAGCGGTACCTTCAACATCAACAAGACCTATACCACGTATTTATCGATTTTAAGAAGGCATTTGACAGGGTGTGGCATGCAGCTTTGTGGGCAACCATGAACTTGTACAGCATCAATGCAAACCTGATCAGAGTCATCAAACAGCTGTACAGCGAGGCCACCAGTGCAGTGTACTACAACAACAACATTGGAGAATGGTTTCGAACAACAGTTGGAGTAAGGCAGGGCTGTCTACTCTCACCCACCCTTTTCAACATCTTCCTTGAGAGAATCATGGCTGATGCACTGGAACATCATGAAGGATCAGTCAGCATTGGTGGCAGAACGATCACAAACCTCCGCTTCGCAGATGACATTGATGGAATAGCAGGATCAGAAAAAGAGCTTGCCAGCCTAACAGAACACTTGGATAAGGCCTCCAAAACATACGGCATGGAAATCAGTGCAGAGAAGACCAAACTGATGACTAATAACACCAACGGCATTAGCACTGATATCAGGGTTAATGACCAGAAGCTGGAAACAGTTCAAAGCTTCAAGTACCTGGGAGCCATTGTATCCGACCAGGGATCCAAGCCAGAAGTAGTATGCAGGACTGCACAGACAATAACAGCTTTGTCAAAACTAAACACCATCTGGAGAGATAAGAATATCTCACTTATCTCCAAGATCAGACTAATGCGCTCCCTTGTCATATCCATATTTCTGTATGCCTGTGAATCATGGACCCTGACTGCAGATTTGGAGAGGAGAGTACAGGCAGTGGAGATGAGATGCTTTCGGAGACTCCTTGGCATCTCCTACAAAGACCACATAAGCAACGAAAGCGTGCATAACAGAATCCAGCAAACCATTGGACCCTATGAGAACCTTCTAACGATCGTGAAAAAGCGTAAACTTAAGTGGTATGGGCATGTCACAAGATCCCAAGGAATTACAAAGACAGTTTTGCAAGGCACTGTCCAAGGAGGAAGAAGAAGAGGCAGACCAAGGAAGAGCTGGGAGGATAACATCAGTGAATGGACAGGCCTAGAACTCAACAAAACCCTGAGAAAGGCAGAACAGAGAGAAGAATGGAGGGAACTGGTTGCTGAGTCTTTGAGGGTGCCCCCACGGTCGTCAGACTACGGGACAGATAGATAGATAGATAGATTCCTAGTTTAATCTTTTATGGCTTTGTACTTGCAGAATTTCTTTTTGTTATAAGTGAAAAGAAAAGAAAAAAAGGACTCAACATAAAAACCAGACCAAAACCAATCAAACAAAGAACAAAAAAACCAATAACCCAACAACAACGCCAATAATAATTATTATTATAATCAACAAGAATTCAAAGCCCTTTGCAGGAGAGGAAACACCCCCAACTGGCGGTATAACTAGCGTTGGTCATCAGTGTCATCATCCTGTGGTGTGAGGACTTCATCCATGATCGAGCTGTTACCTACATTCAGCTGCCATGATGACTCTCCCTCTGGGGAGGAGTTTGGGGAGTTTGAGATCCCTCCCCGCCCCCCGCCCAGCTGTCTGTGCTGTCTCTTGGTCTGCCTTCTTATCTCCCTTCAGTTCTGTGTGTGTCTCTCTGTTGCTGTCTCTGTAATCATTCATCTCAGTCAGTCTTATTAATTTTATAGTGTTTTTTTCTGTCTGAGTGCCTCTCGCGCCTCTCTCTGTCTCTGTTTGTCAGTCAGTCAGTCAGTCAGTCAGTTAGTCTGTCTGTCTGTCTGTCTGTCTGTCTGTCTGTCTGTCTGTCTGTCTCTCTCTCTCTCTCTCTCTCTCTCTCTCTCTCTCTCTCTCTCTCATGTATTGTGGTCCAAGGCCAATGTACATTAAATCATTTCAGAGTTCAGAGTTCAGAGTTCTCTCTCTCTCTCTCTCTTGTTTTCATAGGAATGTTGTATGGTAATTTTCAGCTGTTTCAAAAACAAACTGTTCTATAATCGTGTGGCTATTATGACTTCATAAAGTAGGCTAGATCACACTGCAGTTATTATGCCAACAACGTTTGCGTAGTATTAATTTTCTGTACGAAGTGTCGTGTTGTAACAACAGATGTGTAAACACATAGTTTATTTATTTATTTATTCATTCATCGTTTTATTCGTTTGTTTGGTAAGGTTTGATCAAATGGTTATACAAAAAACAACTGAAAGTTTACAGCTGATAGTGTCAAGTTTATTGATCTATTAATTCATTCATTTATTTAC
>CM054152.1:19259965-19264965 GCA_028751875.1 Rapana venosa | reverse complement strand
ACACTACACTACATTACACTACACTACTTTACACTACACTATACTACACTACACTACACTTCACTGCACTGCACTATACTACACTACACTGCACTACATTACATTATACTACACTACTTTACACTACACTACTTTACACTTCACTACTTTACACTACACTACGCTACATTACACATGGGGGCACTGCACAGTTGAAATCTGTCTGTGTGTTGTAAATTTCTGCTTATGTGCACCCCAGTGATATGGGCCATAGTCCTTATAATTCAGAATTCTCTCTCTGTCTCTCTCTGTCTCTCTCTGTCTCTCCCTCTCCCTCTCCCTCTCTCTCTCGTGGATAACTTAACGGTTAGAGCCTAATGCTGACAATCTGACGGCCCAGGTTCGAACCCTGGTTTGAGCCACCAGCCAGACGCTCGTTCAAGAGGAGTTTTCCTCCTGGAGTTAACGTCAGTGCCGACTCCTCTTCCCCGAAAGTCCTTCGGATGAGACTATAATCCGAGGTCTCATGTACAAACGCACACGGAACATCTTCCACACACGTGAAAACTTGTTCCTCATTTCGGAAGTGTATGTGTCGGTGCGAACGGATGACACAAATTATAAGATTACAGTACACGGGGATTAGATATAAATAAAAAAAAAGCACACGATGGCTTACTCCATTATCCTCAAAAGAAAGGATTGAACAAAAATTACCCTTTCGCAATCGCAGGACCAAGAAAGAAAAAAAACTTCTCTAAACTAATCCATCCCTTGGTTGTTTCATTCAGGTGTAACGTCGACACGGCACTCATATAATTTAGTCCAGAATAACCATCACTGTGTGTGAGGTTACACACACACACACACACACACACACACACACACACACACACACACACACACACACACACACACACACACACAACGCACACACACACACACACACACACAGAGAATACGGGTTATGCCTCAGCTATGTATAGGTACACGCGAGGGTCACCACGTTCTAAAGTTTTAGGTTGCCAGAAAAAAAACACCACACACCCACCCCACCACGCAATATGTTGGTGTCATTAAGAGGTTTTCTTGTCGCTAATTGGATCCAGATCTTCAACTGCGTGAACTCGGTACAACAGTGGCTGGACTTTAGTTTGATACACTGACTTGCCGACTAGGGACAGACACACTCTACGGACCCCTGGAGGGCCTTCAGCGCAGGGCAGCATTTGTCAGGGCCTCAGGAGTTGCTGTCTGAGCGTTCGACAGAGAGAAGAAAAAAGTTGTATGTACTGCCGAGCACATCCATTTATATATATGTCAACACAGATGAACACACAACCTAAAATAACGGCGATAAAATTTTTTATATTATTTATCTGAAAAGTAGACTTGATTTATATATATATTTTTTGTTGTTACCGTTACTTTGGGGCGTGCTTTTATCCATATTGATAATATAAAGTAATGTGCTAAGCAGTTAATAAACTAATTTTCAAGGGGGGTGGGGGTGTTGAGGGACCGGATTCGGGTAGTTGAACGTCTTTATTGTTTGTTTGTTTTAATTATTATTTTACATCACTTCAAGGTACGGTAGATTTATCTGCGTGAACTTCCGGCCGCTCTCCCCGGGAAAGGCGCGTCGCCACAAGAGCAGCGCCACCCATTTTTTTTCTTCTTAACCTGTCTACCACTAAATTTGTTTCCCTATCACAGTTGGCTTTTTTTTTCTACATAATTTTGACCAGGGACAACTTTCTTGTTGCCGTGGGTTCTTTTACGCGCGCTTAATAATAATTATATCTAACACACTGGACCTCGGTTTATCGTCTCATCCGAAAGACTAGCACCCAGACCACCACTCATGGTCTAGTGAATAGGGTAAACAGTTTCGGGCCAAATTGGGGATCGAACCACTCGCACACTCGAAACCCGGACTTTTCGCTTTCTAGGCAGGTGAGTTTACCTCTAGACCACCGATTCACATGAATTCATTTACGGACAAAAAAACACTTAGCGACACGACAGACGTACATGTACGTTTTGGCGCAACCTTCAGGCTGTAGGCTGTATGTTGCTCAACCCCCACATGCACAGAGCAAAAAACGTAGGGTGCAAAAAAGAAAAGTGTAGCATGAAAATGCCATTATGTGAAGCATGTTTTATGAAGGTGGAAGTATTATACTCTAAAGTAAGCAGCGTGTATGTGTGGATGGTGCTAGTCAGGCAGTGGTAGTGAAGATCGTGTGTGTTATTTGTGTGTGTGCGAGTGTGTGTGTATGTGTTGTGTGTGTGTGTGTGTGTGTGTGTGTGTGTGTGTGTGTGTTTGTATGTGTGTTGTGTGTGTGTGTTTGTGTGTGTGTGTGTGTGTGTTGTGGTGTGTGTGTGTGTGTGTGTGTGTGTGCGTGTGTGTGTGTGTGTGTGTGTGTGTGTTGTTGTTGTTGTCTTCAATTTAACGTCTGTTCACTCTAAGTGATATTAGACGAGGGAAATAGAAAGTGTAATGGAAGTTAAAGAAGGGAGAGGAAGGAGTGAAAGGAGAAAAGGTTAAGAAATAGCATCAGTGCTGGTATTTTTGTACACAAAAAACAAAAAACCACCCCCACCCCCACCCCCCAAAAAACCACAAAAAACCCTATTGTTGTGTGTTGTGTGTGTTGTGTGTGTGTTCTTCAGTTATATACCCTATCTCTAAAAAGTGATGTAACACACACGCACACACACACGCGCGCACACACACACACACACACACACAAACACACACACACTTTCTCTCTCTCTCTCTCTCTCTCTCTCTCTCCCCCTCAGAGAAAGAAAGACAGAGAGACAGATGGACAGACGGACAGACACACAAAGAGAAACAGATAGGTAGGCAGACAGAGAGACAGAAAAACAGACAGAGACAAAGACAGAATTATGCATGGTGAGTTAAGAGGAGACAGAATTTAAACCAAAGCACAGGTAGAAGAAAGAAAGAAAGAAAAAAAAGGAGAAGAATACATCCACTGATTTAAAAAGGAAAAAAAAGGAGAGAGATTTACATTCAACGCAGGAGCTGAAAACATAGTTTAGACAGCTCGAGAGTAGAACGGCTCTGTGTGTGTGTGTGTGTGTGTGTGTGTGTGTGTGTGTGTGTGTGTGTGTGTGTGTGTGTGTGTTTGTGTGTGTTTGTGTGTGTGTGTGATAGAGCCTCTTAAATCACTGACGCACAGATTAGCTGTCCGGTATTTTTCTTTTCTTTTTGAAGGAATCTTTGTCAAATTCCTTCCTTTTCCTTTCTCCGTTTCTCGCTCTCTCGTTCTCTCTCTCTCTCTTCTCTCTCTCTCTCTCTCTCTCTCTCTCTCTCTCTCTCTCTCTCTCTCTTCTCTCTCTCTCTCTCTCTCTCTCTCTCTCTCTCTCTCTCTCTCTCTCTCTCTCTCTTGTGGGGTGGGGGTGGGTTCTTTCTCTGTCTGAAGCCTGTTCTGTCTTTGCATCTTCATTTCCGTTAATATTTTGTTTGGTTGTTTTGTTGTTGTTTTTTCTTTTTTGGGTCTGTCGGTCATTTTTGGGTTTTGTTTCCTTTCAGATAACTTGTGTTGTGTATGTGTGTATTGTGTGTTGTGTGTGTGTGTGTGTGTGTGTTGTGTGTGTGTATGTGTGTATGTGTGTGTTATGTGTTGTGCTGTGTTATGTGTGTGTGTTGTATTGTGTGTGTTATGTTGTGATGTGTGTGAGTGTGTGTTGTGTTGTGTTGTGTGTGCGCGCACGTGTGTGTGTGTTGTGTTGTGTGTTGTGCTGTGTTATGTGTGTGTATGACAAGAAAGAGAGAGAGAGAGAGAGAGAGAGAGAGAGGAGAGAGAGAGAGAGAGAGAGAGAGGAGAGAGAGAGAGAGAGAAGAGAGAGACAGACAGACAGAACAGACAGACAGACAATGACAATGACAATGACAATGACAAATTCTTTTTTATCGAGGATA
Source organism: Rapana venosa (assembly GCA_028751875.1). Classification (NCBI taxonomy): domain Eukaryota; kingdom Metazoa; phylum Mollusca; class Gastropoda; order Neogastropoda; family Muricidae; genus Rapana; species Rapana venosa. The sequence goes on along the minus strand of CM054152.1, from coordinate 19,261,031 downwards.
ATGAATAAGCACCCATGTGCTTTTTTACATCCAGTCCCCGCCCTTAAGGATATATATGATAATAAAATAAAATAAAGCCCATAGCGCATAGAGAGAGAGTGAGAGAGAGAGAGAGAGTGAGAGACAGACAGAGACAGAGACAGGGACAGAGAGACAGAGAGCACTGACGGAATCTAAGCAGGAAGATACAGGCCCACGAAGTACGTCTTTCATCAAGTGCATCTGGCCCAGCATGTCAACATAACGGTAACGTAGTAATGAGAAACATGCCTAAAAAAACAAACAACACAACAACAAAAACGACACAAAGGCAGCACAGGTATTCTGAACAAAACTAAGAAGAAACAAAAACAAAGGCAGCACAGGTATTCTGAACAAAACCAAAAGAAAACAACACCAGAAAAGCATGTGTACGTTACAAGGGTTGATTCCTCGGCTCTAGTCATGTCAATTTCTGCTTTATATATCATATACAGCTGTCGGCGGCAAATGATGTCGAAAATAACGATGATAAAGGAGATTACAAGAATGACGATGGAGATGCCGATGCTGATGACATAGCGCAGGCTGCATTGCTGATAGATTATATGATCGTTGTTAAATTAATGTCGTCGTTGTCACAGTCTTCATCGTAATCTCATTATTATCATAATCGTTATCTTAGTCGTCGTCACAGTAAATGCCATAATGGCAATCATTGTTTACACTGATCATTGTCTATGTAGTTGGTCATCGTCATCGTCGTCTTGTTTATAATTATCATGGTTGTCATCATCATCCTCATCCTCATCATCACCTAGGCCATAATGTGTGTGGTATTAGCGCACGCGTACATGTGCGTATGTGTGCGTGTGTACGTGCGTGTGCGCGCGCGCGCGCGTATATATATATATGAGTGTGTGTGTAAGCGCACGCGCACAATATTATGTGTGTGTATGTGTGTGTATGGGGAGAGAGAGAGAGAGAGAGAGAGAGAGAGAGAGAGAGAAGAGAGACAGACCAGACAGACAGACAGACAGACAGATAGACAAAGACATAGAGACAAAGAGAGGCTGAGTCAGAAACA
>CM054152.1:19254965-19257465 GCA_028751875.1 Rapana venosa | reverse complement strand
AGAGGGAGGGGGAGATGCGGTTGGGGGAGTGAGGGGGGGCGAGGGAAGGGTGAGGGGAGGGTGGAGGTTTGCTTGTTTACCTTGTTGCTTATTTGCCGCTAAACATCACGCATCAAGGTCACTTCACGCATAACCATTTGTCTGTCTGTCTGTGTGTATATTATATGTATGTATGTATGTATGTATGTATGTATGTATGTATGTATGTCTATCTGTCTTTGCGTGTTTGTTGGTAAGTCTCTCTAGGTCTGTCGTTCTGTCTGTCTGTCTCTGTCTGTCTGTCTCTCTGTGTCTGTCTGCCTGCTCTGTCTGTCTGTCTGTCTGTCTGTCTCTCTCTCTCTCCTCTCTCTCTCTCTCTCCTCTCTCTCTCTCTCCTCTCTCTCTCTCTGTGTGCCCGTATGTCTGTTTCTGTCTTCGTATAATCTGTTGCAAACTCTGTTTTGTCTTTCTCCTCTCTCCTCTCTCTCTCTCTCAATCTCTCTCTCTCTCTCTCCATCTCTCTCTCCTCTCTCTCTTCTCTCTCTCTCTCTCTCTCTCTCTCTCTCTCTCTCTCTCTCTCTCTCTCTCAAGCAGTCTGTCTGTCTTCATCCGTGCCTGTCTCTCTGCTTCTTTCTTTTCTTTCTGTCTCCGCACATGTATGGTGGTCTGTCTGTCTCATTGTCTCATCTCTCTCTCCCCCCCCCCCCCCCCCCCTCCCTCTTCTTTTGTGTATCTGACTGTCTGCCCGTCTTCCATCTCCATGCTGGTATAATTAATTTTATGTTAGTCTAGTATTAAAAAAAAAGTACAAAATGGAAACGTATAGATTCGTACATGTATAATTTTATACTTTACGGGTTGGAAGGTATAAACGTATGTATATGGATGGATGGATACTGGATGGATAATGGATGGATGGATAGATGGATAATGGATGGATACTGGATAGATGGATAATGGATAGATGGATAATGGATGGATAATGGATGGATGGATGGATAATGGATGGATAGATGGATGGATGGATAATGGATGGATGGATGTATTTATAAGTATGTATGTATGTATGTATGAAGGTATATAACTATGGATGAATGCATTCCTCTCTCTCTCTGTGCCTGCGTGCGTGCGTGCTTACTTGCGCGCGTGCGTGTCTGTCTCTCTGTCTGTATGTCTGTGTCTGCCTATTATGTACGCACCTCCGCCACCCCTCCCTCTCCTCCCTCCCCACCCCCAATCCCACACACGCCCTCAAACACGCAATAATATTATCTTGTTGTGACTGCCTGTCACCGCCAAACTGGTCCCAAAATGAACAAATACGAATGTCAAGGTTATCCGCGAAACAGGTTTCTTTTGTTTTGGTTTGGTTTTTACCTGCGGTTTAAGTGGGACAGCAGCAGTATGTGTGCATACCTTTTCCCGTGGCCAGAGAAACTGCGCAAGGTGTTTTGAAACGAAAACAAACATATAATGTAACAGGTTGACAACACCTGATGACAGCAAAACCTCTAGGTGGTATATATAAGTGAACGCAGAGAGCATGATTACCCTACGCCTCTTCGTTTAAGGGTCAAAGTATTCAGAGAGAAAAGAATGCAGGAATTTTCTGTTTTTCTAAAGAAAAAGCTACAGTTCTGTGTTCAAAATGAATGAATGAGAGAGAGAGAGAGATAGAGAGAGAGAGAGAGAGAGAGAGAGAGAGAGAGAGAGAGAGAGAGAGATGTGTGTGTGTGTGTGTGTGTTTGTGTGGTGCTCTCTCTGTCTGTCTGTCTGTCCTCCCCTCTCTCTCTCTCTCTCTCTCTCTCTCTCTCTCTCTCTAGCTCGCTCGCTCGCTCGCTCCTCTCTCTCTCTCTCTCTCTCTCTCTCTCTCTCTCTCTCTCTCTCTCTCTCTCTCTCTCTCTCTCTCTCTCTCTTGTCCTTCGATTTCATTCACCTCAGCCCATCCCTATTTTTGATTCTCTTGTCTGTCTCCCGGTCTGTCTGTCTGTCGGTCTGTCGGTCTGTCTGTCTGTTGTCGGTTCTACCTCTCTTTTCTTCTCTGTTTGTCTGTCTGTATGTCTGTGCTGAATGAGACAGGGAGGCGGAGAGGGGTGGAGTGTGTGTATGTGTGTGTGCGTGTGCGTGTGCGTGTGCGCGCGTGCGTGTATGCGTATGTGTATGTGTGTGTGTGCGTGCGTGCGTACGTGTGTGCGTGCGTGCGTACGTGTGTGTGTGTGTGCGCGCGCGTGTGCGCATGTGTGTGTGATATTTCTTGAGCCTATGGAGACTTAAACTGTATATTATGTCAAAAGCCGTAACTGTTATCTTTAAAGCCATGAAACAATATTGTTAAAGGCAGGGGATATTATTTTACCCCGTGATGAATAACCTCCCCTGCCCACAGAGAATTGAATGATCTCTCTGTCCATGCCTGTGTCTCTGCCTTACGTTCTCTCTCTGTCCATGCCTTGTCTCTGTCTTTGTCTCTGTCTTTGTCTCTGCCTTTGTCTCTGCCTTTGTCTCTGTCTTTACCTCCTCT
>CM054152.1:19247465-19249965 GCA_028751875.1 Rapana venosa | reverse complement strand
CAGACGGCCTATTGAATGTACTGTGATGTACAGGAGGGATGTTCTCTGAAAGATGACCCTCCAGCAAAAAAAAAAAAAAAAAAAAAGCTAGAGAGAGAGAGAGAGAGAGAAGAGAGAGACAGAGACAGAGACAGAGAGAGGAGAGGCTGGGTAAGAACAACACATTGAAATTCAACCTGTCAAGTTGAAGGACACTCCCCTCCCTACCCCCCCCCCCCCCCCCCCCTACCAACCACCACCACCACCACGTGCAGCGTAGTGGAGAGCGTTGGGGGAGAGGGGAGGAGGTGGGGGTGGAGGTGAGAGAAAGAAAGAAGGCGCTAGACTGGGTGTGTCAGATGTAGCCTATGGGCATGGGAAGAAAAGGGAAGGAAGGAAGGAAGGAAGAACTAAGGGGGATAGGATGGGATGGGGGGCCTCACGGCGGCCCTCCGACATTCTGAACCCAAACCTGACCTGGGTTTTCCCACAGGCAGACAGGCAGACAGGCAGGCGGGCGGGCAGGCAACTAAACCCCATACATACAGGCTGATGTGACCTGTCTGTCTGTCTGTCTGTCTGTCGCCCATCTCATAATGACAAGCCTCCAGCTCTGCTGGGAGCAAGAGCAGCCAACCAAAACAGCCCTGTCTCGTGTCGTTAACGGGTTGTCGGCGTTAAGTGGATAGGTTCACCTTTCACCTTTCACCTTCAGCTTCAACTATCTCGTAGTCCTGTAGACAACTGTGGGGGTCACCGCTGAAGATTTATTTATTTATTTATTTATTCTTTTATATCGAGGATAATGAAATAGTACTCATGTGCTTACTTTTTTACATCCAGTCCCCGTGTGTATACAGTTTGATAAATTTTGTCGTCTGTTCCCACCAGCACACAAGGGCCTACTCTTTCGAAAAGTGGAACCGGATGTGACGTGTGTGCAAGATGTTCTGCATGCGTTTACACAAGGGGTCTCGGTTTATGGTCTCATCCGAAGGACTATTGGTGAGAATGGAGTCTGTGCTGATGTTAACTGATATTGCAACCAGCTTCTTCCATTCCTCTCGTGGTCTTCTGCTTTTAGTAGCAAATCATTGCACTCAGCCGTCAGCGCCTGGGCTTAATCACAGTTCTTGATTAAACCATTGACGCTGGGGGCAACAGCAAAGTGAGAGGCTGTATGACCAGTGGCTTTCCCACTCATGGAATAACTCCACTTTACAGCTTAGTCTTTAGTGATAGACTATGACTCTCTGACTAGGAGGCTTGACTCGCACAGTCCTTATGTGCTGCAGCCCTGGGGGGTAGTTGGCCTTTGGAGAACATCTCCAACGCTGACTGTCCTTATGCCCACTTGGCCGAGAGAGTGGGGATGTGTTGTGGGCAAGGCATCTCCACTATAATCAAATTTCTTCCCAGTTTCCAAAACAGCAGCTGCCTCCTCTGCTGTTTTGGAGGTCATCGTCGGACACGACAAACAAACATACATACATACATTGCACTCAAGGCTCTCAGGACATATTCAACAGAGATTTAAAAGCACTCCTCTCCCGGGTATGGAAATTTCTTAAGGAAACTTCCCTTCTCTTTTCCTTCACCAGGTGGGCTGCCAGAGCTTAATGCACAGACTGCCAATCTCAAGACAAACCATTGCAAATCTGACAGTTCCTATTGTCTTTGAGAGCGTGCGAATCGGGTAAAAACAAGAGGGTTACTTTTTTCCCCCTGGGAAAGTTAAGGAGTACTCGTTTCAACGATTGCAGTCTTGACTGAGTTTTTATTTCTGAAATATCTTGTTATTGCCGAAATTCTTTAGTGTAGATAGAAAACGATGTGCTAAGTAATTTAATATCCGTACGTTAAGGGGGAAAGAATCCCTCTGTTTCCCAGTACACTGTGCACATTTCTATGCTACCGTAACCCAGTAGAGGGTGATACGAAGGGAAGGGTTTAGTAGATGGTTGGTTACCCTGTAGCGGGTAGGGAAAAGGTTGATTAATCAAAACTGATTTTTAGTTACTTTTGGACCAGGTTCCCGCAGCTTGAAGGCCTTACTCCAGTTAATGACAAAAAACCCATTAAGAACACGACTTTTCTCTCTCTCTCTCTCTCTCTCTCTCCTCTCTCTCTCTCTCTCTCTCTCTCTCTCTCTCTTTCTCCGCTTTTCCCCTTTTCTCTTTATTCTTTCCTACGTTTTTCACCATCCCCCTTCGCTGGAGACACGTGGTCCCGAGGAGGTGGAGGTGATAGGGAGGGGGTGGGGTTAGGAAGGGGACAGTTTGTGGGAACACAAAGACGGAGGCCATGAGAGAGAGAGAGAGAGAGAGAGAGAAAAGAGAGAGAGAAGAACTCGAACTCGATTTTTTAATTGAGGGTATAATGGATAACCAGTGGCTTCTTTACACCAGCCCTCGTCAAGAGGAGAAAAAAAAGACAAGAGGAGAGAGAGAGAGAGAGAGAGAGAGTAGTTTGCCAGACACACTGAGAAAGACAGATAGAACCACAGCGTTAAGAGGCAGAA
>CM054152.1:19242465-19244965 GCA_028751875.1 Rapana venosa | reverse complement strand
ATTGATCACGTTTGAGCTTCAATAATGCTCAAATAATGATGATAAATTTTTAGCCCTCAATAATGTTTCGATATTGATAATTTTAATAGCTCAATTATGCTCGGATAATGATGATAATGTGCGGGCCTCAACAATGCTTAGCTTTTGATCATGTTTAGGCCTCCCTCCATATATATGTTGGATGCATCATTACTCATTTGATGGGTTGGCTATTCTGTTTATTGGCTGGTTGGTTGGCCGAATGAATGGGCAGGTTGGCTGGTTGGTTGGTTGATCGGTTGGTCGGTAGGCTGGCTGGCTGTTCATGGGGACACAGACTAGAACCACAGACAGAGACAATGACAATGACAATGGCAAATTCTTTTATTTCGAGGATAATGATTAAGCACTCATGTGTTTTTTTACATCCAGTCCCCGCCCGTAGGGATACATCTTAATAATAACCTAACACTTATACACTCTCAGAGAGGGAGAGGAAGAGGCAGAGGTCTGTGAAGGCTGAAAGGTGGGGGGATGGGGGTGGGGAGGGGATTGATGGGCAGGGTGGCTGACAGTCTGCAGGGTGCAGTGATCAATGGCCTGTGATGAAAACCAACCAAACACACACACACACAAACCATGATCGGGCTCCATCCAGCCTTTAATGCTGCCATCACGTCTTATCAACAGAATGAGTTATCTGTCTCTGTCTGTCCCTGTCTTTCTGTATGTCTGTTTCTCTGTCATTTTATTCCCCTCTGTCCCTTCCCCACCCCCCTCCCTTGTCCGTCTGTCTGTTTTGTCTGTCTTCTCTGTCTTTCTGTATGTCTGTTTCTCTGTCATTTTATTCCCCTCTGTCCCTACCCCCCCCCCCCCTCCCTTGTCCGTCTGTCTGTTTGTCTGTCTGTCTCTGTCTTTCTGTATGTCTGTTTCTCTGTCATTTTTTCCCCTCTGTCCCTACCCCCCCCCCCCCCCCCCCTCCCTTGTCCGTCTGTCTGTTTGTCTGTCTGTCTCTGTCTTTCTGTATGTCTGTTTCTCTGTCATTTTATTCCCCTCTGTCCCTACCCCCCCCCCCCCTCCCTTGTCCGTCTGTCTGTTGTCTGTCTGTCTCTGTCTCTGTCTCTCTCTCTCTCTCTCTCTCTCTCTCTCTCTCTCTCTCTCTCCTCTTTTCTCCTCCTCCTCCTACCCCTCCCCCTTCCTATCTCTTGCAGGGACAAAAGGCAGCTGTTCGGTCTGTGCGCGTACACTCGCGCGCGCGCGCGCGCACACACACACACACACACACACACACACACACACACACACACACACACAACACACACACACACACACACACACACACACATTGTCTGTGTTACTCCCTCTCTACTAATCGCGCTGTGAAAGAAAAGGTCAGAAGTCAAGCTGAAGGGACTGTCAAGAGTCTAGCGAGACACCCCCCACCCCACCCCCACCCCCTCCCTTCCCCTCAACAACAACAAAAAAAGGTGGGAAGGGTGGGGGGAGGGGTGTCAGAGTGTGGGGAGTGTTGGAGGTGTAGGAGAGAGGGAGGGAGGAATGGGGGGTGGAGTGAAGGTAGGCAGCAGAACAGAGTGGCTTTGTTGAAAAGCACAAAAGGTACCACATACTACCTGTCAAGATGAGTGGTTAAAAAATATATTATATTATATAGGCGGCATTGTGTATGACACAAAGGGTTACTTTTGTGTGTGTGGATGTAGATCATGGGGTTACCAGAGAGAGAGAGAGAGAGAGAGAGAGGGAGAGAGAGAGAGAGAGAGAGTCTGTTTTCCCCCCTGTTTAACACTTAAAGTACTTTATGTTGCTTACGCCGTGTGTATATATGTGTATGTTGGTGGGTGGGTGGGTGGGGGGGGGGGGGGGGGGAGGTAATGATTCGTGCGTCTTCAATTTTACGTCTGTTCACGTAAAGTGATATGAGACGATGATTGGTAAGTGTGTGTGTGTGTGGTGTGTGTGTGTGTGTGGTGTGTGTGTGTGAAAAGTTTATTAATTTTTCATATGAAGCCACAGATCTTAACGAAATGGCATACAATAAAAGGTAGAAACTTTTTTGTTTGGTTTTTGCTAGATATCATTAATTTTGTTGCTGCTGCTGACATGTTTTGATCCTCCTGAAGAAGAAAGTGCTGTTTTCAAATACTTCGCTGGGGGCGGGAGAGCCTAGTGGTTAGAGGATTGTGCTCGCGGTTTGTCGGCCCTAGGTTCGCGCACCACTGAAGCGTCTGTTCAAGGGGATTTTTCCCAGGGTCCTGGAGTTAACACCAGCAGGGATTCCACTCCCCGGAAAGTCTTTCAGATGAGACTATACACCGAGGTGCCCTTCGCAGAATAGCTCGTTAACAACTCGTTCCGCCTTGCGGAAGGGTAAGCCATTTTGTGTCTGCAGGATCGGATTCATGACAAGACTACAACAACAACAACAACAAATAAAGCTTATGCACACTGCTGTCGTGTTTAGACACCATCCCGAGGTCGGATAGCGGCTACCTTAATGTGT
>CM054152.1:19227465-19232465 GCA_028751875.1 Rapana venosa | reverse complement strand
AATTGTTTGCCAGCCTTCTGTTGCAAAAGAAAAAGAGTTAAACAAACCAGTGAACAAACAAACAAACAAGCAAACAAACCAACTACCAAATAACCAACCAACCACCCACCCAAAATCTATCCATATTTTTCCTTAGAATTTTCCACGCTTCGCCGCTACTGTGTGCTGTAGATGTACATAGGAGATAATATCATCATCAGATCAGTCCCCCACCGCCCCAGCCCCCCCCCCCCCCCCCCCCCCACCTCCCCACTCCCCCACCCCCCCCCCCCCCCCCCCCCCAATCCCCCATCCCTCTAATCTCCTCCTCCTCCTCCTCCTCCTGCTGCTAGCCTATCAGTCTGACTTCAATATTCCGGGAAGAGAGCCTGGTATCCCCCCTCCCTTCAGTTGCTGTGTGAAGTTGTTATCGTGCCTCCCTGCAAACTGTCTGTCTTTCATCTTCACTTTCATCGCAGGAGGCAATTTAGCCTTAAAAGCGCGAAATTTTTGGTTCTTTTTTTCTTCTGCTTCTTTTTTCCCCTTTTTTTCTTGTTTGTTGTTGTTGAGAGGAGGCTGGGATTTGGGATGGGGTGGGGTGGGGGGGGGGGGGGTGAGGCTGTGTGTGTGTGTGGGTGTGGTGTGTGTGTGGGGAGATGGTAGGAGGGTAGTTTTAGGTTTGGGTTTGGGTGGTTGTTTTTTTTTTTTTGCAAATATAAAAATTATGATACAGATGAGAAGATACATACTTGCATGCACACACATATATACATGCATGTACATGCGCATGCATGCTTGTGCGTGTACACACACAGAGTAACACACACACACGTGCGCGCGTAACACACACATACACACACACACACACACGCCACACACACACACACACACACACACACACACAAACACACCACACATACTTGTACTTGCACGCACGCAAGCAACGATTACCATCTTCGCCCTGTAGTAGGGGAAGGGGTAAAACAGAGATAGAGACAGAGACAAGCAAACAGACAGACAGGCAGGCAGGCTGGCAGACAGAAAGACAGGCAGAGACAGACAGAGAATCAGACACAGGAAGATAACAAAGGACAGACAGACATGCAGGCAGAGACAGACAAAAAGACAGACAGAGACAGAAAACAGGCAGATAAACGAATAGACAGACAGACAGACAAGACAGACAGACATGCAGCAGAGACAGACAAAAAGACAGACAGAGACAGAATCAGACACAGGCAGATAACAAATAGACAGACAGACATGCAGGCAGAGACAGACAAAAAGACAGCAAAAAACACGGACAGAGACAGGCGGACTAACAGACAGACAGACAGACAGACAGACAGAAATAAAGAAGAAACAGAGACAGACAGACAGACAGACATGCAGGCAGAGACAGACAAAAAAGACAGAGAGACAGCAAAAAAGACAGAGAGACAGCAAAAAAACACGGACAGAGACAGGCGGAACTAACAGACAGACAGACAGACAGACAGAGATAAAGATAGCACAGGCTGGCACGCTAACTAATGGACACAAAACAACCCTGTAAACATGCTTCCCATTGCAAACAGTGCACGACAAATGCGTTAGCGTCAGCGCACTGCCACGCATGAAAACAGGCGCAGGCTCGCGTGCGCGCGCACACACACACACACATACGCACGAACGCATGCACGCACACACACATACGCACGCACGCACGCACGCACGCATGCACTCTCTCTCTCCTCACACACACACAGCCCGTCTGATATCACTATTTAGAACTGAAGAACTGCTGGTGCTGCTACTACTACTACTACTGCTGCTGCTACTTCTACTTCTACGTCTACTACTACACACACATGCACACATATATGCACACACACACACACACACACGTACGCATGCACGTACGCATGCACGCACACACACATGCGTGATTTCATTATTATTGATTTATTCTCATCCTGTAGAGTCTTATCTTGACCCTGCTATCTGCTATTTGTTGCCGTTGTTGTTGCTGTTGTTGTTGTTGTTGTTGGTGGTGGTGGTGGTGGTGGGGTGGTGATGGGGAGGACCTACACCACCACCACCACCACCACCATCACCACCACCACAACTTCTATCCTTCCTTTTTTCTTATCTTCCATTGCAAATACTTACCCTTTCCTTCTTCTGTCTTGTTTTTCTCTGTCTCTGTTTTTCTGTCGTGCGTCTGGTGCTCGTGCTTTGTGCCTCATTTGTTGCACTGCCCCCATGTATTCTTTTTTTGCTTTTTTTGAAAACAGACACACACACACACCGCGCGGCCGCGCGCGCGCACTCACACACCACCACCACCCCCAAAAAATTTAATGAATAAAAAACAAACACACCACATATGCACAACACCCCAAAAAACAACACACACAAAAAACACACACAAACAACACAAAACACACACACACACACCCAACACACCACACAAACAAACACACACACAACATACTACAAAACACACACACACCCACACCACCACACACACACACACACACACCAACAACACCCCAAACACACCACCCACACACACACATTCCAAAACATAAGACAAACACGGTGAAAACCGTAGTCGTAGCACAAACTACAGACAGTTCGTCCAAGCATACACCACCACCACCACCACCACCACCCCATAACCCACTACCGCCACAACCATAACCCCCACCACCAAACCAACAAAAAAATTTAACATCCCGCCCCCCCCCCCCTCCCCCTCTTAACCCCCTTTCCCCCCCCAGATATAAATATATCCTCACGACCCCACAGTCGTTCACAAAGGAAAGTTCATTCTGTTGTTGGGTTTGTGTGTGTGGTGTTTGTTTTTGTGGTTGTGTTTGTGTGTTTGTTGTTTTTTGTTGTTGTTTTGTTTTGACTTCAATTTTTGGTCGTTCACTTTTGTATAAACGGGTTTGGTTTGTGGTGTGTGGTTGTTGTTTTTGTGTTTGTGGGTTGCGGCGTCGTGCGTGCTCGTGCGTGGGTTTTTGGTGTGTTGTTGTTTTTTTGTTGACTTTAAATTTTACGTTTTTCACTTTTTGAATTAACGGGTTGTTGTGTGTTGTGGTGGTGGTGTGTGTGTTGTGTTGGGGTTTTGGGTTTTGTGTTGTTTTGTGTATCTGTGTGTTTTTGTTTTTATTTGTTTGAATGGTTTTTGTTATGTTGTTGACTTGTTTTTATACTTTTGATTTGTTGTATTGTTTTGATATTTTTTTTATTGTTTTGACTGTGTTTGAATTTTTTTGTTTTTACAGGGTTTTGATTTTTGTGTTGTTGTTTTTTGTGTTTTTTGTGCTGGTGTTGATTTTGGGGGGTTTGGGGTGGGTGTTTTGTTGGGTTTTTGGTTTGTTTGTGGTGTTGTGTGGTGTTTTTTGGGGTTGTAGGTGTTGTGGGGTATGGGTTTTTGTTTTTTTTATGTTGTGTTTTGCTGGCGGAGTTTGTGAGGCTTTATTATTATACATAAAAAATATTAATAATATATATAATAATAATATATTATATTATATATATATTTAATATATTATTTTTATATAGTTTTATATAAAATTTTAAATATTATTTTTATAATTAATTTAAAAATAATAATTGTGTGGTGTTTGGGTTTTTTGTTTGGTGTTGTTGTTGTTGTTGTGTTTGTTTTGTTGGGTTTTTGGGGGGTTTTTGGTTGGGTTTTGTTTATTTGGGGTTTTTTTTGGTTTCCCTTCTAGGTTTTTTCCCCCCTGTTTTCTCACCGTATGGTTTTAACGTTTCCCCAAAAAAAAAAAAAACCCCCCAACCGTTTTAAAACCCCAAAAAACCCCCTTTTTTTCCACACAAAAAAAAAAAAAAAAAAAAAAAAAAAAAAAAAAAAAAAAAACAAAAAAAAAGAAAAAACAAAAAAAAAAAACAAAAAAGGAAAACCCAACTTTCGTTTCAATTTTCAGGTGGGCGGCAAAAAAGAAAAAGAGAGAGAGAAAAGAGAGAAAAAGGGGAGAGGAAAGAGAGAGGGGAGAGAAGACAAAAGAAAAGCAGCCACCTTTTCGCACGCCCCTTCGTCACTCATCCCCCCCCCCCCCCCCCCCCCCCCCTTTTTTGGTTTGTTTTTCCTCCTTTACCCCCCCCCCTTTTTCCCCCCTTCTCCCCACCTCCCCCCCCCCCCCCCCCCCCCCCCCCTCCCCCCCCCCCCCCCCCCCCTCCCCCCCCCCCCCCCCCCCCCCCCTTCTTCCCCTTCCCCAAAACCCCCAAACCCCCCCCCACCCCCCCCCCCCCCCCCCCTTTCCCCCCCTCTTTAAATTTCCCCCCCTTTTTTCCTTTTTCGTTTTTTTTTTCTTCCTTTCGTTGTTAAAACCTTCCCCCCCCCTTTTTTTTTTTTTTTTTTCTTATTTGCTATTTTCTTTTTCTTTCTTTCCCCTTTCTTCTTTTCCCCTTGTTTCCCCCTTTTTTTATAAATTAAAATAAAATTAGGGATAAAGGAAAAATTTTAAATAATTAATTTATACAAAACGGGGCGTGTTGTGGTATAAAAAAAAATAAATAAAAAAAATTTTAAAAAAAAATATATTATAAAATAAACACCAAACAAAACAGTTCCACATACACACCACACACACAAAACACAACCCTTTCCGTCAAACGGACACCACACACCAGAAAAACAAAACAAAAACAAAAAAAAAAACAAAAACAATCACAATACCCCCCCCCCAAATACCAACACCAAAACACACATACAAACCCCCCCCCACAAAACCACAACCCCAATAACACAACACAACCAAACACCAACAAAAAAACCCAAACACAACCCCCACCCAACACAAACACAAACACACACACACACACAACACACACACACACACACACACAAACACACACACACAACACACACACACACACACACACACACACAACAACACACACACACTACAACACTACAACAACAACAAACCCCACCAACACACTCACACACACACACACATGCAGGAATCAAAGTGCATAACTAAAAGTGCCTGCGTCATGTC
>CM054152.1:19222465-19224965 GCA_028751875.1 Rapana venosa | reverse complement strand
TCGAAATTAATATGTGGCTTAAAGATTTGAAAAAGCTTTTGATTCTGTTATAGAAGCATATTGTTGGCCTATTTTGTTTAAGAATGAAATGGGGGAATTGTTTAAATGTATAATGAGCATGTAAAAATTTAATGCTAGAGTATATGTGGCATTATTGACGGATATATAAATGTACAGGGTTTAAAACAGGGAGATGTGTGTAGTCCTATTTTGTTTTCTTTATTTATCAATGAGTTGACTCTGGAAGTTATTCGTAATGGTAGACAGGTGCACTATTCATAGATACACTTTAGAAATATTTTTTACTCCTTTTGGCTGCGATGTAGTGCTAATTTCAGAAACAGTTGTTGGGCTGCAAAGACAATTAAATAGTTTAGAAAAGCGTCAGGTTCACTACATTTAAAGGGTTAAATATGTCAAAAAGTAATTTTATAGTATTTAGAAAAGGGGGTATCTTGCAGAGCGGGAAAGATGGACTTAAATGGAAGCGTTATGCCATTGTGAATGTCTATAAGTTCTAGGAAATATTTTTCAACACGACTAAGTTTTTCATTTGCCTGTAGAGATCTGGTAATAGAGCAAAGTATCCTTTATTGTGTTTTCTGAGAAAACTAATGAAATTTAAAATAATGACTCTCTTACGTTTTAATTTCTGAAGTTGTTTGATGCCCAAATTCAACCTATGGTCAATATGGTGCTGAGTGAGTTATGGGGCTTAGATGCAGTGTGTTGGGGAAAAATTGAAAAGATTCATTTGTACCCTTTTGAAGAAAAAATTTCTAGGCATATCAATCCAAACACCCAATGACTTAGTTTACGGGGAAACTAAACAGGTATCCAATTTTGTTTTTAAATTTTCCCTGGTCAAGTGTGTTCTTATTGGCTAAAGCTCACACAAATGGGAATTTCATAATTTACCTCATAAAGCTTAAAAAAATGTTAATGAATTTAGATGCCAGAAGTAAGAAAAACTGGTATCGAGTATAAGACAAAATTATATAATATGATGGTTTCGTTTTGGGAAAATCAAGGTGTAGGGGACATAACTGGGTTATTTATGCGTTTCGGCAACGACTGGTGGGTTGCAGATGGCAGACATGGTCTTCACATGTTCAGGAGAGTGATCGATTTGATATGTACAGAATGTTAATCCTTTGCATTGTGTTCCAGTCTATGTATCAAATGCCCATAGACAGACATCGAAACGAAATAATGACTAAATTTAGATTTGGTATTTCTGATATACATTTACATTCTTATCGTTATAAAATCTGGGCAATTATCGTACTTTGATATGTCCATTATGTCATGATGCTCTTGAAAATGAACTCCATTTTGTTTTGTCTTGCCCTGAGCTAAAAGAGCTACGAGAACAATTGATTCCTTAAAGTATTTTCGGAAGCCTGTTTGTTCAAATTGATTTGTTGATGACAACTCCTAACGAAACAATTGCAAAAAAGCTTGTTGTATATTTACACAAAAGCTTTAAAGTACGCAGTATGTTTTTCAACAAGAGATGTCTTAAAACCCGTGAAAACCTACAAAGTGGGGTGTTTCTACCTTGTATAATTACCCCCCTTTTAAGGGGCAATGGCCTTTATGAATAAAATCATCCGAATCCGAATCCGAATCCGAATCGCCTCTCTCCTTTTCACTTTCGGCTTCAATTAGCAAAGCTTGTTGTGTTTGCTTTTTCCACAGTTTTTTTTTGCTCCCTTTTTTCTGATTCTTGAAAATTTTTTGTTGTTTTTGATTAAAACCAAATAGATTTAAATTTTTGAAGTATTGATGGATTTTTTAAAGATGTAAAATACACTACAAACAGTGGCAATCTCTCACATTTACAACAACAAAACCACAAAACCAACAACCCTATATGACACAGAACAATGCAAAACAACACAACGAAACCCATCCCAAAAACCCCTACCCACCAAAAACCCCCAGCAAGGAAACGACAAACCAAAACCACACAACAGAGCAAGGAGGAGGGGGAAAAAGGAGAGTGGGAGGGGAGGGGAAAAAAGGGGGGGGGGGGGGGGGATGAAGGAGAGAGAGAGAGAGAGAAGAGAGAGAGAAGAAGGAAGGAGAAGAGAGGAAAAATACAAGACAATGACAATGACAAGGTTTATTGAGTTAGGGAAAAATTTCCCATTCCAAAAGGGGACAGCGGGGTGGGGACGGGCACAAAATACAAAATCTAATTGATAAACACAATCAAATACCCTGCATACAACAACAACACAACAACAACACACAATTAATTGCTAAAGCTTTCGGGCCCATTGGGAAAGGGAGGGGTGGTGGTGGAAGGGGGAATGATACAAATATTTAATCCAATGACAACAGGCACAAAAGATAAGTCCGGACAAGGTTTCCCAAATCCCCCGCCTTCTGCCTTTTTTTTAACCCCCCTGGCCTGAACAATTTTCCCAGGGATCTGTCACAGATGTGTGGGGCAAAACATTCACTTTGTTTTGACATCTCTGGAGAGAGAGAG
>CM054152.1:19214376-19221965 GCA_028751875.1 Rapana venosa | reverse complement strand
GGGGGGGGAAGGTGAAAGGAGGGAGGGGCCCCCCCCCCCTAAAAAAAGGCTCGTCAGGGCTTGACAGGTACGAAGACAAATAGCCAGATTTTGAGGAGGGGGAAAAAGCCCCCCCCCCCCCCCCCCCCCCGAAAGAAAGAGGGTAGACAGAGGGTGGAGGTGAGTGGGGGATGGGGGGGGGGGGGGTGGGGGGTGGATGGGGTTGTGAAGTAACCCAACGCCTACGGCCCGATGAGACAATATCATGTCTGTTAATACGGGGTATACTGCAGATATTTCTGTTGATTATTTCACTGGAGTCTGGGGAGTGCTTTCATGTTGGTTGGTTGGTTGGTTGAGAGAAGAGAGAAGAGAGAGAGAGAGAGAGAGAGAGAGAGAGAGAGAGAGAGAGAGAGAGAGAGAGAGACGGGGGCATGCTGACTGACAGAGAGAGACAGACACCAAAACAGAACAAAAGCAAACAAACGAAAGAAAGAGAAGAAACCGTTTGAAAATGTCCCATTTTCGTATAATACATAATTGTCTACTTCTAATAAGTTTTTCTTGTCCTTATGAAAGTACAGTCAAAGATGTATTCGCATACACACAAGTCAGTGCCGCTCACACACACACCACCACACACCAACACGTACACACACATTCGCGCCCCCACACACACACACACACACACACACATACTACACACAAACACACTACCACCACCACCACATACCCCTATTACCGCCTATATATAAATACGCTAATCTGCCTTACTACTCCCTCCCACAAGCTCTGCTGCACATTAACTAACGCTGCCAGTGTTATCCATCCATCCATCTGCCCTGATTCACAACTTTCAAGTGTGTGTCTGTCAGTAGTTTGGGGTGTTGGGGTGGGTGGGTAGGTGTGGGGTGGGTGAGTGGGTGTGGGGGGTGGGGGTGGGGGGGTGTTGTTTATCTCCCACATACTTCCGCCTAGTATGTGGTCAGCTAGCCTCTCTCTGCCATGCCTGCTGGTCTCTCTGACCTCGCTGTCTGTCTGTCTCTCAGTTTGTCTGTCTGTCTGTCCTCTGTCTCTATCTGGCCCTGTGTGTCTTTGTGTGTCTCTGTCTATCTGGCTCTGTCTGTCTCAGTCTGTCTCTGTCTGTCCTATCTGCTCTGTCTGTCTCAGTCTGTCCTCTGTCTGTCTATCTGGCTCTGTCTGTCTCAGTCTGCTCCTGTCTGTCTACTGGCTCTCTCTGTCTATCTGGCTCTGTCTGTCTCTGTCTGTCTCTGTCTGTCTATCTGGATCCTCTGTCTATCTGTCTCTGTCTGTCTCTGTCTGTCTATCTGACTCTCTCTATCTGGCTATCTCTATCTGGCTCTTCTGTCTCTGTCTGTCTCTTAATGTCTCTGTCTGTCAGTCTGTCTGTCTGTCTCTGTCTGTC
The DNA here is from genome assembly GCA_028751875.1 of Rapana venosa. Lineage (NCBI taxonomy): Eukaryota > Metazoa > Mollusca > Gastropoda > Neogastropoda > Muricidae > Rapana > Rapana venosa. The sequence goes on along the minus strand of CM054152.1, from coordinate 19,220,560 downwards.
AGTCTGTCTGTATATCTGTCTCTGTCTGTCATCTATCTGGCTGTCTCCGTCTCTTACTGTCTCTGTCTGTCTGTCTCTCTGCTCACAATTCTGTCTCTGCTCTGTCTTCCTCTCTCTCTCTCTCTCTCTGCTGCCCTCTCTCCTCACTCTCTGTTTCTCTCTGTGTTTTCTGTCTCTGTCTGCCTCTCTCTCTCTCTGTCTCTGTCTGCCTCTCTTCTCTCTGCCTCTCTCTTCTCTGGCCTCTCTCTCTCTTTTCTGCCTCTCTCTCTCTCTGCCTCTCTCTCTCTCTGCCTCTCCTCTCTCTCTCTACTCTGTTCCCTGAAACACGCCCCCTACCCACCCCCCACAACACATATCCCTATACAGGTAAGTGTGGGCACACTCTAACTTTGTCTCTGTCTGTATGTCTGTGTTTGTGTCTGTCTGTCTGTCACTGTCTCTGTCTCTCTCTTTCCGTGACCTCCCCCCCCCCCCTTCCCACTCCCCCTTTCAGTGCATAATATATGCACTAAGTGTTAGTGTGGGCGCTCTCTATTTCTTTCTGATGATATCAGTCTGTCTGTCTGTCTATCCATCTGTCTGTCTGTCTGTCTGTCTGACTGTCTATCCATCTGTCTGTCTGTCTGTCTGTCTGTCCATCTGTCTGTCTGTCTGACTGTCTCTCTGTCTGTCTGTCTGTCTGACTATCTGTCTGCCACACACACACACAAACACACACACACACTTCAATCCATTTATCCACCTTCACCTGACTCTCCTCTCTCTCTCTCTCTTGTTTTCTTTCTGCTCTCACCCCCCATCTTTCTCTGTCTGTGTGTCTGTCTCGCTCTCTCTCTCTCTCTCTCACTCATGCTCATTCTTTTACCTTTGGAAAGTAACGATTCATTCATTCATTCATTCTCTTGCTTTCCCTATGCTGTCTCATGCCCCCTTCTCTCTTTCTATTTCTCACACACAACACACACACACACAACACACACACACACACACTGTGTCTGTCATATCTCCTCTCTCTTTCCGTTTCTGTGTCTGTGTCTGTCTCTCAGTCTGTCTGTCTCTCAGTCTGTTCCGTCACTCTCTCTCTCTCCCTCTCTCTCTCAGTTTTTTGCCCTCTCTCACACCCCCCCCCCCCCCCCCCCCCGCCCCCATCCCCTCCCGCCCCCCCCCCCCCCAACACTCCTCCCCCCCAACTACCCCCTTCCCCTCCAACTCTCTCTCTCTCTTTGCAGGAAGAGAGGGAAAGGAGGTCAGACGTGGCACACTGACATCATCCCTCTTAGCAGACACAGAAACCAGGCCACTGTATCGATCCGTCAACATCCCCCCCCCCCCACCACCACCCCCACCCCCACCCCTGTACCACCCACCCACCACCACCACCACCACCACCACATTCCACCACTTCCACCACCACACTCTAAAGACCCCCCTCCCCCCTCTCCTACCGTACCAGACCGCCTCTCTCCTTTGTCTCTCTCCTTTCCCTCTCTCCTCCTCTGTCTCCTCTCTCTCTCTCTCTCTCTCTCTCTCTCTCTCCTCTCTCTCTCTCTCTCTCTCTCTGTGTAAAGCTCCTCCCCTTCCCCACCTTGCTTTCCCCAATCCTCTTCTTCTAACCCCCCCCCCCCCCTCCCCCACCCCCCTCCCCCCCCTTGTCAGTTTCGACACGTGTATTCCCCATCTCCTCCTCCTCCTCCTCCCCCTTTACGTACATACACAAGCAGACACAAACACACGCTCGCACGCACGCACACACACACACACTACCTTCCAGCTGGTATGTTAATTTTTTTGGTCTGGTCATTTTTTACGTCAAAAGACAAAGAAAAACACCCAACACGTAATAACAACGAAAACGATCTCTTGTGAGTGTGGTTTTGCGGGAGCTCAGAGAGAGAGAGAGAGAGAGAGAGAGAGAGAGAGAGAACATCATTTTCTAAGGGTAATAGATTAAACATTAGACTATATGCTTTTTTTTGTTACACACCCAGCCCTCAAATCTTAAACACATATAAAAAGAAGCCGATTCAATGAATAAGGCAAAAGCATATTGCAAATGAGAAACAGAAATTATGCATATAAAGCACAAGTCCTGCGTTGCGTGCACACACACACACACACTTAGAAACAAGCAAATTCATGTTTAAAAAATTAAAAGCCCAAGCGGACGAGAGAGAGGGGCTTTGTGACAGAAACAATAGTTCCACTACTACTACTACAACTACTACTACTACCACTACTACTACTGCTACTGCTACTACTACTACTGCTACTGCTGCTGCTGCTACTACTACTACTACTACTACTACTACTACTACTACTACTACTACTGCTGCTGCTGCTGCTACTACTACTACTACTAGTACTACTACTGCTACTACTACCACTACTACTACCACTACTACTACTGCTACTACTACTGCTGCTGCTGCTGCTGCTGTTGCTGCTGCCGCTACTACTACTACTGCTGCTGCTGCTGCTGCTGCTGCTGCTGCTGCTACTACTACTACTGCTGCTGCTGCTGCTGCTACTACTACTACTGCTACTACTACTGCTGCTGCCACTACTACTTCTACTACAACTACTACTACTGCTGCTGCTGCTGCTGCTGCTGCTGCTACTACTACTACTACTACTTCTACTACTACTACTACTACTACTACTGCTGCTGCTGCTGCTGCTGCTGCTGCTGCTGCTGCTGTTGCTGCTGCTACTACTTCTACTACTACTACTACTACTCTGCTGCTGCTGCTGCTGCTGCTGCGCTACTACTACTACTACTACTACTACTACTACTACTACTACTACTACTACTGCTGCTGCTGCTGCTGCTGTTACTACTACAACTACTTCACTACTACTACTACTACTACTACTACTACTACTACTACTACTACTACTACTGCTGCTGCTGCTGCTGTTACTACTACAACTACTTCTACTACTACTACTACTACTACTACTACTGCTGCTGCTGCTGCTGCAGCAACTATACTACTACTACTACACCAACCCACCACTACCACCACCACCACCACCACCACCACTACTACTACTACTACTACTACGCTGCTTGCTGCTGCTGCTGCTGCTGTACTACTACAACACACTCACTACTACTACTACTATACTACTACTAACTACTGCTGCTGCTGCTGCTGCTGCTTCTGCCTGTTGTTCTGCCACTACTACTTCTACTACTACTACTACTACTACTTACTACTACTACTACTACTACTACTACAACGACGACGACGACGACGACGACGGCGACGACGACAATTACGACGACGACGGCGACAACAACGACGACTATTCAGTCTCGAAATATGTATATAACCCACGTTTTTATGCCGACGACTTGCCATACTTATCACCTGTTCCCCTCACGCCGACCACCACCCTTCCCACGCCTCGGCCCACAGACTTGCCCAATTATTGTTATCTACCTCTCTACAACACCCCCAACCTCCCCATTCCTCCCTCCCTACCTAACTCTACCCCCCCCCCCTCCCTTTCTATGAGGTCCAACTCCACCTTCCAGCACCATCACACCCTGGTCTTTCTCCCCCCCCCCCCTCCCACCCCCCAAGGGCAGTTACTGGGGCTTAGCTGTGTGATTTGGCTTCTGCAGGTCACTTCAGGTGACCGTCTTTGTGTGTTCTTCTGTGTAGTGCCTCTGTGTGTGTGGTAACTGATGGTTCTTGCCCCAAAAGGTGTTTTCTCCCTGACATAGGGGGGGGGGGGGGGGGGGGGGGGGGGTGGGTGGGGGTGTGAGGAGAGGGAGGTAGGGGGTGGGGGGGAGAAGAGAGTCTTAGAAACCTTGAAATACAGAGAGATGAGAGAGGAGAGCGGAGAGAGAGAGATGAGAGAGAGTTGGAGCCTTGATACAGAGTGAAGAGAGAGAGAGAGTGGAGTTACGAGAGAGAGCGTGGATGACGGTCCTTCAGAACGAGATGAGAGACGGAGAGAGATGAGAGTGAACTTGAAAATAAGAGAGAAAGAGCGGAGAGGACTTAGAAGAGAGAGGGAGAGGTCTTAAACCTTGAAATGAACAGAGAGGAGAGAGAGACGATGAGAGGATGGATGAGGGGGAGACGAGAGCGGGAGGACGAGAGAGGAGCGAGGGAGAATGAGGAGAGAGAGACAGACAGGACAGGGAGAGAGACAGAGAGAAGAGACAGACAAACAGACAGAAGAGACAGAGAGTCTTAAACCTTGAATTTGGAGAGAGAGGGGGAGGGAGGAGGAAGAGTGATTAGATTGAGGAAGGAGGGTGAGAGAGGATGCTGTATTGAGGGGGGGAGATCCGCCGACGTAGAGGAGAGGTGAGAGTGAGACTGAGACGGGTATGGGGAGCTGATAGTGGAGGTAGATCAGATGGAGGAGATTGTGGGGACGGGAGAGAGAAAATGAGAACGAGTTGAGTTTGGGGGGGGTAGAGGAGGGTGGGGGAGGGGAAAAAGGAGGATGACGGATGAAAGAGTGAAAGATTGATCGAACGGGGCTCTTGAATGGGGTTGAGAGAGGGTTGGTGGGTGAGAAGGACTGCAGAGGAAGAAGGAAAGGTTGGAGACCGGGGGGAGGGAGAAGAGGTAAGAACTAGAGCGGCAGGAAGACGGCGTGGAGATGAGGGGCCGAGATGAGAGAGAGTTGGGTAGGAAGAGATGAGCAGGAAGAAGGAGGAGGATGCAGGGAAGACGGATTACGGGGTGATAAGGGGGTTTGATTTGATGGGTCTGAGAGGAGAAGTATGTAGGTTGAGATGAGCTAAGGAGGGGTGGAGCTGAAGAAGAGCGACATCGGTATGGGAGGAGCTCGAGAGAGACTTGGGAGACGACTGAGAGGTGGAAGTGATGGGATGACGGGAGTCGTAGTGGTGGAGATGACAGAAGGTTGTGGCGACGAGAAAGGAGGGGAGTTGGACTAGAGGAGAGACGGAACGAGAGAAGAGAGGGATGTAGAAGTTGGGACATAGAGAGGGGCAGTGGAGGGGTGAGGGAGAGTGAGTGAAGGATAGTGGGGGTCGTGGATTGAATGATGAGGAGAAGTAGGAGTGTGGGGAGATGGAGGAAGGAGTGCTCTGTGTAGAGTATGAGAGAAGGGGGTAGTAGGAATCGGGTGGTTGAGATTGGAGAGAGTGGAGGGGTTGAGGAGAGTTGAGAGTGGGAGAGCGGGAGATGACTGGGAGAATAATTAGAAACTGGAAGGGATGAAGAGAAGGAAGGGGTGAAGGAGCCGGATGTTTAAATGCGCGTCGCTGGTGTGATAGAGTGAGATGGGGAGAAGGAGAGAGAAGATTCGAGATCGACCGGCTAGGACGAGGAGCGAGGAGGATGAGAGAGGTTTGGGAGACGAGTGGCGGAGTGTCGGGACGTGAGGGGATGATGGAAGCAGGACGGAAGTGACGAGACGAATGAGGATCGAGGGAGGACGGGATGGAGAAGATGGTGAGAAGTCGGAGGAGGACACGATGAAGGGAAGGAGCGTGAAGGGGTTAGGATGGAGGTATGAGAGAGGTACGATGGGGGGAGGGGCGATGGGCGGTTGTCGGGGTTCTGGAGCGAGTGGGATACTGGGGAATTGGAGAAGGGGCAAGAAGGAGTTGGTTTGGTATGTGAGCGGGGGTGGGGAGGTGAGGGCGTGAACCAGGGAGGGTGATCAGAGGGGAGAGACTTTTTGAGAACTTTGTAGGGCTGTTCCGACGTGGAGGGAGAGACGGGAGGGGTTTGCGATGAGGAGGAGCAGGAGCGAGAGCTGGACTGAGAGGATGGAGGAAGAGCAGGAGGGCGGAGAAATTTGAAAGTGGTGAGAGAGTGTTGAAGTCGGTGAGAGGGGGGGGTTGGCGGGATGAAGGAGGGGATAGAGAGAGGTGAGGAGCGAGTGCATGTGAGTGAGTTGGGGCATCGTTGGTGAGGGAGGGCAGGGGTGTTGAGAGCGGGAAGTGAGGAGTGATGTGGAGTAGGAGATGAGAGGAGTGTTGAGGGTTGAGTGAATGGATGAGCGAGGCGAGAAGGACGTAAATGGATGTGAGGATTAGGAGAGCGTGTGTGTCAGAGAGAGGAGGCTGTTAGACGAGATGAGTGGTAACTGAAGGAGAGGGTTGGAGGAGGATTCGGAGGAAGAGATGGGGGGATGGGGGAGTGGGAGGAGATAGACCATGAGGATGGGAAGGAATGGGAGTGAA